>CAHIKZ030005437.1:287500-400000 GCA_903632075.3 Acanthosepion pharaonis
TAAATTAATCAACTACTTTCCTATAGCAGTAGATAACTTAACGAGTATCCATTTCTCAGTACGTCTATATATAAATTGGTTCTATGTATAAAATGGTTCCATTAAGTAACAAATCAACTCTTAACTTTAACATATTTTCCAGATAACGAGACAAAAATATGTCCAGGTGATAAGGTTTTTCCCTTCTTTTTCTTTCTCGGCTGATTTTAGTTATAAACTAAGTCAGAGATTCAATCAAAGTCAGTTTGTGACTGGACCTACTGAATTGATATGTCCCAGAATATTACGTAGTACTTAAAATTATATATTCAATGATCTATCATAGTCATCTTGTGTAACTTGTATACTGTTATTGCAACACACATGTACATGCACATTTATATGCACAAATCTATACTAGAACAAAGTCATTCTTTTATGAAACATAAATAGAGAGGCATGTCTAATGAAGCGCTACATTCGTTGCATACACACATAGACAACTACTTCCTTTGAATAGTTCAGGTTTATAGGCGTTTATAACGGAAAACTTTCAAGTACAAGCTTTGTTCGTTGGCATCGTGTTCCAAGAAATATTTTCACATTACCCCGAAGAGTTAGAGCCAGAGGGTATGCCATGACGCCTGCAGCAGCAGCAGCTCATGGAACTGGACTGTTTTTGTCACTATATGTATATGCATATAGTTATGTTAAATATTACGAATAAAAAAAAAAGGCAATTAAATACCAACACACAAATTCAGTTTAAAACCACTAATATATAATAATCGACTACAAATAAACCCAATAAACGTACGTATAAAGAATCGAACTCACTTTGCTATATACACTAGTCCTACATAATATTCTAAAATATTCTTTCATAAAGTGTTTATGTCGGAATTTATTAAAAGAATTACCATTATTTTATGCAATTGAAACATACAACAAAAACATCATGTGGGCACTTCCGACAATAGAAACAACATATATATATATATATATATATATATATATATATATATATATATATATATATATAAATAAAAGAGAGACAATGAGAAAGAAAGGAAAGAGAGGGGACAACGAGCTGAAGAGAGAGAGAGAGTGCAAGTGTAACTAGAAGCGAAAATAATGATATAATCAAAATAATAACTTTTATAAATTTCAACCGACACTAATGTTAATTATTCAGTCGATGAATGTCGAATGTTTCTTGTATGGAAAGGTTTTTTCTCACCTGAGCCATTTCCATTCAGACGAATAGACTCGTCTTGGTAGTTTCAGCCATTGTATCTTCCTGCTATCTTCAGATGTCTGTCGAACTCAGCAACATGCTCAGAATTTAAAACTCTTTATTCAATTCACTTGGGTAGATTGTTCTCATTCCGCTTTTCATGCTTAGCGGTTACCTCGGATTGATTCATTCTCTACTGTCTATTCGTCATTGTGTCGCTTGTCCGTTTCTTCCACTGAGCCAGATTCTATGACATTTCCACATTTGTTACAAGGTTATCAAGTACAACAGACACCTTAAGAGGACCGCAAGGTATCATATAATCACGATAATTTCTCGTCTAAAAAATCCGATATAAATTAACAATGATTTTTATTATTGTATTAGCTATGGATATGATTCGATAAAAAATTGCATTATATTCCTTGAGTATCCATTTTTAACACGGCCATACAACAGACACTTGGCTGGAGGGTACAACGGCCAAAACGGCATGAGTATAACAACTAGCAAGTGTATGCTGATCAGAATGGAAACACAAATAATAATAATAATAATAATAGTAATAATGAAGCTTACAGTTTTTGAAGTCCAAGTTATATATATAACTGCTTATATATTATAACTGCTGTTAATACTTGGGCTGTATCTGTGGTATTGTATACCAGGAGAGTGGTTGAGTAGACAAAGGTACAAACTCTGGACAGGAAGACCCGGTCATTGTTTTTAAGAATGTAGCTCTACACCAAAAGTCAAATGTAATATTATACACAACAAGAAAAGAAGGATCTATCGGTATTGAAGATTGTATACCAAGTGAACGTAGGTCGTTGGACTAGTACTTGTTAAAAGTCAATCCTAACGTACGTAGAGAAATCCAAAAACATTGTAAAAGAAAGCATCGAGAGCAAAGAAGAATTCCGAAAGAGGATAGTGAAAGAAGTTAAAAGCAAGAGAGGCAATAACCACTTCGTGGACAGTTTATAGAGGGACACATAAGCCATTAAGACAAAAGATTCATAGGATTGTTTAACGAAAGGCTAACCGAAACGCGAGACATACTGGTAGTCACTCAACAACAATCACTGATTAATAATCCTACCCGGAAGAACATCTATCAACAAGTGAGCTGACTGTGTGGGATAGAGGTAGAAAATGCCACCCACATAATTAACGTTTGGGGAGTATTTGCACAGAAAGAATACAATAATGAAGTATTCCCAGCTGCTATCGAAGTTGGTGCCTATGTAGAAAGTATGATCGTGAAGTCGAACAGAAATGGTACTGCCGTAAAACAGCAAAGGTTATCGAAATCGACCAAGTGAAGATCTTATGGGATTTCAACATCCAAATTGACCGCATCCTCGAGCTCAATAAACCAGGGACCACCATTGTTGAAAAAAAACCCCAAAAAACAAACAAACAAACACAAAACAACCCCCAAAAAAAAAAAAAAAAAACAAACAGAAAAGAAAATGCCTCCTCGTTGATGTGGCTGCTCCTGGTGAGAAGGCCAAAGAAATTGGAAAGTTTAAAAAGTACACTGACCTCATAAACACCTTGGCTGTCCCTGTGGAGCAATACAGTTTTAAATCCTTAATTGGAACATAGCTGATATTAAGCGAATGGACGCCAAAACGAGAAAGCTTCTCACTTGCTACCACATGTATCACCCCAAAGCTGATGTTGATCGTCTGTATGTGTCCAGATAGGAAGGCGGCAAAGGAATACTTCAGCTTACAAAACTACAAAAATTGAACTTCAAAGATACCTGGAAACTACAAAAGACTGGACGTATTTAGCAACTTTATTCCGTAATAAAGGAATCCAAAAAGTTCAAAATGGGGTTTCAAATGGGTGTAGAAAAAAAAGTAAAGCACAATACACCGACTGAAGCTGGAAAATACTTAAAAAAGAAAGCAAAAGCAAATGCAAGCGACCAGATACGGAAAGGATGGCAAAATAAACCGCTTTATTGTCAATACTCTGCCCGTAGCAAACAAGGCTGAGGTAGACAAACTCCGTACCTATCAGTGGCTAAACAGTGCATGTTTAAAAGCTGAAACTGAAGGTTTTATCATTGCTACACACAACCAATGTTTGTTAACTAGAAATTATCAGGCACACAAGTGTAGTTTTAGCCCAAAAATCAAATTCTGTGATAAATATCCAGAAACAATTGATCATCTTGTATCAAGCTGCAAGGGATTGGCACCCACTGAATATAAAACCCGGCATGACAGAGTGGGCCACTATATGCACTGGAAAATCTGCAAGAAATTGGTATGAACACCGCCCAGACCCGGTTACAGAGATAAGACCTGTAACAATTTTATAGAACTACACAATACACACATACAGAACAATCGCTTAGTCATTGTTATTAGAGACCGCAAACAAAAAAATTGCCGTTTTATTGATACGGCAGTCCCTGCAGACTGCAATGTATCTTTGAAGATCTTCAAAAAGCTATTAAAATACAAGGACCTTGAAATCGAAATCTCAAAAATGTGGCACATGGGAACATCAAAAATTCCTGTTGTAGTTGGAGCCCTCGGATTGGTTGGAAAAGATTCCAGTAGACTCATTGAAGGGATTCCTGGAAGCCCATGCCTTAAAGAAATACAAAAATTGTTCTCACGAGTACTGCCCACACCTTACCTTATCTATGTAAAATATGTGTGTTTTTGTACATTTTTTAATTGCTCAGTCGGAAATGTCATGATGCCATTTCTGACCTTAGGTTTCTGGGCAGGACTCGAAAAGAAATGCGTACACATCAAAAATCAAACGAATAAACAACAATAATAATAATAATAATAATAATAATAATAATAAAGACCAGTACTTGCTAACTAGCAATGACATAAGCATACACAATGAAAAATTGTGTTCACGATAAATGCAGCTTCTGTGATAAATATCCAGAAACAATTGACTATCTTGTATCAGTTTGCACAGAGTTAGCACCAACTGAATATAAAAGTCGGCATGATAGATTGGGCCAACCGTTGTGCTGGAAAATATGCAACTTTTACAGCAAGAAACATGTATGAACACCACCAAGATCTTGAAGTCAAAACCAATAAAATGTGGCACATGAGGACACAAATAATTCCAGTTGTAGTTGGAGCCCTCGGATTGATTAGAAAAGGTTCCTATTCTTGGTCGCCCAAGCCTTAAAGAAATACAAAAAATTGTACTCAAAAGTGCAGCTCTCACATTACGTAGAGCTTTATCTATATAAAATGTGTGTACTCTTGTGTTTTGTTGATCTTTTTTTCATGAAGCTATTTCTGATCTTAGGTCTCTGGTTTGGATTCGGAAGAAAATGTGTATACAACAGAAACTCAAATAAATAATAATGATAATAATAATAATAACTAAGAGTTTGATTTTCAAAAGAGAGTCATTTATCAAATCAGAGCATAATATATCTATATGCTGCGAATTGGTTTTTATTTTGCAATTTATTTCCATTCTCTTAACAAAAAACATTATTTTCCAAAATTTGTTTAAGCAGTTTTTTCATCTTTGCCCAACGTTTCGGCCGATAGAATCTCCAGTCTTCTTCAAGTGTATATCATATCCTATCTTTAGATTTCACGTTCGAAATGACAGAATATTAGTCTCGTCGTGAAAGCAAGCAAAGGCACAGGATTAGAGATTATTCAGTCTGATCATTGGTATGGGAAGTTTTGATGGATTCCAGTGTCGTTGAACTGTCGTTTGTTCGTCTTAAAAGTGGAAGAAAAGGAAAATGTACCAGGCAAATAGTTATGATTCAATATCACTTGGGAGAAATTATCGACTCTCCACTTAGTAGAAATGAATAAGTCTATACGCTTAAGGTTCATTCAGTGTTTTTTTTTTTTTTTTTAATTTGTTGTTGTTTACTTCATAGCAAATATAACATCAGAGATATGAGATGAAACAATTTTTATTTAACAACAGAAAATTTTTGGTTCGGGAAAAATTCTTCGAACAACTCCAAACCAATTATTTTAAATAATGGAATATAATTCCAGGTCATATATTGAAGCATTATGGAACCATTCTTATCATCACAAAAAAAGTACAATTAATATTTTGTTCCTTCTTTTACTACAGTGTGATTTTTGAGACCTGGGCTTCATTAATGAAAAACTGTATTCTAATATAGAAGCAACAACTAAGGAGGCTTGAATCCACTACAAATGGGTGATTAACCGAATCTCGATAACTATTACGCCACGATAAAGAAGACACCTGAAGACATGTGCATTAGTGGGAATAATCTTAAAGATTTCTTTTCAAATTCCACTTGTGGGATACTCTGAAATCTGACATTGTTCTTAAAGAAATATATTCTAACTCAAAAATTCGACATTGAATATTACTAGGTTATAGGGAAGAAACCTATAAATAATACCATATATTTATAAGATTATAATTAAAATTATTATTTTTTTTACATATCTATAATTAATAACGGATTTTATTTTAATTGTTATAATTAATACAGGGTTTTATGGTAGGAATTAATAGGTTAATGATTATTTCCTTTAAATTCCTCAAAAGAATATTCAGAGACTTCTGCCGAACTCAAAACTGAATATTGATGTGTCTCTCCTTATTAAATTACCCTAAAGAAATATTGTGCCAAACTTTCCATTTTATTTCCTTTTCTAATCCAATGTCACGTATAGTGATATTTCAAACAGACAAAAAATTCTACGATCTACATAAAGTATCAAAATATCAATGTCAAATACTTAGAATTCCTATAGACAAACGACATTTCCATTCTTTTGGATATTACAGATTTATCAGATTCTCGTCAAACTTTTTATTTTTATACATTCACAGCATTATTATTCTATCATCGAATTATTTCCGGGCTTATGACAGCTTTCACTTAAATGTGTATTCCATCATAAAAAACGATTGTACTTTTGATTCAATTAATTTTTTTAAAGACGTTTTTCATATGTTAAATGCATTGAAATCGCTGGCCAAGGAGTATTATTATATACAATTAAATACTTGATAATCTGTAAGTGGCAGTTTTGCAGGAGACGGCACAAGTGGAAGAATCTTCAATCTCAACTTGTTCAAGAAAGACGGAAAATCACCGGTCAAATTTGTTTGCTCTTTAAAAAGGTTTGACCCCTTCCAATAACGACGTTCCAGTTGCTCAGTGTAGCATAGCACAACAAATTTTGTCCCGTTACAGTAATTCGCAATAAAGAATTTCATTTGACTCTTAACAAACACGGACAATAAATTTTCTTTATTAAATTTACTCTGGACTAAATTGTTAAAGGCTACTTTGGATTTAAACGTGAATTCTTCCTTTTGAATTCTCATAATGAATTCTTTTATAAAATCTAAATCATTAATTTACACCCACATCACTATTTTGTGTACAACAAGAAGAAAAAGCTAATTGGATAAGTAGGAAGTATTTAAACATATTTAATTTTAGACGATCTTCTTTTCTCTACCTGTATATTGCATTTTGACTACAATTATTTTTTTCTGAATTTCTTTTTATTGCAAGTTCCAGATAATTATTCGAACATCGTTTATCAGTAGCGTGAATTGGAAATAAAAAGATATGACAACAGTGAGAAGTGAATTAGTATCTTTTGTCCTTCGAATGTTATAAAAACTAATAGTAGGGTTGGTGTTATTTTGAGATTTATGTTGGCTGACTGAAATTTAACTCCGGGAAATCTCATATTTTTCCGTAAATGGTTTCCCTAAAAGGTTTTTTTCATAAATTCACTTAAATGGTGTTGTATTAGCAAATGACTAGATGGAAAACTACACTTTTACGTGTTTCGTTCAGAAATGGACGTTTGCAGACATGTAACGCTTTTATTGATGAAATCAATCCTATATATGAAAAATCAAAAACGCAATAAACGCCAGTTACAGTTTCCAGAAAAACGTTAAATATATAGAACAGTCAAAATTGAAGTTTAAATGATGACGTCCAATGTATACAAGGATTAAAATTAACTTCATTTAGTTTTAATTACTTTTATTGTTATTGTTTTTAACTACCCGACATTGTATGAGCAAACAAATTGTAAGAAAAGGAAATATTTTTATCAACCTGGACGTAAATTTACTGCAGTTGATTGGGAAATGTATTGAATTTTCAATACATTTTCCCCTTGATAAATTTCTATATCTTTTAACGCCATTGTTTAAATAAAATTTATGCTGTTTCTTGATCTAATCTTTCGGCTTGCATGAGCCATCATCAGAGTAAATGAATATTTAAACAATGATATTCACCATCAAAGATGATATTCTATTATGTTGATATAGAAGATTGCTATGCGACGATTACACCTAAGATTGTTCATGTGAGCTGAAAGCTGACATCAATGAAAAAATATCCAAATGTTGGACAATTTTTATCTTTCACTAGAAATTAAAGCAAGTATACAGCTTATGATCAAACATAATATATATTAGTTGTCTGTTATATTTAACAATATATGTTTGAATAATGTTCTTCTGCCCCAACACACACACACACAAATGTGCAAAAGTGCATTGATGAGGTTTCCAAAAATGTAAATAATATATTGCGATTTATTTACACGAGTGTTTAAATATACACCCTTATTTATAAGCAAACAGTGAAATTAACGTCTACCGGTCTAGATCATCGAACGTCTTATTAAAGAAAATGTATCTTTCGATGATCTAAACAGGTAGACATAAATTCACTGTTTTTAAGTAAACAGTGATGTATACTTAAACAGGTGTGCTTATTAAAATAAGGTTTATAATAAGAAGAATCATTGTTGAACTGAAATTATCTATTAATTACTTACGTGTGTGGTGGGTTGCGTGTGAGTATAATATTTATCTAGAATATTTATCTTTTTTAGGAAAATTCCAGGATTTTTACTCTGTTCGTAACTCGTTTCTTCAGGAGTCACCCATTTCCCTGAAAAAAAAAAAAATCTAATACTTTATCTTGTGCCTAGGTCGCGTGGTGTTGCACAACTCATGTTTAAACATCGAGAATTGACGAGACGACAATTTCCATGATTGACAATACTATTAGGTTCCACCAAGTGTAATATGTTCGCTCTTTTTCGGAGTTAAGTATCCAGATGCGAAATAATCTGTTTTATAATGATACAACCTATAGACAGATATGGATGTATATGTATGGATATATCGATTGATTTACTGATAAACATCTTAGATATTGTTGATGTTTTCGTTTTTATGTTTGGCTTCATTTCTTACGAATTGATCTGAAATTTGATTCGCAACACCCTTTGACCAGCAATTTTCTGATGGGAACCTTGATCTTTAAAGACTTTAATTTCCGCTTAAAAAAGAAGGTCGCTTCAAACAGTTTTTGCGACTACAGGAGAATAAATCTATTTAATCCTCGCAACATAAAATTGTAAAAAATAACTGAAAAAACGCTTTTTATTTACATGGTAGCGCGCCTTGATTTATTCCTGTGTTAGAACACATTTTGTGCAAAGAAATATGTATATCTGATCTGATCCAGGAATCTATTTTTCATACTGTTTCCTTTCTACATCTTGTCGTATCGTATTTATGTATATAAATGTGTCTTGTGTATCAGTCGGACGTATGTTTAGAGAATGTGATGTGGAAGCATACTTAATATTTTACAGTATTTGAATCAATGTATTTTGGAGCATGTGTGGAGAAAGTCGTGTTTGTGGAATTCTGTACATATCTGCACGAATATGTGTGTGTTTCTTTGTGAGGTAATCTTGTTATTGAATAGAAACTGCCTTTCTTTGAATGCACTTTTGAACAAATTCCATTTCCATTTGGTACAAGCAGAATTTTCACACGAAAAGTTTACCCTATCCAGATGAACGTAAACAGATAGCTTTGGGCCCCTCCGCATTAAAATCGATCACAAAATACGAATAATAAAATATAATTTTATTTAACTCGTTGTATTAAATTAATTGCTACTACTTGATAAAACTCAATTATGATTTTGGTTTGATTTTTTAAACAAATTTCAAAAGAAATTCTTTATGAGATTCTGTCTTCTGTTCTCAATGGTACACAATGCTACACAATAGTACACGAAGTGTTGCATCGTAATAATTTACTTTCTAATAACTTACTTGTATGTAAGTCATGTATTGTTCGCAAGAGACGCATATAATATTGTGTTGATGGTAGACACCGAAAACTTCACTGACAAATTAGTAAAAGAAAATGGGAAGAAAGGGATAACCGTCAATTGTAACAAGATAGAATATATAGACGCGTTCGGAAGAGTGTTACGAATTAGAGATGTCAAAATCTAGCAAGTACAGAAAGTTAAATATCCAAGATGAGTTTTAATCGGTGACGGAAATTATGGCACAGAAACCGAATATTGGAATAGTGAAAGATGGTTTCCCAAAAACTGAACAAAGTATTAAGCAACACGGAAACTTCATTAGAAACAAAAACAAAAAAAACAAAAAGAAAAAAAAGTTGCATCGAATATTTATTTAGCATTTGATCATTTTCTTCACATGTGAAAAGGAAACTTGAAGCATTAGGTAAGTGTTTTTTACAGAAGGAGACTGAGAATACAATAGACGGAACATGTGAGCAACGAGAAAATTTTAAGGAAACGGAAGCAAAAAGGACAGAGACTTAGAACCAGAAAAACACAAGTGAAACTTCATACGCATAATGAGGAAAGAATGATTAGAGAATTTGATACGCACAGAACATATTGAAGGCAGAGGGAGTAACGAACTTGTGTAAATAGATGGCAGAACAAGAACTGGAAGGGATAGAAAGAAGACAAACATTACTTAGCCCTACGAAGAATATAAGGTTGTGGAGAACCGTACTTGTACAAGCCCTGAGGGGATATGGCACATAAAGATGGCGATTGTTCATGGAAGCAAAAACTCGAGCATATTTGGTTTGTAAGTCTTTAATTTAAGTTGGGATTCTCACCTTTTCTGTTTTCATTTCTGTTTTCCTAAAAACAATCTGTAGTAGAAAAACAGTTTCGCTTTCAACATTATTCCTTTCATAACATTGGCCCCTGGTAAAAACGAACAATCTCCAAATGAGTTAGATTTTCAAAAATATGTAAACTTTCTTATTTTAAAAGGTTAGAAAATAATAAATGCAATTTGCGTTGTTAACCACATTTACAACATTGTAACCATTTTGCTTTTAGTGATCACCATTCCAAATAAAAAAATAAAGATTTTATGTAGCATAATTTGATATTATTATTTTCTTATTGTTTGTACTAGCCTCAAAGAAATGCTATTTTCAAAGATAGTTCTTTGTTCGTGCTTGCTGTTTTTTATATCATTAGCTTTTGCGTTTACGTGTATTTATTGATATTTTTTATTGTAACTTACATGACACGGTCTTGAGGGTGTGTATCTCTAGCAAGGGAGATAACTCTTTGGTATTTCAGGCTCACAAGGTTTCAAGCTGAATATTTTATACATCCGCATAGTTTCGTTTTGTTCAACCGAAGAAACTCTGATAACAAAACGGGCTTATCTGTTCATTTCAGCTGTACCATTTCCCTTGTCTATTTTTTCCACATCACAGCTAAAGATATTTCATTTTCATTAAGTCTATGAGACAAAAAGATGTAATCAGCTTCTTTTTTCTTTCTGTATGAATGTCTATACATTTGTAAACTCACATATTTCCTTATGAGTTACCAAGTTAGTGTGACTCGTCTTCAAACATTATTACTGTCATCAGCGTCATCGTCGTTGCGCTGAAGACCATCTTAATGTTTGTTATTATTAGTAGTAGTCAATAATTTTAATTAGTCCCGTTTAAAAGTAGAAATAAGTTGGTACATAATGTTATATTTAATTAATAGTTAAGCATTCTAATGAATAATTGCAATAAAATTACTGAACTCGCTTTTATTTTTAATAATAACGAAATCGCTGTGAAATAAATTTGCTTACTTTGGAATCTGGTTTGGTTCATATAAATTTCGGCACTCCTTGAAAATATTTACCCGGTGTAGCTTCGTCCGACAAAGGCATTTGAAGAGAAAGTTTGAAAAATTACTGCTGAAAATTCAGCATTCAAAATTCTAGTTTTCATCCGGATGAATGACTAGGTTAGGCTTACACTCTTATAATACGGTTATTTTTGTAGGAATTAAGTTTATTTATTTTATATATGCCACTATAAAGGACGATGTGTAGCCACGTGTTTTATCGTGCGGGTATGTAGATTCCAGTTTTCCTAAAAAAAATTAGGTTTCATATTGTGCCTTTGAGAGATAGGAAATAAACATTGATTATGGATGAAAAACAAACTTAGTTTATTCCTAACTGATCGTCCACCAAAAAAAAAAAAAAAAAAAAAGAAGAAAACAAAAGCAAAGAAAAATCAGAAGAATGAAAAGGATTCCAGAAAAATCTTGAACTGATAATTCAGTTCATGGTTACCGACTATAACTTTAAACTCGAAGCAGTCATGGATTTAAAATAATGAATTGCAAACCGCGTATGCCATATTTGAATGCTTATTAGTATTAAAAATACTTCTTATTTTGGTTAGAAAATTGTTTACCAATATGAGACGTTTCTTATTTATTCTCATTACCAGTGATTGTAGGAAAAATACAAGAGCTTAGAATTTTTCTTAAATTGGTTGAAGTTAATCTGCTAATTCTATACTCTAGATTATAAGCATGGACTGTATCCCTTCTTTGCCTTTATGTACCATGTTTTTTCAGGACATAGGTGATCAGGATTCTTTACAACATCCCGTCTTTTGTTGCTCTAAATAATATTGGTCTTTTACCGTATTTCTTAGTTCTTGTTTTGCTATTGATTCCCACAAATTCTTTAATTAGGTCATTCACTACTTCCTTTGTTTCGTTTACATTCAGTATATTCTGTGAGTGCTAAATTTTCCAGGCCCCCTTTTCTTATTATGTGCGTTATCAGCTCTTTCTGATTGCATGAAAGGAATTTACAAAATTGATAATAATAATAATAATAATAATAATAATAAATAAATAAATAAATAAATAAAAACACGGAAAATAACAGGACCATCATCTCAAAAGTTGTGGTATTTGTCTACTGGAAAATGGCTCACTGGGAATTGTTTCAAAGAGATTAGAAATGAGATCGGGGGAATTAGAGATTCAAATAACAATTGGGAAATGAATTAATGTCATCTCGACAACAATAGCCGAAACCACCAAGTAATATCTCCAGCCCCTATTCACTAAGGATAAAGTATTTGCCTGGGCTGATCGTAAGACTTAAGCATATTATATTTAATTTTAACTACCAGGCGCCGTTTCCTAGAGTAAGTGACTGTTTGTTAAAAAAAATATATATATTTATACATCACTCAGTTGTAACGTTCTCGGTGTCCTTGTCTGAGATCAGAATTTATTTTTTTATATATCATATCCCTTCAGGACATAGACAAACATGGCTCTCCATAACTTCCTATCATTCGTAGCGCTAAGCAATGACTGTCCTTTTACCAGTCAATATTCTTTCATCCATCCGTAGTTTACTCGCTGTTTCTCTCTACCCCTCTTGCCTTCATAATGCCTTTTTCAAAGGGTATCTCTCGATATTCCAATGCACCTTTGGAATCTTGTGCCACATTTTCCATCGTCGTATAAATAAAAATGTAGGTTGGAGTTCTGCACTTTATAAACTGAAATCTGCGTTCTACATATTATGTCTTGTATGAAGCAAAGTTGAAGAAATATAAGTAAATTTAAAGAAATACAAACGTGGGAGTTAAATGAATAGAGTAGCGGGGAGAGAAATAAGAAAAAATGCAGTCGTTCTTATGATCAGAGGTGAAAAAAGAAAAAAAAAAAGAAATAGAAAAAGAAAGAAAATGATCCAGCTAAAAAAAGATGCATTTAAATAGCAACACCACAAGAAGGAGAAAAAAAAAAGCAAAATATTAAAGGGGAAATGCGATTAGAGAGACATAGATAAAAAATAAATATACCTCGTCTTTCATTTTTGAAATCCTACAGAGAATGAAAAGACTACAAGGGAGAGAATGAGAGAACGGAAAGTCAAAATTATAAAATGAAAGAAAGAAAAGAAATCAAAATGAAGGAAGGAAAAAGGTAGAGGGATTTCTACAAAGGTTAGTAAATAGAATTAAAAAAGAGAAAGAACAAAAGCGTGGGAAGTATCGCAGAACTATGAACATGGTAAAGAAGCCTATTTCTTGTGTGTTGCCAAGCAACATCTTTTTCCTTTTTCATCAGTTAGTTGCTGATAGGCAACGCGTAATTTAATATTTTTATAAAAATATACGATAGCAATTTCAAAACTCTACCATAGACCACAGACCTGATGATGAGTTCCATATATATTTATTTCTCAAGCTTAGTTTAGTCTGGCACGTGGTAGTGGGGTATCCTGGAACGGATTCACTATATTAACAAACAGGTCTGGGACAATCGCGCTACGATGATTGTAAATAAGAACATTACTTAATTTTATTGGCGTCATTGTTTATTCTTTTTGTTGTTCGAAATTGAACAGATTCAAACACTACTACTACTACAACTACTACAACTACTACAACTACTAATGTTGCTTCTCCATTCTGATAGATATGGCAAAGCCAAAAGATAAAATATATCTGTTAAAATATGACAGAATAAGCAAATATGAGGAAGTTGTAATTGAAAAATGGAGACCTTAAACCTATTGTTATATCTATAGAAATTGAAGCCGTGTGTATGATGAAATGGTACAGATAAGTAGCATTAGCAAGATCACTGTTTACAAAAAATAAATAAAATAAATAAAAAATACACAGAATAATTTTTCACTAACTCAGGAGAGTATTATTAAATTTTAATAATTTTACCCCAAGCAAGACAATAATACAACTAAAACGCAAGAGTTAAAAAGAATGAGAAGAAATTAGTGAAGAGAAAGGACAATAAAAGAGCAAGTTACAGAAACACAGAAGATTGCGACTGAAAAATATTGGTATTGACACAAAAGATTGTAGCGTTTTTCAGTAAGTAGAGTTGAAATATGTAATTTCGTTTCCCCTTGATTGAAACTTAAGAAATATATATATATATATATATATATATATATATATATATATATATATATATATATATATATATATATAGTCTATTCAAATTTAGGTAATCCATATGGGTAGACCTGAGGAGGATGATATCCAGAGAGCTCAATGTAAAATTCAGAGCATATATGTTTGAATAAAAGACAGACCACGTTAAGATTCCATGTAATAAGCTATTTCACCATAACCCCTTTAACAGGGTTCTAGATCATCAGACTTTACTTCCAAAAGCTGAAATGAAGAATGAAAAGAAATTCACAGGTTTTTTACGGACCTCATCAAGTATACGCAAAGTTAACGAAGTGAGGAGGTGAGGTGGGAGAGAGGATATGAGTGTGTCATATGTATCATTTTAGTTTCCTATTTTAACCCCAGTGTGTCGGCTGGATGTTGCTCAAATCTAACGCGTCTCGTCTCTAGATAAAGGTGGATAAGGGGTGAGCGATAAGGGCTACATTAAGGAAGACGCGTTACAACAGCCCCAATAAATTACCCGACAGTCGTGTTGCTCAAATCTAACGCGTCTCGTCTCTAGATAAAGGTGGTTAAGGGGTGAGCGATAAGGGCTACATTTATTGGGGCTGTTGTAACGCGTCTTCCTTAATGTAGCCCTTTATCGCTCACCCCTTAACCACCTTTTTATCTACAGACGAGACGCGTTAGATTTGAGCAAATCCAGCCGACACACTGGGGTTAAAATAGGAAACTAAAATAATACATATGACACACTCATATCCTCTCTCCCACCTCACCTCCTCACTTCGTTAACTTTGCGTATACTTGATGAGGTCCGTAAAAAACCTGTGAATTTCTTTTTCATTCTTCATTTCAGCTTTTGAAGTAAAGTCTGATGATCCAGAACCCTGTTAAAGGGGTTATGGTGAAATAGCTTATTACATGGAATCTTAACGTGGTCTGTCTTTTTTTATTCAAATATATATATATATATATATATATATATATATATATATATATATATATATTTTGAAAGGTGACATTTCAATTATTCTTTCTATAAGTTCGTGCATAGATTGTTAATTTTTTAATCGTTTTACACTAAAACTGCAAATAAAGTTAAACGATGTTCAGTTTAGCCATTTGATTCTCTTTTATTGCCGGAAAAGGACCCCCCCTCAAAAAAAAAAGCAGTTGTACGAAAAGCAAAAGATAAAAAGAGATGCGCCGTTTATGGAGATAATAACTGAGAGTGATTCAAATACTACTACTCGTAAGTGATTCTCTTAGGGGTAAAGAAGTGGAAATTTTGATTTTGAATACTGAGTGCAATCTGGCAGGCCTGCAGACATTATTGATGATGATGATAATGATGACGACGACGACCACGATGATGATGATGATGATGATGCAATCAAAACACCGATGAAATATAATCCAGGTCACATAACTCAGGATATAATACGGTACATGAAAGGTCCTCAACCATTTTTTTACCTATAGACAACTTTTACTCTTAATTGTTTTTGGTGGACTCCCATATCCATTCGATGAAAAGAAAGTTTATTTTATTTTTTACTAAAAGAAAAGTTTAGAAATTGTATTATAGAAGTAATAAATGCATATACTTTATTTTGAAGTAAAACTAATTTATTGAAAATAAACTTGTATTTAACAACTAATTCTATGGGACATTTATGTACACTAATAAAATAACTAATAATAAATCACTTTAAAATATGTGAATAATTAATAAATTAAAACATTGAAGATTTATTCAATGAGTTCCCTGTGACTGATACTGTTGAAAGCCTTAATACAGTTAATCTTCCCTTTATATATAAGTTTTATATAATTTATATATTAAATTAATTTTATTATTGATATTTTATTTTTTAAAATATTTTATATTAATTAATTTATATTAATATTTTATTTTATTAATATTTAAAATTAATATTATTATTTATTATTAATAAATTAAATTAATTTATATAATAAAGTATAATCTTTATACAATTTTCTTTTATAAACCTTTTTTTATATATCCTTCTCGGTTTTTTTTTCACTTGAACTCATTTTCTGCTAGTTTTAAAGTTGTTTTTCTATTTTTAGTATTTTAATGTGTCGTAGATTACTATAGAAATTCCAATTCTCTGTTGTAATAACCTTTCCGAAGTGAAATTGCTCTATGGACCACTAAAATATTACCATGGACCCTAAATTTGCTACTTTTTTGTGTGGACCTCCACTAATATTACATGAACCTCAGGGTTTATAAGCACCGTACATGAACATTCCAAGGCACCAGAAAACAATTGGGGACGCGAATCCTTACTATTTTTGAGTTTATCTGGATTTAATGGAAACAAATATATTAATGGACTATATTTCTATCTGCGATTCCCAAAAATAACAAAATTTCACTTATTTTTTAAAAGAACGATCATAGACAATGAGAAATGGATTGTTTACAACAATGTGACGCGAAAAAACGTTCTAGGGAAAAGGAAAAGTCAGTAATCTATGTACAAATATCTGGACATTTCTTTGAAATTCACTTAAAAGCGCTACAAGCATTTCTTGTTGTGCACCAGTTAACATAAGAATTTGTACAAACGGAACGCATATATTTACTACTTTCTCTTACACCAGGAAAGAGCTGTACTGAATAGATTGAATTGTTTTTTATGGCTTATCGACCTTTTGAAAAGCCAGAAAATATTCTTTGATTGTATCAATTTTTTAAAATAATAATGATTTATTGATACAAATCCTACTAATTAACTCATACCTGGGGGAAAGTAGAAGTTGATTCATAGCTTTCCCAAAAGTATTTGGACGTAAATAAATATAACGAATGCGACTAAAATTGGAACTCGGCTTTCTGATTTCCAATTCTGAGCCTTTATCCGCACACCCAATGCTTGGTATACCATTTAAGTACTGACCAGGATCGACTTTGCTTAATTTCAGTGACTGTACGAGGACTGGTGTTTCAACGTGATATAACTGTTAGCTTGTAATGTATAGGAAGCAAAAGCTCAACTAGAACTGTCTTACAAAAGCACAACAATCGATCTTCAAAGATAGCTGGAAACTTCAGAAGACCTAGAAGACCAACTGTTATGTAGAGAGGGCCAATATCTTCATTGGAAAATATGCAACTTTTACGTGAAGGAAACTACAAGAAACTAGTATGAACCTCACCCCGACCCGGTTACAGACACAGGGCCTGTAACAATTTTATGGGACTTTACAATACACACAGATCTAATCAAATCTAATTGCCCAGACATCGTGATCAAAGACCACAGGAAGAGAATATGCTTTCTTATTGACATGGCAGTCGCTGCAGATTGTAATGGAACAAAATACAAGGATCTTAAAATGGAAATATAAAACAATGTGGCAGACGAGCACATCAATAATTCCTGTTGTAGTTGGAGAAAAGGTTCCGATAGAATCATTGAGGGGAATTCCTGGTAGTCTATGCCTTAAAAAATACGAAAAAAATGGTACTAACAAGTACAGCTCACACATTACGAGGAGCTTTATCTATGTAAAATGTGTGCAAGCTTAGGGTTTTAAGTTAATGAAGCCATTTCTGACCTTAGATCTCTTGTTTGGACCCGGAATGAAATGTGTATACAACAGAAATCAAAGGAATAATAATAATAATAATACATAGAAGAAACCAATCGCAATAGAAGTGTCTGAAACATATGACGGTCCTGCTTTTGAAATGTCGACATAACTGTATTAACAATATTGATCACGAGGAGGGGGAGGAAGAGTAAGTTGTTGATGATAGTAATAAATGATGATCGTCAATATTTGCCGAGCAAATGTAGATATACATGACGAGGTAGGAATGGCATCACATTATGTAATATACAAAAGAATAATTTATAATTATGCAAAATATTACTGTCATAAACCAGAAATTGGAATAGAGAACATGAAAAAATGTAGTTTTTAGAATTCGTAATGAAAAGAGATAAATTAACCGAGGCCAGAAGGCCTTACATAGATTTATTGAAAAGCACATTCAATATTAAAATATCACCGTTATTCAATGAGGGATAAAAAGATATCGTTCGACCTAACATAAGTGAGGAAGGCGCGATAATACCAAACTGCAGAGTTAGTTGATAATCTGTTGCCGAAAGAAATATGTGTGTGCTGTGTGGTTTCCTTTATGCTCGACTGAAAAACAGAGTAGACGAATGTGTCGAAGCTTTGACAAATGTATAGAATCTAAATCCAGTGAATATTTACATACGGAGAGGAAAGCGATCTTTTAAGTACCTTATTCGGTTAGTATATTTAATATACGCCTGGGAATAACTGTACAGCATTTGTATATATATATATATATATATATATATATATATATATATATATATATATATATATATATATATATATGTGTGTGTGTGTGTGTGTGTGTGTGTTTTGTGTGGGAGTGTGAGTGTAAAAACGTTATATTTATTGGGGGCACGTGTTTGAGTAGACATCCTCGTTCATTAGACAGTGATGATATTCTCTATGCGTCCCCAGAAAGGGATCGAAACTGTATTCTCTTTATCCACCAGGCAAAACATTTGTAAGATAAGTGTCCCGTACCATTATGCACTTAGTTTAGTAAAACTCTTCATCTCTTGGTCGGTAGACATTAATTTCACTGTTTAAAAACAGTGATTTCTATCTCAAACCCAAAGTAAATATAACGTTTATACTAATATACATATGTCGGATTAAAAATACATTTGTTTCTCTCTCTTATATATATATATATATATATATATATATATATATATACAGAGAGGGAGAGAGAGAGGGGGGAGAGGAGAGGAGAGTGAGAAGCATATAAATGCCCCTCGCTCTCATGAGTTCTACTCAGTGGGAATTTGTATATGGTGGGTCATATGCAAACTCTCTGCCTCTCAGTATTTCACCTATTCCTACAGATATTTTTATGGGTGTTGGAGCCATAAGATTGGTGCGTTAAACCATACAAATAATATCCTATCAGTTTATTAAATCTTTATTCTGGACAAGGAACATAACCCACGGTAAAATGAATGTCATTCTTCAAAAACCGCAGTTAAATTGGCTCACCATCAAAATTACAGTTTACTAAATCGATATTTACGGCAGTATTCTGACTAGGGCACTGATTACAGGGCAAAATTTATTCCATGGAAGATAAGAATGATTAGAAAGGAAAAGAGAAACAATATCAAAAGAAGTTGTTAAAATTGTTGAACCGATTTGCGCACTTTCCAACTGTGTCTAGATGCCTCGTGTAAATCGTAACATTTTCTTTTAAATTCACTATTATGATCAAAATCAGACCATTGCTATCAACATCACTCTCCCAGGAATATCGTAGAATGCTATTATTTACTAACTTTAAAAATAAACAAGACATTCTGTTGTTCATAGAACAACGGTGTCCTGAGAGTTATAAGAGTGTCTTAAGGACATTGATTCGCTTTTGTATTTAAATAAAGAAATGCAAATACGTCGTTGTATCTGATTTGAATTTAGTTTTAGCATTAAGGAAGTAGGTTAAAAAGTAAAATAACATAAGGGATTGAAAGTAGGAAATAGTGTTTGATTCACTCATTTCCAATAGTTTTACAAAGGACATTAAGTTCATAAAACAAATTATAGAACTCTTTGTCAGAACAATTCCGCTCTACTAAATAATTTTTAGTTTTAGGAGTGCGGTTAAATAAATCTTTAGCAGTGGGATGTTGTTATTGGCCAGATGGGAAGTATAATGGGATATATGTATATATATATATATATATATATATATATATATATATATATATATATATATATATATATATATATATATTAAAAGAGAGAAAGCGCAAATGTTTTGGTTATAATGTGGATTTATTTTAGTCTATATATTATATTTTATTCTTCATAAATTTGCTACGTGTATCCAGTTTCGTGACCTTCTTCAGCCAAATTGAAGGAATCAGTTTTTAAAGGAATAAACTTTCCTTATGTTCTTTTAAATTTTTATTGTTCATTCTCTGTTTTTGTAATGAACCTTGATCTCATTTTTTTGACTGTTGGAAAAAGTGACTTTCTGACTTAAAATCATTAGGTTTGGTGTTAGTGTTGGCGATGACAACTGTTTTGATGATAGATGTCTCCCTATCCACACATCGTAGTGTTTATGGTTTAGCAAAATAATCCTTAGGTAGTGATAAGCATAATAATCGTTAACAAATCAATAGTACCTAACGACACATGTACAAGCGCGCATCCAATCACAAATATGAGGAAAACATGCGTTTTGCTGACGATTATTTTGCTAAAGGCTATCATACATGATATAATATATACGTATACGATATATATATATATATATATATATATATATATATATATATATATATATATGCTAACGATTATTTTGCTAAAGGCTATCATATATATAACATGAAATAATATATATATATATATATATATATATATATATATATATATATATATATATATATATATATATATATATATGTTCAACTTTGTTATCTCGACTCAGAGTTTCGCGGATATAGAATCAATTAATTGGCATTGGATAGTAGATTTAAATTTATTCATAGAAATCATATTTTTTCCAAAAGTTGTATAATTTTAGCTAAAAAAGACATTATTTTAGACGTTCGTAAACTTATTTTAAATTTGATCTTTCTTATATCTATCTATCTATCTATCTATATCTATCTATATATATATATATATATATATATATATAAAAATCAAGTTATGAGCTGAAATATCAAATACAATACAAAGTCGTATGCACATATTTTTACCATTATAATCTCGTATATACATAAATTTTACGCTCATAAAGTTAATAGATAAAAAAACTGAATTAGTCAAAGCTTACAATAATAAAGGAATCTTTGTAATATTTCTATTATAATTTTCTCAAAACTTATTTGTAATCCTTCAAATTCTCATAAATAATCCCTAGAATTGTTTTTGTATTAAGGTGTTATATACGCAGAAAATCCTGCTTTCATATTGAATTAGCTTTTATTAATATTGACAGTGGATGAAATCAACAAAGTCTTAATTGTCCGATTCGTTTTTCGAAAGGTCCAGAATGTCAATTTATCGAGTTTGTATATACTTTTAATTACGCAATTAAATTTATCTACAAGGAATTCATTGAGATTTTTCGGCATTACAATGATTTCAATTACTTTGAACATTAATTATTAAATTAAATTTTAAAGTTTAATCAGTTTAAAGTTTATTCTTGTATTTATTACTTACAATAGCATAAGCAAATTATACCAATTTTATAAGCCATTTTTACATATTGACAAAAAAAATTAAATTCATCACTTATTAAAAAGCAACATCTGTTTAATAATAATAATAATTCAAATAACACATACATTGGTTACACAACCACTACATTATTCAGTGAATTAACGTGTCATTTATCGGATAAGAGTTCAATTATCTCCAATCAGTACAACAACAAAACAAAAAAATAAATCAAAAGTCACGTGAAGAAGCTAAGACGCGATATTTGAAAATGACGAAATTGACATATCACAAGAAGAAAATTATTTAATAATAGCTTATGAATACCGAAAGTGCTCTGATCAATGGGCAGCTTATATATATATATATATATATATATATATATATATGTGTGTGTGTGTGTGTGTTTGTGTGTGTGTGTGTCGGAAACTAAGAAAATGGTCCAAAATGTGAAAAAATAAATTTAAAAACCTTAAAAAGTAAAGTTCATTGGTCATTAACCAAAATGCGTGTATGAGAAATTGAGTAAGAGAAAGAGAGAGAGAGAGAGAGAGAGAGAGAGAGATTGAGTGAGAGAGAGAAAGAGAGAGAAAGAGAAAGAAAGAGAGAGAGAGAGCGAAGAATCTCTTTCTTAGGTTAATCTTGAGTTTTAGTGATTATTATTATTTTTTGACGATTGTTATATATCTTTTTTAACACACCAACAGAAAGTGTAATTTTATCTTTCAATTATACCAGACTCAAGGTTTGCTTGATGCAAAACTCAGGGTTTAAACCAATTTAAGTCACGCAATCCATTATATTTGTTGATTTTTGTACAAGTAAGAATAAGCAAGTAAGAATCTGACATTTGTAAAGTCTTAAAGCATTCCACTCACAATGAATAAGTACAGTAAAATTGTCGGTGTAGACATTACGCAACACGAATGCAAGATTGTTTTTTTTATTGTAACTGTAAGCTATCAAAAATATCCAGAATGAATCGAATCCAAATATGAATAGAATTGAATAAAAATAAAATACAATATAAAATCGGTTATGCTATTCAGATTTTTATGGAATTAAGAGGCAGCCCCTTAACAATGAATCGATATAGGTTAACCATATTAAAATTCATATTTTTCTTATTACATGATTTCCTTGCATTCCAAGCCTTAAGATAATATATTATTTTAAGCTAAAGCTGGTATCTCAGGAGGAAATATATAAAATAATTCAGATTGTGTTCTTCGCCACTGGTTTTCCGGTTCCGATAAATTTTCTTGAATTTTCAGCTCGAAAAGATCCGAATGCCCGGAAAAGTTATTCCGTGTGATTTTAAATTTCTAAAGGATATTCAACTATATACGTACATATGAACAACTATAAAGACACGCGAATATATTATTGACTATAAATTGATAAATCAAAACATGACCATCAAAAACGACAGCTCTTGTATCGTAACAATTACACAGTTTTGAATCTATAGAAGTACGTAAGGTGATTCCGAGTACTTCATTTAGATATACTGAATATTGCTGTTAAAGGCTGGAAATATTTGCATAACTTTTATGAAGGTCAAATTGTTTATGAGCAAAAGACTAGATCACTATATTTCCAAACATGGTGTACTACCTATTTGCAAAGGCCTGGGGAAGAGAAATCCTCATTAGCGGCCGATAAGACATTGCGCGGCCAAGTTTTATCGATGTAAGAGGTAGACGGGGTTTTCACTTCAAGTAAGAACCACTAGAATGGCTACTGTGGCACAAATTGCAGAGAGATTTAATCAAAGTGAAGAAAGTAATTCATAACACTCAGCACCAATGTCGATCACTGAAAGTGTCTTCACTGGTTACTAAGCAATGGAATTGGATCTTGTATCAATGAAAGAAATATTAAGAGCCATGTTTTTCTATGAATGATTTTGATAGCCGGTTAAGTGTGCATCGTTATACTAGGAAAGCATATGACATCAGGATTAGCTGTGACAATTTGATGGTTTGGTCTACATTCTGCTGGGAATGTATAGGATGTTATCGTGTAATTAGAAAGTAACTTATTGCATATTAACTACATCGATATTATTGAAAATCATGTAGATAACTCCATAATAAAAATTCTACGATAGCAGGTTGTCCGTCACAAAATTTGCATTAATTAAAGCACCTACTATAAATATTCTGGCTCCAGATCCTAAAGTAAGACATTACAGATCACACGTATGTCATGCTTGATCAGGTACATGGAGGACTGACGCTTCATTAGTCAAGTAGTTGTAATATTTGGGCTCATCGGTCCATATATATATATATATATATATATATATATATATATATATATATATATATATATACGTATCTATATGTAGGCCCGTTCAGGATATAGAGATATTGTGCGCTTTGTTTGTTCAAAGTCTTAACAAATTAATAGTAAATTAGAATGCACATTGTGCAACATTTTAATGTATATTAAATGTCATTAATTAAATATATCTTATATATTCGTCCAGTGTTCCAAAAATATATTTATTAAGCTCGAAAGAAAGTAATTTTTGAAATGATAGATTTGAAAGTATTAATAGATTCTAGATATTCTCTAAATAATATTTTTCTTTATTTTCGATTATTTTCGTCGTTTTGGAAATGCCTTAGCATAAGCTTTTTTGAGTTTAAAATCATTCTTTGTTCTTTATTTGTATTGTAAGGATCTGATGAGGTGATAGCAAGTGAAATGAAAAGAATAAAGAGGATAAAGCAAAATTTCCAAATATAATGCGAACTTCGTCGTGTGTCGAGAGATATGTGCCATGTGTAAATCTTACGTTACCATACAAGAATAATAATACTTTACAACTAATCAATTGATTCTCGCTAAAAATAATAATATTATCATTATTAATAATAAATAATACAATTCATGTAGATGTCGGAATTTATACGCACACAGATTGTTTCAAGTCTTACATTATACCCTTCATAGCCAACTAAGTAAAAAGAATTAATTTTTTTAAATCTTTGTGTAGTGACACATGTTTTATTCCATTGATTCTTAGACATTAAGTATTTCTGATTAATATAATTAAAATGGATTCACGTTTGCTCATTAGTAGTGATTCTTTCAAGAAATGGTGTCTTGTTCCTAATTTCGAATAAATGTTAATTCTCTTATTAATTGTTAATTTGTCTAACCAAGTAGGATCTATTGACCAATGTTTTAGAGAACAAAATAAATTATGGATTGTATTTCACGAGTTGTCAACTTTGGAATTTTCTCAACAGTGGTTTGGATAATATTCTTTACCAATTCGTCTTGGGGATGATTGAAATTCTGTGAAGCAACAGTGACATTGGATGACATTTAACTCTCCCTTTTCAAAGAAACTATTATGATTATCATCGCCTCAAAATCTTGCGTAACTTTTTTTTAAATGTGTAGAGAATAATGTGTCATTTCAATTCCTTTTATCATATCTTTCCGTAAATTGTAAGACATTTCCCATGAGCAGAAATTATTCAGAAATGAAAGAAAATATCAAGAGAATACATAAGTGAAATAATATGAAATGAATACATTCATTATAAGTTAAAAGTAGACTCATATCGTGACTGAAATCATGACGTATTTTCAAACAGAATCATAATAAGTTCGAACTGGGATGAAAGCTAGAATTGTGATGATTTTCACTCAAACAGGAAGACGCAATACAAGAGGAAGTTTAATGCAACACAACCTTCTTATCCTATATACTTGTGCTGCATTAACATATTTAAGGTAAAGTTTTATGGTAGCAATGTTCTTCAACCTGATAAAATCGGTGACAGTATAATCTAAATTATACATGAATCATTGAATAAATTATCTTCTACGTTTCTTCCATTAAATATTTTTGCATAATATTTCCAGTAAAGAGATATAAAATTGATAATAAATAGCTTGACACTTTGACTAGAAGTGTGTTCATTCTCCATTGGGTGTTTTATAACTGTGTTAAATAAAAAATGTCCGTCAAAGACAACAACGTCATTAAAAGAACATTGTTCAATGTAAAATGCAAAAAATACGAAAACAATGTAAAAATATAATAGAAAAATAATGAATTTTATACGTTCACCAAAAATTTTCGCTACAGACAGTTTCAGGTGCAACATCACAATCGCCGGGCAGTAGTGATGTATTTTTTTTATATATCTTCTCTTTTTCTATATATTATATATATATATATATATATATATATATATATATATATATATATATATATATATATATATATATATATATATATAAAGAGAATATATATATATATATTTGCACAGACACACAGAGACACACATGCACACACACACATATATAATTAATACGTATTTTTTTCACTTAACTCATGTTTACATCGGAGTTTTATGGCTATATGTGTATAACCACTTGTCGGTTCCGAAGTAAATATAAATTAAGTAAAAAAATAAAAAAATAAAAACTTTTCCATATTAATTCTATTAACGCTCTATCCCTCTTTTCTATACTGAGCACTCTACCATAAAGCCTACTTGCCTAAAATGCTTTCTTATCACCAAACCACTGAGGGACCGGCGGTGTTAGCTTCAAAACATTATATCAAATTAACTATATATATATATATATATATACATATATATATATGTATATATATATGTGCGTGTGTGTGTACACACACACACACACACACACATATATATATATATATATATATATATAGTTGTAGAGTGGATAAATGAGACGGCCAAATATATGCAGGCGTGTACGCGTGTGCTGGTGTGCATACGCAGGCAAGAAAATAAATAATCATCAAATTTATGCATGAGGTGTAAATTTAATAGTGTTCAATGCAGAGTAAAGATATGTATTAATTAGTACATATACGTCGTGTACCTATGTTTTGGTTTCTCAGCTCATCGTGTCCTACTCTATTTTCTAGAGAAAAATTTGGTTTGTGTTGATATCTGTGTACACGATCAAATTCAAATCATTTTCACAGTAGCCATTCTATCAGTTTTGTATTTTTCATCATTCCTAGTGTTACTGTTATTATTACTTAGTAAGAGAACAATACGGCAACAAAGTGACGCTGGGATACAAGTATAGGGAACCAAATATATTACCCCATCAGGCTGATAAATGTCTGCTCGGAACATACATTACAGCCAAATTGTATATGCAAATACTAAAAAGGGTATTTTGATAAAAGCAGAGCATATCTATGCAGGTGAAGACCAATTAGAAATACCATCAGATTGACTAACCCGGTCAGATTGAGAGTGTTCACAAATATTAAACTCATAAATATATTAAACGTGACTCTCAAGTTCCCATGGATGCCTTATCCTTCAAACTAAAAAAAAAAAAAAACCCTTGATACTCGGCCATGATACTCACCTACAGCTCCCGCTTATGATAAGAGATTCACAGTGCGTCCGACTCTAGGGGATGTACTCCACTTGTTAAGAAACTGAATAGGATATTTAATGTCGCCCATCTTAATTCATCAAAACAAAACATGTACATGTTAACACTGCCAGTCAGTTAAGATAAAAAGCCATCAGATCTATGCATCGTGTATTATCATTTAGATTATTTAAAAATTAATCAAAGATTCAAAATTTAACAAGAGAAAAAATTGAAACCAAAAATAAATGGTTATAAGAAGTGAAAAGTCTTCACTACAAGCACATGACAACATTATTCTTCTCCCCAACATTGGTCCAATAATTAGCACAATTTACATGTAGCATTGCAAGATTTTTCAAATTATTCTGACATTTCTAAACTCTTGCTTCTAACGAATGCGTTTTAATGTTTTCTTTGTGAATTTCAATTTTTATAAAACACATTTTTCGCTTCAACTTATAAAACAGTAATGTAATACTCATTATCTTTGCATATAAAATATATAGACAATCTTTAAAATCTGAGTTCAAATACTGTCATGCTGAATTTTATTTTAAAGTTTCTATAATTGATTGTACGAATGAAACACTTTTTTCCCCACAAGTATCACTATGTGCAGTGGATTCCACTAATTGCTATTAGCGACCAAGTTCTAATAAAACTCCAGATCTTAGTGAAAACGAAATCCAATTCTTGCTGTCACCATAGTCGTTAGTTATTAATTAATATAATTATCAATTTACTTTTCTATTACTGCCAAGGTAACAGCATGAAAAATCTGTTACTCCGATTGATATAAATCAATTATATTTGATATTAATATTATATTTCTCTCGATTATTATGATTAAAAAGGTCTTTATTAAGCGGTATTTTGTACCAATGTTTATCTGGGATTTGTCGAAAATTCAAATTTCTAATACTGTACATGGAAATAATGATTGTAAGAAAAATGTTTTCAATTCAAAGATAAAATAGAAAACAGCTTTAAAAATTTTTGATATGAAGAAATGTAAAAAAAATACTTAATTTGAAACGAGATGAAAAAAATTAAAAAAAACATCTTCGAAAATTACAGAGAGGAAAAACTAAGATTTGGAATTAATTTCCAGCTAAAAACACAGCTAACAAAATAAACTTAAAAATAAGTGTTAGCTTTTGTTTAGTCTAATAAAATGTTCTTTTTAATTAAACTTCCCCTGGAGATTTGGGCAGAGAAGGAAATATGTAAACATTAAATCGTAAAACCTTCATAAGAATATTGGCATCTACAGATTTTGGCAAACGTTGATTCATAAATCAAGAACCATTCACAAAAAATAATGGGAAGGAAAAAAATAGATGGATAACATTTGAAACCAAATAGAAGCCAAAGATATTTATCTTATTTTGCAAAAACTGCTACTTCCTTTGGAACGCTGACATATGCAATGAGAAGACGTGCAAAACTCAGAAAATGTTGAATTCAGCATGTTAACCCATTTAACCTCATTTTAAAATAAATGAAAACTGAGATTTCATTTAAAAAAAATTCTTATAAGACTATAAAACGTCTGGATGAAAAAAAAATTATTGCCGACTCTTTCATGGGTATGATTTAACGTTTTTATTAATTCAAACTTTATTTTTAGTGGATACCTGTATTTTAAATAGACTACGTTTTTATTTTTATTTTAAACAGTGTGTATTACGTATATCGGTCTGCACATTCGAGAAAAGTTAAATATGCTTTCCGGCAGGTTTCAAACTTGTCTTTCCCTTTATAGGAGAGACGCGAACGTATCCCACCCGGCATATTTTAGACTGCACAGGCACTGTCAGCGTAACAATCCAGCAAAAGGTTCTATTTCCTGTTTTAGTACAGAAATGCATTGGTAAACAGTCAAAATGACATTGTTAGTAATAACGAATTATTGAAATCGTTACTGACAGAATAATGCTATGATATAAAGTTGCTAGAATTACTGTACTTTGAGAATAGAAATGAATTGAAAGATGGTTTAATTGAAATTTACTTGTTTGTTTGTTTAACGGCATATCAACTCCTTATGGGTTATTTAATACCGAAATTTAATTTTCTTATGAACATTAGTAATTTCTTTTACAAAAATGTACTGCTGATAATTGTTTTAGAAGGTATTTTTACTATATTTTTAAATACTTTCATCGTGTTTTGACCCCATTGTGGGGGTTAACTATTTGTCCATAGTTGGGACCCTGACAGGTGCTACCACCCCAGGCCAGGGTGGACCTGGGAACGGCATCAATTAAGAGGTGGTTCCACGCTCTTCAAAACCTCCTGATGAGAGGCCTTGCTGCCAGATGTAGTTTATCATCATACCCAGGACAAGATTTATGAAGTACTTATTGACTGAATAGATATATATTTATGTATGGCTAATGACGCATTGCTTTGATTTGACTGTAGGAAATCATTCAAATTAATAATCGACTCCCCATATATATATATATATATATATATATATATATATATATATAAAACCGCCATTGATAGGTTGGAGGTTTAAGATAATGGACAAGATTAAGAATAAAGCTCCCAATCATATGTCCTTGAAAGTGTAAGAAGCGGTGGGAAAAGTGTGTCTCGGCACAAGGCTACAGTTAAAGGCCACCTAGTGATGATCAAATTCATTTCTCAATAGTAAAAAGACTAACTTGTTGACCATTACAATACGACAAGGCACCAGTGGATGATAATTTGCAATTTCAAATAACAATTTCTACATCACGATCCACGCTTAGAATAGACGCCCGGACGCCCGTCGTAAAGAGATTTCTAATCGTTTCTCTCCAAGTAAGGTGATAATGCCACCGAGAAGCAAGGGGTTACTGAGAGTGAAAAAAGATGAAAAAATGTTATTGAGGAGAAAAGACAACAAAGGAACAGGAAGACAGAAATTAGCGATTTATGCTGTATTTAAACTTTTGAAGGCCGTAATAACACGAAAGCAAGATAGCAGAAGAGATTTCCAAAAAGCCGGAAAATAAACTATTATAATAGAACTCAAGGTTCTATCTATTTCAATAGTAAAACGATGAGAACTGGTTGCCAGTCCAGTACTATGTCTTAATTTATGCAGTCGTGATACTAAAGAAGAGAACTTATTAGAACAATTGCCATGAAAATATTTATAGAAATGGCACGAGGAAAGCGACATCATGGCGATGGGAAAGCGACGGAAGTAAATGTCACGTCAAGACCGATAAGATCCTTCTTTGGATTTTAATCGAGAATCTCGAGCTATAATAGCAAGATCTCCAGGCCAGATGTAGGGATCAATATCCAATGCACAAACGAATGATTGATTTATAGATGTGCAAGATGGATTCTAACGGGAATAATTGTTTAGCACAGCACAATGAACCAACATTTCTAGCAGCATAACTACCAATTGATTCAATATAGTAATACCATTTTTATGCAAAGTGAAAAATGTGAGACCGAGAAGGCGCAATGTTGCTCTCCTCTTGGTTAGCATTAGCCCTAATGATGGAAGGTAAAAATGGTTTCCTTAGATGACAAAGATAGTAGTTGTGTTTTGGAGACGTTAAAGATTACAAGTCATTTCATTCTCCAACAGTTTGTACGTCATTTTTAAGATCAGCAACCAGTTTTACTTGGTCTAACGAACTTACTATTAAGTGTTACTCGTAAGTCATGTCACCAGTACAAATACCGATCTGGGAAATGGAGACAACGGGAAAGTCTTTGATCAAAATAAGAAAATAATAGGTCCAAGGATATAGCTTTTAAAAACTCTTAAACTACCGATATTTCATCGACTACATAAATCGAAAATTATACAGAAAAACAATACAGATTCAAATTCAGTTACTAAGTGTATCAAGTTACGAACGTATTGATTTAACATTACACGTACTAGTATATTTTAATGTCATTTTTGTTGAAATAGTAAGGGCAATTATACATTTCGTTGGGATCGGCAAATTTTTCTTCGATTCTTCGTCGTTTCTTTTACGAAACTTTTTATACCTTTCAGGATTTGCGGTTGGTGTAATGGATAACGGTTCGGAATGATAAATCGGAGAACCGGGTTCCAATTTTAGTTAGGTTTGTTACACTCAGTGACTGTGGGAAATGTATGAATTCATTTCCTCCCCTCAGCCATGGGTTAACTTGCAGGACTTGTACATGGAAAAATCATCGTTATTCTAAAAAAAAATTAATGCGATTTTTACTAAAAATATTCTTATATACTTTTGACTTTAAATAACTCTCACAAGGTTGATAAGTCGTAAAAAAAAACAAATCAATCAGCCGTCTGTTAATTATTTATTCCTTTTCTCTCATATATGTTTCTTTCTGTCTTTCATTCTTTTATTTCATTGATTTTCCTTTCTTCTTTCTTTCTTTCTTTCTTTCTTTCTTTCTTTCTTTCTTTCTTTTCATTTGACTTTTCCTTTTTCGTGTCATTCCTCTCTTGGTTCATAAACGTTTTTCCTCTGCTTTCTTCCAGTTTTCTAATTCTCGTTCTCTAAATTCTCCTCTTTTTACCCTTCCTTTCGATCTCTTATCTGATTCAGATGCGCCTTTGGTTTCGTCTGTTGATCTTCCGACGGCGTTAGAGAATTGTAGAAGTTTTATGAAGGTGCTTTGTCACGCATCAAGCGCATTGCCAAGTAAAGTCTGGATAGTTGCCAACATTGAGATAACAATATTTGCGAGTATACATCAACATTTAAGGAAAAAAAAAGTATCAGGATTCTAAATAAACAAAATCAGTTCACACACACACATATATATACAGAGAGAGAGAGAGAGAGAGAGAGAGAGAGAGAGAGAGAGAGAGAGGGGGGAGAATAATATTTGGTTAGATAATATAATCATTTTCATTTGAACTACTGTTCTCTGTTCCGGAGTTTTCAGTCGTTTTATACTTAATATGCCATTTTAGCCTAACTTCGGTCTATATTATATCCGGTCTTTACATTGGCATTATATTAGCGTTATTTTGTCAGAATGTTTCTTACAGTGCTAAAGATTGGATATCAGATACGCATGATGAATGCAAAAGAAAACCGGAACGGAAATGTATTAAAAGCAACAAAAATGAAAAAAAATATTTCGAATAAAGAATCAGAAAGAAATCAAAGCTTCCGAAATCTACTCTCTACTTCACTAAACAAATGAATTTTAGTTTGAAGTCGAAAATAAATAACATTACAGAAGAAATCAATTGAATACAAAGAAAATATAGTTGAGTTTTACTCAGATTATTAAGGAAAATACAGTGCAAGAGATACAGAATATTAAAAAAATACACTAGACAGTAATGATTAATTGATTGATTTGTTTTTTACGGCTTATAAACACTTTGCGGGTTACTTAAAGTCAGACAATATTTTTTGATTGTAAGAATCTTTTGAGATAATAAATGATTTACTGGTATAAGTCCTACTAATTAACCCATAGTTCGAATGAGAAGAGTTGAATTCATACCGTTACCCAGGGTATTTGAGCATAAGTGAATATAACCATTAAACTACCCGCACCTCCAAGCTTACAGCACCTGGTATTTTGAGGCGGTCACCCATCTAGGTACCAAACAGGATCGACGTTGCTTAACTTCGGTGATCGTACGAGAACTAGACCTGAATATTAAAAAAGATACTGTCCAGTTGTTATAGGAGGGTCGGCTGAAAAGATCATAATCTGGCGAAAAGATCATAATCACATGGAATATGATCAAAAGAGGTTTTTTTTTCAGCATAATCCCTTGCCGCCTATACACTTCTTCCATTGGTGGTTCATTCTGTTGGCTCCAAAAGTCATCAACAGAAGATATGCATTCCAAGCCAAGTGATTTCTAATGTTGGGGAACAGATGATAGTTAGATGGTGTCAAATCAGGAGAATAGGGAGGATGATCAACCAGTTCAATGTCACAGTCATGCACAGCAGCCATTGAAACCAGTGACTTTTTTGCTGGCGCTTTGGACGCTTTTCATCAGTTTTCCTTGATAGCCTTTTGCAACTGCCTCACCAAGTTAGCATATCACTCACCATTGATGGTGTGGCCCTTTTCAAGATAGTCAACAGACAGAATGGCTTTTGCATAAAAAAAACCGAGGTCATCACCTTCCTTGCAGATGCAACAACATTGGCCTTTTTTGGAACAGGTGAAGAGGCGTATTTCTACTCCATGGATTGTCTTTCTCAAGGTCAAAGTGATGAACCTAATACAAATCCTGGGTCAGGAAACGTCCAAGGAAACCAGATGGATCTGCCTCAAACAATATCATATTTTCCCGTGTTGTTATCAGACTGCTGCGCTTTTGATCAGGTGTCAGAAAACGTGGAATCCATCGAACTGAACCTTCGTCATGCTAAATTCATTTCCGACTCTCTAACGGGATATATTAATGGCATTGGCTGTTTAATTTAAGTTGACTGTTATCCATCACCATGTAGTGAATACGATCAATAATCCCTTCGGTGGTGGCAATTTCAGGACTACCCAGAACTTGGGTCATCTTCAAAACTCTCTCTTCCCCTCTTAAATTCAGCTGCCCACTTTTGCACCTGGAGCGTCTCCAATAATTCAGCAAACATGTTAATATGAATTTCCTTATTAACTACGGATGTGATCCAGTCTTATATCCCTAGTGAGATAATACTGACGCGAACACAATTTGTAATTTATCATTTTTATTTAGTTTATACTTTGTATTAATTCACATACCCCTTATTTCAATTAATATACCCCTTATTTCAACTAATATACCCCTAATTTCAAAACACAAAATTATACTAATGCGAAAAGCGTCGTATATTGGGAGAGAAAAAAATGCCCCGTCTTTCGTATGTGCATATGTCTCTATTATCACTTCAATATCGCTTTCAGCTTCAGATTCGTGGATATCTCATTTCTGGATGGGTATAACTCTGTCCATATTCTTTATGGTTTGGTCTATTTTTTTTTTTTTTTTTTTTTTTTTAAATCGAAAGTGTTCCCTTATCTGCTCTCTTGTTACTGTTAATTAGCCATACTGGTTAGATGGTACGACATGAGGACAGTGTTCTAACTTATCTGGAAATGTTCCAGGTACACATCCGCAAACTGATAGCTCCAATGTTTCACCTTGCAATATGCCTACTCAAAAGGAACCTAAGTAAGCCATTCTTGCTGTATTTGGCGACGGGACAATGTGACGCAGGTGTCAGAAGCATCAATCGTTCACCAGAGATTTACGTTGAACGAAGACAGCTGCTTCTAAGATCGTATATCTTGGAAGTGAATAGATAAGACGAAAATCAGAAGAAGGAGAAATAAAAAGAAATAGAAAATATTCCCAACCTACAATATTAATCCAATTTTGACATCAATACGACCCATATACCAGCAACATCCTGCTTTGAGTCGATTTCTTACAGATGACTGAATGAAAATTACTTTCGTTTATACATTCTGTGTATAATGTGATTAATGAGGTTTTGTAGGAACAAGAAATTCCCTTCTTTATTCAAATTTTCTGCTTGTTTATTTTTTTAATTTACACATGATCATAGTCGGTAATGCGATAAAGGAACAGATTTGGAAAATAAATGAAAACTCCTGTAGCAGAGAAAATTTTCACTAAAATTTAGATTAAGACAGTTTACTAATAAATTAATTGATCGCATTATATATATATATAAAGAGAAAGAACAGTAAGATATATAATCCAGTGTTCTTATTAATTATTTTTATTTTTACAAATCAGTGTTCAATGCAAATCTACAGAGCATAAATATTACAAATTTACTAATTTACAAATATGTTTCCATCGCTACACAGGAATTACCATGTTTCAGAAACAGAAACTGAAAACTTCAAAATTCAATTACAGAATTAAATTAAAGTCCCTAGTCCTGCTTCATTTTCAAGCGAAGTTTGGAAGTGCCGAAAAAACTTTCGTCGTTGATAAAGACCAGACGACATGCGATGAACGGATGTCATCATTCGTTGGAAACCTTAACTTAACCGCTTTTCGAAAGTAACTCGTATTTTGATTCAATAGTTGTCAGTGAAAATGAATAGCCTACCACCCCTTGTTAAAATGATTGGATTTCTTCGTATCCTTAGTAACTAATATTAAGAATGTATGTGCTTATAAAACTCAGTAAATTTCAAAATAAGTTATTCCAAAATTCGCTTGAAAATGAAACAGGACTAAAGACTTTAATTTAATTCTATAATTGATTTGAAGTGTTTAGTTTCTGTTTTTGAAACATTGTAATGCCTGTGTAGCGATGGAACCATATTTTAAAATTAGTATTTTATATATATATATATATATATATATATATAGAACATTATGATGTAGAGGAACTTTTAATACACAATGAAATTCTAACAAAACTAGAAATTGGTTTATTTTTTTAAATTATTTCACCTAATTCAAGGAGATAATATTAATAAGACGCATGAGGTGAGTGGAATAGAAGGACGAGACTTTAGTGATATATATCTATATCTATATATATATATATATATATATATATATATATATATATATATATATATATATATATATATGAGGAAAGAGAGGTAGAAAATTATTGAATGATATACAAATATAAATATACGGTTACATATATATATATATATATATATATATATATATATTTCTAAAAAGTAATAAGACGTAATGGATTTTTCATTTCTTAACCTGACTGATTTTTCACACACACACACACACACACACACACACACACACACACACACACACACACACACACACACAGACAGATATATATATATATATATATATATATATATATATATATATATATATGTAATCGAAATTTATTTATATCTATGAACATATTCACTAAAATACACGTGACAAGGTTATAGAATGATGAACTGAAAGACGTATATAGATAAAAGGAATTTTGATGGTTAGCTACTCTTGGCTGCTATCAGAGAATTCTTGGCCCAAGAGATAATATCCCCATGCTCCAGGCAAAAAGGTGAGGTCAGAAGTTCTGGTTTTAAAATCCTCTTCGGATCTTTCCTCGTCCTTATTGTTCATGACAAGTCAAAGTGGATCTTAGAATTTGATGGAAGTGGTCGTCAGCCTCTTTTCACTTATTCAGTAGTTCTTGTTGAAGCCTGACAGTTGAAGTTCTAATCTTTTACGATTTTCACACTACCTTTTTTATTGTTTGATGTTAAAGAATGAAATACTTTCCTTGTTTTGCACATTATTAATAAATAAACTAGATAAATAGTTTTCATATGTTAAAAATGTTACCAACGATCTTGTTCGAGGTGTTATATTGGCTCGCGCAGTATATCATACCCTTATGTAAGTGACCTAAACATGTTCTCATCAGGTTTTTTTATATAAAGAAAAAATTAAGTCATTGTCTTCAATATCAGGTAAAACTAAGAATCAGGAATCTTAACATTTTTCAGCATGAATTGGCCCAAACTCAGCGCATATGACTCCTGAATTGACGAAAAAAGAAAGGAAATATAAATATACCAACTATAAAACAACAGATATTGGTAGATGATCTCTATTCCGATCTAGCATGAACTACTCACTGGGGAAAAAACTAGCTGTTTACATTCAATGCCTCAAAACTCAGACTAGTTAAATTCCATCATCGTCAATCGGGCCAGAACTACCACCAGTCACGATGAAGAGGCACCATGCATTAAGATACTTTTGGTTCTTAAACTCATATCTGACATCAAGTGGAACTCATACATACGAGCCATCGCTAAAGATGTAGGTAAAATAGTCGGCTCCCTGTACCGCTCCAGTAAGTACTTGACCCCACGCGCTATTCTCTACCCATAAAAAGCCAGATCAGGCCAAAAATGTAGTACTATTTGGGCGGGAACTGCCCAGACCGTCCCTTTCGTTCTTAATAGAGTTCAAAAGCGTCTTCGAGTCCTTTTGAGTGAGGAATTATTTTCCACCCACGAAACTCTATCTCACAGGCGGGATGTGGCAAGCCTCTCCCTGTTCTATCGCTACTACCATGGAAAGAGCTCGAACGAAATACATTCCTTGGTTCTGTTAGGTCTAACATTCACGGCAAGGAACCGCCATGCCATTACATTTTAGCGGACCACCCACAATTCCATCTTTAAGAAATAAGTTCCCCGCGAACAGCTTCTTCCCGCGAACTACTGCTCTGTGGAACCGACTCACAAGAAGATGTTTCCTCGATCACTGCAATCTTAGCTTGTTCAAGTCTAGGGTTAACCGTTATCTTCCGCTCTGACCCGTACAAACTGCCTCCTAACGTAACCCTCTACTTCGAGTACCCCCCAAGTCTTGTACAGGGCGAACTTCACTATGAAAAAACGAAAAACAAAACAAAACAAAAAAAAAAACAACAAAGAAAATCTTATATAAAAAAAATGGTGTTCGAAAAGGCACTCAATCTTTGCAGTCGATATAGGATCGACAAAACAGCTTTGGACAAAGCAACACTTCAACGGCCTCTTGACCTCAGCATGAGTAAAAAAGAATCATGGAATTCTATATGCATTTCAAGTAGATATCGAAATATATATATAGTCTTTCTAAAGCAGATAATACTTCATAAAGATTATATTTATCCCGAAATTAGGTAACAAAATCTAGCATGTCAGATTACTTGTGGAATGTAATGAGAGCGTCGAGATCTCTAACGCAAAATAGATAAAAAATTGCAGATAAAAAATTAATATAAAATATGAGCTGGTCAAAAAAACTTTAAGTTGCGTTTTCCGAGAAAAGGTTGCATTATTTGAATTCACACTTTTCGCGGTTATATAGGATTTATGTAGAATAAGAAAAATGATTTTTGTAGTATGGAAATATTCATTGAAAAAATTCTGGAGTAAGTGTCAATCTCTGTCTCTCTCTTTTATATATATATATATATATATATATATATATATATATATATATATATATATATATATATATATATATTAATGTAAAATAACAGCAAAGGATAAGAAGAATGAATATGAATTTCTGATTAAATTGTATTACAAAATAATACTGGATTATATTTATAGAAAGCAATTATAGAATGTAAATCACCTACTATGCTACAGATAACAGGAAAATGATATAATTTTGTAATATTTAAACTATTTTAACAGCATATGTTACATTATGCTCTCTTTCCTTGGGTCTTCACATATATGCTGATATCAGAGAAATTTATCCTAGTGAATTTGAATGCTTTTGTCGAAGTTAAGGTTAAGAACCATCATTATTATCTTTATAGATTTTATAGTTCTATCTTTGCGTAATTCGTCAGTAATTGTAACATTACGCGATAGAACTCGATTTTTCAAGCGATCGAAGCAACCAATGAACGCTTGCAGTGAACAAAAGTCTCCATTCTCCTTTTCATTTCTATTTCACTACCTTAAATAAACCTAAAGCTGAATGACTGCAATATGTTTGGGATGTGATTGCAATGTTCAATCCGCGTAGTGAAAAGAGGCGACATTTTTCATCATCATCTGTTTCTTGTTGTTTTTAAAAAGATGATACGATTTTGCAATTTTTAACATTTCTTCTTCATTTTTTATTATATGCCGCATCATACAGTCAGACATAACGATTTCTTGTCCTATTTTTGATTTATTTTGACCAGCTGCATTCCATTCAGCAAATCTTTATTCTGATTTTCTCCTTTTTTGTGTTGAACGTGTTTCCCTCTGAAGTTTTATTCTTTAAACCATTTTGTTAAAAATAACAACAAAAACAAAAACATATCCACGCACAACTATAGGCAAGTGCAAACTGATGTAACACTAATTTAAACTCCATCCTTTTGCCATTTTTACACACGATTTGAAGAGTTTGGAAAAAAAAACAGGAAGAAATCGCGACATTTAGATGTTATCTTTAATTAAATGCGATCGCACGAAATTCGCACGAAATTTGTGCAGTTCGAGTTTGCACTAATCTCAAATTATCTGTAATAGTAAACCGAAGGCAGGATTTGTATTTTATCGGAGGCTGTATCCAGGAAATGTATTTTTGACTGTTTAGTGATCAACATGAAGTTGATTGTCTCATAAAAATAAACAGGAGATCTTTAATCTCGTGAGAACCCAACTTTGAGATTTGGTTTCAGAAAATACTACTAAAATCCCAGCATTCCCAGACATCTCATGCGTCTTACATTAAATGAATATTTTTCAAACCTTATAATGTTTCAGACTCTCAATACTTCAGGTTAAAGGAATGGCTTCACCTTGACAGGTCACTTGTTAATTAAAAAGAAAAAAGTCTCCTAATTACGAAACTTAATTCATGGCCAGTGAACATTGCATTTTGCTAAAACGAATTCTGAAAATCGAAACGTATATCCAGGGTAATGTTATAAGTAAACATTTTTGAAAGGATCACAAAAGGGACTTTTTATTTCTTAACAGATATACATATATTTTTTTATGAAAATTATCTTTTGCCTCACGTTTATAAAGTGTCTGGAGCGCAATAAGACATAATATAATATAATATAATATAATATAATATAATATAATAATTTAGAATTGTTTTAACTTGCCGCGTGAGTAAATTAAGATTTTACCAATTTGTTAAGTAATGGTGTCCTTAATAATGAAATAAAAAAACCAAAACCAAAACCAAAACAAGAGACACCTAAAAAGCAGAACAAAATATAAAGATCTTTCAATTTTTCAGTCTACCTATATCGCATGAATAAATCTAGACAGTTTGTTTGTATTTCTTTGACATTCAAAATAATATAAGGGGGAATCCGTTTTATTAGAATACTTAATTACTTTCAATCATCAAATTCATACGCTTTTTCTCAACAGTTTATGTTGTTATTTATACTTTCCAGGATATAACAGTGTTACTTATTGATATTAACTTAATAGACAAAAGGCCAAATGATAGAAATATCCGAGCAAGATTTAATTTAAGTATCTCTACTTGGCTATTTAGAAAATCAATATTTGAAATGTTGGCTTTATATCTAGACATGGCCACTGACTATAAACATTAGACGGAGATACAAAACTATCTAATTTACCAAATAAGCTTAATAATTTTTAAATTTCACTTGGAAATCTGGAAAAGAACATAGTGTATTCAAACAGTAACAAATAACACTGCAGTTGAAAGAACCGATTTTCAAACCATTGTATTTGCTAGTAGGCATGTAGAGAGTGCGATGGATAAATTATCGTCTAGATTACGCAAAAATGAAAATAATACTGATATCTCATTTGAACACGTATATTTACCAAAATTACACAAAAACATCTTGAAATACTAAAGAGTAAATTTATTCAATAAAATTGCCATTTGCTTCAACCACGGCCTCCAGTCGACTTCGAAATCTCCTGCAATTCATCTGGATGGGCTCCTTGTTGGTAGATGCAGCAATAATACCTGCTTTCAGTTCATCTTTGGTTTTACAACTGCGATAATAATCAAATGAATTGCAGTCTGGGGAGTTAGGTGGTCAGATGTAACGTGTAATGGGGTCGCAGAAATTATCTGATAGCCATGACTTGTGTGGCATGGTGTCAGACATAGGGTCTTCTAGCAGCCACTCTCTTGACCCAGGGCAACATTACCTCCTCAATCCACTTGATGTATGCCTCCGTGTTGAGTTGAGGTCCTCAACAACAAATTCGGGAGTTTTTTCTTATCAGAACGATCAGAGTGAGTTTTTTTGTAATCACCATTAGCCTCATCCAAATCTTTCTGAATCCTCTGCTCTGTTCTCAGATTGACACCCAAACACTCAGAAATGTTCGTATTGAAGCTTCATGCGCGAATGCAGTACAACATGTCGTTTCCAAATTTTTAGTTAAGTGATTTGCGTCATGGTACTCTTTTTTTTCACATAAGGTGCCAAACAGATCCTTCGCTACTGTGCAGTCGACAAAATTAAGAATAAACAGCGCGCATACACGAAATTAAAAATATAAAATGGCGACAAATGTACACACCGTAACCTGTACAATGAAGAAAAATAAATATTCAATATGCACAATAAAAACGGTTAATTGCATTGTTTATCTACTCTTGGAGTAAGGTTCTGAACAGCTGCAGATCATTCTAGAACGTTTAAAATAGTAATACAGGTTTATTGAATGATGGCTTAGTGTATCAGTTCAATATTTAAACGTCATCGCAGTAGCCAAACCTAATATAAAACATTAAGGAACATTCTATATGCCCGATAGATGCCATAGTCTTTATCGAAATGTCTATGGTTGCAGAACATCGTTAAAGAGTTACAACTTCATCCGCGCGTAGCTGGTTCGATAGTTTGCAAGCAGAACGAACTTATTTCGACGGTGTTAGCAAGATTGTATGAATGTGCTGTGTCCATAAAAATACATGAATAAAAATTAATTATAGTGTCAAAAATAATTATAATAAATAAATATAATTATAATAAATAGCTTCTTGTTCAGTATATCATTCGTTTAGAAAGATTCAATTAATGATAATTATTATAATTAAATAATTATCATTAATTGAATCTTTCTAAACGAATGCGAATAGATCCCATTTTTCTCCTTTACGCACATAACATGTGATACTCACATTATCGAACGAGCAGTCAACACGGAAAGGCCGACAACACGTACGTCAACGAAATTTCGGTTCCTTTTCTTTTTTCAGGCACTAATAATAACATAGCACTCAAAAAAAAAATTGAGTTAAGTAAACTCCAGATATTTCTTGTATTTTCCAACTAAATTATGAACACTCATTACACACATCTATAAAAGAAAACTTACGAGAAAAACTTTATACACTTATTCTTTATCTTTTTATTCTGTAGGATTCCGATCCATATTTGATCTACATTTGGCCCCAAACTCACAATTTTGCTCAGTTTTACTGTCTCGCTTGTTCCCAATACCATATAACAGCCAGATAATAAATAATACTCGTTTCGTTTACACGTCTTGCTGTTTCTCATTTTGTACAAGTATTTCTTTGCATATATAAAAGAAATGGGGTTTATAATTATGTACTCAGGATTATAACTTCCCTACAAAGGGTAAAGAAGCAGAGAAAAATTACTCGCAGAAAGTTCTGAGCATCAAGGAGAAAATTACTCTTCAAGCTGGTAGCAAAACGAGTTTAGTTGGTAAACGTGTAGATCAGGAAAAGTACTATTTCTGAGGTAATGGTATGTAAAGGCGCATCTGAAATTTATTAAATAGCGTTTATGTTTGGAATAATACTGTTTGGTCCGATAAGACCAAGACAGAGTTATTTGGTAATAGGTTTGGAGCAATAAAAACGAATCATTAATGTTGGAAAGCACTATCCCAACTGTGAGACATGAAGATGTAAGTGTAATAGTATGGGACAGTTTTTCATCACATGGTAGGAAAACTTCATATAATCGACAGAAAAACGAATGAAGCAATAAACAATGATATACTGAACAAGAAGCTATTTATTGTAATTTCATACACATTCTTTATTTGATTCACAGTTAAAAACAAATTGACGTTCGTGAAATTATTACAGAATTATGAGATTCTTATAGTTGAGGAAGAAACTTATCTTATATAACATCAAATATAGTTACATAGTTTATGTCTGGCTATCTATCTATCTATCTATCTATCTATCTATCTATCTATATATATATATATATATATATATATATCGCGAGATAATATATATTTGTATATATATATATATATATATATATATATATATATATATATAATAAAGAAGTTAATGGTCAGAGTAGAATTAGACCAGGAAACAGCAGTATTAAAAAGTGCTCAGTATACATATAAAAAGATACAAATTTAACACGTAGAGCTTTTAAGTATAGAAAATTAAGAAATCAGCCGATTCCGTTACCTTGGTTTCAACCTTTCAGCAACTTCAGGTGATTTCGGTCAATTGATTCCCTAAAGCTTTATTTTTTAAAAGTAAAAAAAAATTAGATGAATAAGCGCACGACTTGAGGTGTGGTAGAAGGTGAAGAGTAGGAGGCGGGGAAAGATCAAGTGAAATTGGAAATGTATCGGTGGGGGATTAAATGGAAAATATATACGTCCTTTTTATCCTACTTCAAATGAACTCAAAAGGAACTTGTTAGTATGTATACAACGGGTGATAATTTACGATCTCTGGTTCAAGCGTTTGTTTTTGTGGGTGGGGGTCTAGGAATTTTATTATAGCTATTTTTTCTAGTCGACAAAAGTTGTAGATGTTGCTATGATTGTTGTAAGTTTTTGCTTTTTTTTAAAAAAATCCCAGTTTACAATCGGATCTTTTTGTATGCATCCTATATATTCATAGACTGAATCAGTATTAATTGTCCATTTCACTTAAAAATTGTAGAAACGAAAATTGATCCATACAATGCGGATAAGGAATAACCAGCAATATGTTTAATGTTTACGCATAAATTTATTTGCCAGGAATTTTAACAAAATTCATGTTTATATTGTGCCATGGTGTTAAACCGTAATATGTATTAAACTTTATTTTTCCAGTTTATTTCCTAACAAACCACTATTTGTGTTGGCGTAAACAGCAATAAAAACGTGAGTAATAAATTGACTGACGATAGTGGGTTTTATGAATGCGCATACAGAAACGTAGACGTAAATATTTATTGGGTGCAAAGATTTACGATCTTTTTAGTGTCGTCTTTTGTGCAATGTTTTGGCTTTTCATTATTTTTTATTCTCGTAATATCAAAGTGTATCAACAATGTTCAATTTTTCTTTCTGCAATACATCAACGATTGATTAGCCATATATTTAAATAAACAAGTTTGATTTTTCACTTTATTTTATAGTTCAAATAATAACTGCTTGACTTAGTTGGCCTTTTTAAGAAAATCACATTTCGAACCCAATATCTGCTAGTTTGTTTTCGTACTCAAAATACAAACAGTCATTTTAAAGTAATTACTGGATTTATATTTTTGAACACATCACCATTTCGCGCTAAATGTTATCTTTTGTTGGGTACATGTGTTTGAGTAGACATTTCTGATTCTTTTTCAAACCGTGACTGATATCTACTGGCCTAGAAACTAAGAATATCTTATGAAAGTAAATATGCGGCTTCATAACGATTGAACTTGCATTTCTTTTTTACACTATATTTTCCTTAAAAGAGACTTTTCATGTTCTCGGACAGTAGATAACAATTTTACTACTTGAAAAAAAAAAAAACCCCAAAAACAGAACAAAAAACAGAGTTGTCTGCTCAATAAACACTCGAACACAGTAAAAATAACGCTAGTTGTAATAATAATAATAATAATAAAAAAAAAAAATTTTTACAATGATATTCACATTGTACAAAAGTCGGGATCCACTCGAGTTAGAGAGTTATAAATAGGCACACTTTTTGCGGAATATAATTGTTAAATCTAGACTTGAACAAGTTAAGATTTTAGTGACCGGGAAAACATCCAATTAGGAGTTGGTTCCAAAAAACAGTAATTTCTTTGGGAAGCACTTACTCGAGTAGAATTTACATTTCACTAAATAAATAAATTTCATAGTAATTGTTCAGATAAACTTTTCGCTATGGTACCTATACTTTTTGAATTTAAGTGTAGTCCTAGACTGGCAACAAGGTCTCATCAATTTACAGTTGAACTGGCTAGAGTTATGCTAACAGTTTCTCTTCTCGCACTTCTCGTTTGTGAAACTTCCTTCCGGCTTCATGCTTTCCAGCCAAATTTAATCTGCAAAAATTTAAATGCAATGACAATCTCTATCTCCTGTCCACATGATTACTCTTTTCTCTTCCCGTTCATTATTAAAATTTGTTCCTAATTCTTAGACACCCTGTAACCCCTTGTGTGTTAGTGGCTTTACTGTCTTGCATGGGCTGATACTAATTAAAACAAGGCCAACGATATTCGACTTTTTGTAATTTGAATGACAATTTAATTTTTGTTTATGTCATTAGATACATTTTCAAATTTTATATACCGAGATTTAGTGGTCTCCCCTTATACGTTAGATCATCAGCGGTTGCTCGAAACCGCAAATAGAACGTGCTTTTTCTCGACATAATTTTCCTTGACATCATAAAGTTTAATTTATAAATCAAGCTCAATAAGAGCTGAACAACATTAAGTAAGAATTAAATAGAAAACAATTATGACAACGTATTTTGATAAGAGATACTGGGCAAACAATCTTGTCGTAGATCTTAGTAACCTCAGCATTTGTTTATTTATTAAGTCGAGAAATCTTACTTTTTCACTTGAATGTTGTACTTTACGGCAATTCTTTGGCATATATCAATTTGCAGAACACTTTGAGATCATTATTAAGTAAAACTTATGAACTGTTTATTTCTGGAATTGTCGTGGGGATCAAAAAGTGAATAAAATGGAGAACCATTGCAATCTAATTGATGTCATTGGAAACAGAGATTTCGATGCTGTGTTGTTCAGTGAATTTCAGATTTGGGTTGCCTGAGTGCATTAAAAATAATGAGAGAGAGAGAGAGAGAGAGAGAGAGAGAGAGAGAGAGAGAGAGAGTCAGATAATGAGAAAAAGTGGAGTCAGTTTTTTATTCTTTCTACTCTCACTCTCCCTCTGTGTATGTGTCGTGTGTTCGTGTATATGTGTGTATGCATTATATATATATATATATATATATATATATATATATATGTGTGTGTGTGTGTGTATGTGTGTCTGTGTGTGTGTATGCGTTAGTATATGTAGGTAATATTTTCTCTCAAAAGTTGTCGATAATTCATTGACAGAGGAAGAGAAATTACGTTTCTTTCGCAATAGCTCACGGAAATAAGGATACTGGTTCAAGCAAGTTCAGTGCCACACACAAAGAGATACACATACACACACACAGCCACACATACGCACACCTTATATATGTGTGGGGGTGGCGAGAGGAAGAGAGCTTTCTTATTAAACTAGACCATAAAGTTTTCTTTCCTACCTCCGAGGAATAGCAAGCAATTAGTTTTAAACTATCACTTCAGTTCTCTTGAGACCAAGTTGTTAAAAAACAAAGCAAAGCAAAAGCAAAAAAAAAAAAAACCAAAAAACAGGCAAAACATTCCCAAAATAAGGAAAAAACATAAAAAATAGTTTCAAAATGTTTGCCCCAAAGTGCAAGTGGTCCTCTCATGAAAATAATACTTACTATTTCTTTCTGGTCAGATAAAAACGTCAGATTTTATCTGACTGATTCTGCGACCTTTTTTTGAGGAAAAAGCTTTACTTAAAATTCAACTTAATAAATAATTCATAAGAAAGCGCAAAATTTGTCAGAATGGACAGTTACCAAATGTAATTTAGTGATAATAATATTCTGGTGACGTAATTCCAACGTTATTTGCTTAACACCTTTATTTACAGTATTTCATTTCAAGTAGCTGACGTGGCTCAAGTGGTTCTTGTTATTTTCAAATCTTATTTGGCTAGTTGAAAACGTTGCAGCATTACGACAAAAATTTGTTGATTTTCTTTAATTTGTATTGAACTTTTGCAGCATTTAATGAGATGTCAATTTTGGATTAATCTCAACTGTAGCTTCAAGAGCATTTTTGCGAATTTGTGTCGATTTTACAGAACAAAGAGAATACGAAATATGAGGAATAAAATTCCGTCAATCACTGCTGGTATTACCTGACATTTAACATATTCTTTTTGAAGACTTTAGCTATATTTCACATTGCCTCAGACACTGACTTAAATTTTAAATGCGTAGAAAATACCATATTTGATGTGATTTTCATTTGCATATATTAATATGCAAGGGAATCTATGAGAAATTTTATTATGCAAGCGAATGTATTCAGAATAAAATATTCCAGATATATTTTTATGAACAATATGTGAACTTAAACATGTCTGTTGTTATTAGAAATATTTTCCGCAAGCACATATAAAACCAATATATCCACCTAAGAACGCAAATCATCCATTCATATAAGAGTCAAGACATGACGTGCCTTTTGCCGCGTCATATCTAGAAAAAAAATGGACACCTTGCATGGCGTGCGACTCGTTCAGAAACTATCAGCTACACACACACACATATATATATATATATATTTCTTAGATCAATGATTTAAAATGGCTTCAAGCGAATGAATCTTGTTGGTTGTAAATAAGATTATCCTTCATAAGAGCTCACAGAATGGCGCTACAGAATCACAAAGAATCTTACCAAATAACAAATTAAATCACTTGAAGAGACCAACTACGAAAGCACATATAGCTAGAAGAGAAAAAGATATAATCAGGATGTTGATTTTCAACACACTACCTTAAAGGAAAGATTAAGAAAGAATAAAATATTAAGTATATATTTATATGAACAATATGTGAACTTCAACACATTTGTTTTTATTAGAAATATTTGCCGCAAGTAGATACAAAAGCAAAATATTAACGTAAGGAACCAAATATAAAAGCCATAAAATTAAAAATAAAGCCATAAATGCTAGAAAGTGCTGTAACGTTTAATAGATTTGTAAAACATATTTTCCTGAAAAACTATTTTAAGACGAATATTTGATAAATTTCCACCGACAGTAATGCTAACTGTTCTGTCAATGAATATCAAATGCTTCCTGTATGGAAACTGTTAAATATCATCCTCACCATTATAGTAACCTAATTGTTGGTATCAGAGTGAACAGTACAAATACAGATATATATATATATATATATATATATATATATATATATATATATATATATATATCTGCTTCATAGATTACACGATGGTATTTGATAAGGTACGATACAAGGTCCTACCAGAAATACAAGAAATCAATTTTTTTTAAGTTAGATTTATATTCAAGTAATCTGTAACGTTACCTGGTAACAAACGGTTTACTTGTGGATAGAGAACGAGTTAAATAAATAGACAAAGATAAACATAGGAATAAGACAAAGATGAATTTTCTCCCCGGATTTACTTAACAGACACAACGATAAAATCTACCAGGATTTATTTATTATCAGCCGACATAATCATAACAACATAAAATACGTGAATGGCACTGTGTTGATAACAGAGACAGAATATAACTCTAAGAAAAGGCAGTAAAAAAAAAAAAAAACAAAAAAACACCCAAAAAACAATCGAAAGAATGATGAATAGGAAGAAGACAAAATGCATAGTTATCAGCAAAAGAGAAAACTCGAAACGTGATTTATGTATTGTGGGCATCGGAATGATGCAATTACAGAAATGTATAATTATCGATAATGTTGTAACAGATGGCGAAAAATGTGACACAGAAATCCAAAGACGCTAAGGAATAGTCAATGGCTTCCAGAAACTAAATATTAAGAAATTCATCAGAGACACACGAAAGAGTGGTGAATTGTTGTTAATATCTAATCTCCAATATGGCAGTGAATGCTGAGCAATCTCCTCAAAGACGAAGAGATGTGGTTATGCCATAAACGAAGCATATGAGAAACGAGAAATGAAAATGATGTCTATATTCAGAAAGAGACAGTTGAAATTTCTGGGCTACATAATTAAGAAAGAATGTTTGGAGAATTTAACACTGACAAAATATATTAAAGATAAGAGAAGCATAAAAGAATGAATATGAGTGATATTTAATTGAAAATATACAGAATTACTCTTTATTAATGAAGAAGTGTGCCAGCAGGAGACAACTAGTAAACAGTTTGGTGTGTTTTTGTTAATGGATGATAAAACAATGACTAAGAGGGATGGCAAATGGTCAAAAGATGCTTGTAGCACAAAAACAGAAATCGTGGAGAGCTTTGATCACCGACGTCCTGAAAAGGATATGACACATAAAATAAAATGACATTTTTATTATGAAACTAGTATGTTTGCAAACATATTGTGTGAATATATATATATATATATATATATATATATATATATATATATATATATATATATATATATATATAGAGAGAGAGAGAGAGAGAGAGAGAGAGAGAGATGATAAAATATAGTTTTAAAATATACTGAATTTATGGTTGAAAGTGATCCATATTAGTGCTAGAACGTATGTAGATATAAAAGTGGATATTGAAATCAATATTCATCGGTGACAATCTGTTTCATGCTTTAATAGTAAACTTCAGGCCACCAGACACTGTTGTTGACCTCAATATCCACTCTTTTATTAAACAATATATTTATTTACTTTCGTCTACCGGCCTGAATTTTTTAAAAATTTACGCTTTCTGGCAGGACTCGAACCTACGTGCCTCTGAGCATAATCAGTAATCGTTAAATCCGATACGCTCTGATCAAGTAACCTATTAATAACAAATCAGTCGCGCAACTCCCAATAAGTCATAGCTCTCCCGAAATCTTTCATATCTTCGCAGTTTTGTATCCAAACCTGAACAATGAGAATTTTAGAATTGATCTTTTATTAACCCGACAGATTTTTATCACTTTAAACGTTATTTTTAGCGGTTACTCGAATTTGAGTAGACGTTACATTTACTTATTAAATAGTATATTTATTTACTTTCTCCTCTCGGTCCGAATGAATAGACGAAAATAAATAAATATACTGTTTAATAAATAAACGGAGAGTCTACACAAATACGAGTATCCATAAAAATAATGTTTAAAGTGATAAAAATATATAAGACTATATATACTGACATTTATCTTTAAATTTCAGATTTACAAATATTACTATATTATTATTATTATTATTATTATTATTATTATTATTATTATCTATCTATATCTATCTCTATATATATTTGAAGATATGAAAGCAAGTAAAAGAACATTATAAAGTGAAACGTCTATATCACACATTTATCAAAAATATAATAAATTTAGGTTTACATTGGATCTTAAAATAACAGAGCTAGAGATTGAGTTCTTCATAGAAATAACCAACTAACACAGCTTAGGAGGCAACAGAGGGGTGGAGTAGTATTGTAGATAGGAAAATTTTAGCCGCCTTCAATGATGGTGTCAAGACAAAGGCAGATAATTATTATAAGTTCTTGAACAAGATGCTTTCTGAATGTTACAAGTGACATGTTTTGAGATAGAGAATAAATTAATGCAGGAATATTCTGCAAATCTGGCTATTATCGAATTTAGCAAAAAAGCTTTCAAAAAAAAAAAAAAAGAAATTAATAGAATGTCACTACCTTTTCTAGATATTAATGCAATGTGGATCTGTCCATCATTAATGGAAATATATATGAGAATTGAAACCAATATTTGTTTGAATATTACTGAGAAGCAATAAAAACTGCTTCAAGTAATGTTAAAGTTGAAATAAAAGAAAAATCAACAAAATCAATATCTGTTTATGAATGTTAAAGAATATCAATTAACGTGTAAAACTAAAATAATACTTTATTTGATAATATATGGTATTATGTTAATCAAATGTTTTATCTTCTGAATTTATAAATAGAAGAATATGTTACACTTTGCATAACACATTTCACCATGTAAACAAGATATTATCAATAGTTTTTTTTAAATGATGATATATATTATAAGCTGAAACTTATATGATATATTCTTCATATAAATATATTTGGGACTTTTTATCAACAGTGATTGGTTAATACCAATTTTATTATTAAAACATTGACATACACTGCGTGCCAAATTATTATCGAGATAACTTTTTTCTAATATTTCAAAAACCGTCCAATCAATTTACACAAAATCTTCACACAATATTGGCAACACTAACCTGCGCAATCACTGAAATTTTCGTACTGATCTGCGCAATGTAAACAAACTGGCACCATATTTGTTATCAGCACGGTGATATACGTATATTAGAAAAGCGTAAGAATTTAGTGAATAGATGTGCCGTAAAAGCAGTTTAAGTGATGCTGAAAAGAAAACTATCACCTTAGAACATTCAAAAGGTAAATCTATCCTAGAAATTTCTAAAATGATAGGGAGGTATCATCAAAAAGTGAAAAAGTTCACCGCCGACCCTACACAAGTACGCAAAAGGGCAGGTAAAGGCAAACCGAGGGTTATTTCACGTCGTCTCATGTCACGACTTAAACGAGGGGCCAGTCAAGAGCTTTTCAGTCGTACTGGGGATCCTACTGTGTCTAAAAGTACTCGGTGTCGGTATCTGAGAGAAATAGCAACAACAGTCAAACCTGTATCGAAGCGTCCGTTGATGAGAAATCACATTCAAAATCGATTGAAATGTGTCGAGGACAATATGAAGATTGACTTCTCTAATGTTTTGTTCACAGACGAAACTCGAGCAACACTTGATGGGACAGATAGATGGTGCAAAGTCTGGGTAATGAACGGACAGAATCGCCATCAGCGTTTGAGACACCAACAAGGCGGTGAAGGCATAATGATCTGGGGTGGTATTATTGGAAAAACATTAGTGGGCCCATGGAGAGTACCAGATGGCGTCAAAATGAATGCTGATGCATACATAGTGTTTATGAAGTAGCATCATGAACCGTGGATGAAAAGGCAAAGAGTTGCCTTCAGAAGGGCCATTGTTTTTATGCAAGGTAATGCTCCCTCACATGCTGCTCACAAGACTACTGAATATTTGAAACAGTTAGGCTTCGATGGACCTCGAAAAATGAAGTGGCCAACAAATTCTCCGGATTTGAACCCAATCGAAAACCTTTGGAGCATCATGAAGCGAAGACTGTACGCCAACGGACGAAAATTCAGGAGCAACGCTGAGTTGTTGGGAAGCAATTCTTGACATATCTCGCGGCATTACAGCAGATGACATCCTACAATTAACAAATTCTATGGATCGTCGACTTCATCAAGTAATTTCAAAACCGGGAAATCACATTCCCTATTAATTTGTTTAAAACTGTGCCTTTGTTTGTATCTGTTATTATTTGTTTGATCATCTTATTTATTATCTTCTTTTGATCATAAACATTCACGTGCAACATTAATAAACGTTTTGTTTGCTCAATTCTGGGAATTTTACTAAACCTTTCTAATAATTTGGCACACTCAAATCACCGTGCTGATAACAAATATGGCGCCAGTTTGTTTACATTGCGCAGATCAGTACGAAAATGTCAGTGATTGCGCAGGTCCGTATTGCCAACATTGAGTGAAAATTTTGTGTGAATTGATTGGGCGGTTTTTGAAATGTTAGAAAAAAGTTATCTCGATAATAATTTGGCACGCAGTGTATATAATAAAATCAAGCATATATTGTATTTTGTAACTTTTCCAGCAAACATTATACAATCATATAGGTATTTAAAGTTTTCTTGTTCCCTCATAAATCTTTGCTATGTGTCACATTGAATGAAGCTAAATCAAGCTGTAGAATATCAATATATGTTTGCCGCTTTCTATTGACTCAAAAATATGCTACTTAAAATGTTTATAAGAATTAAAAATGATTTCGTTGTTGACTAACGACAGCCACATACGTGTAAAATTAAAGATAGAGGAATGTAAAGGGAAATCGAAGCCGCAGAACGAGTGTGGAATAGTGCTTAGCTGATTTCGAGTCATTTGGCCTTAAACAAAATTGAAATGCATAATAACAGCTGGGGGTAATTATAATGCAAGTAAACATAATACAGAAACGATGGTAAGATAACTTCTTCACGGTCAATATCCTGCTCAAACAAATCCCTTACCCGCCAGTGGCTACGTAGTGCAAGGTTTAACGCTGAAACCAAAGATTTGATTCTTATTGAACAGGTCCAATACTTGCTAACTAGAAATTACCAAGCACACATACCAATGCAGATTCTGTGATAAATATTCAGAAACAATTGAGCACCTCGTATCAAGTTACACGGTATTGGCACCCACTGAATATAAAACCCGGCATGACAGCTTGGGCCAATATCTGCATTGGCAAATCTGCAACTTTTACAAGAAATTGATATAAATATCACCCAAAGCCGGTTATAGGAACTATAATAATCTTATGGGACGTTACAATGCACAGAGACAGAACAATCAAAGCTAATGGCCCAGACATCGTAATCAAAGACCACATAAACAAAATGTGCTTCTTATTGGCATGACAGTTCCTGCAGGCGGTAATGTATCTTTGAAGATCTTAAAAAATATCAAAATACAAGGACATTGAAATCGAAATCTTAAAAATGTGGCACATAATGACATCAATAATTCCACTTGTAGCTGAAGTCCTCGGAATGATTGGAAAAGGTTCCGATAGACTCATCGAAGGGATTCCTGGTAGTCCATGCCTTATAGAAACACAAAATATTGTATTCACAAGTACAGCTGACACATTACGAAGAGCTTTATATATGTAAAATGTGTGTGATCTTAGGTGTTTTTTTTTTACTGAATTCCTAACGACAACCACTAAACATTTACAGTGAACATGAAATTGCACGAAATAATATCGTGCCACGAATATGTAATTTGCCATGACCCTAATGAACTATTGCATATGTCTCACTGGCATAAGTCATTAGTGTTAAGAGAGAAATAAAAGCTAGGATTTCCCAAATTGATTTTTTTTAACGCAGACTGAATGAAGCTCCTTTCTACTATCCGTAATACTTTTCATTTGCTGTTATGATTTCCTAAGATAAGCTTAGTAAATATCAACGAATAAAATATTAAACTGCTTAAATGAACGGATGTTTTAATCATTGGAGTTGCATGACTGTGACAAGCAGTAATGAAAGAATATTTTTAGTTGAGGCTATTTAGAAATTTCTTTAAAACCGATAATTCAATTAAAAGAATGAATATGAGTGATATTTAATTGAAAATATACAGAATTACTCTTTATTAATGAAGAAGTGTGCCAGTAGGAGTTTGGGCAGGGGATGGAATAGGGGTATTGGGGGTACTGGAAGATGTAGGATGGTCCTAGAATAATGATTTTGGAATGGGGGTCTTTTTTTAGGGTTGTCATTTTAGAGGGAGTGTGATATAGGGATCTCAGGGCTAAAGGAGTGTGGTTTTGTGGATGGGGAAGACGGTGCCGAGCATGAAGGGCCAGATTTTTTGAAGAGACGTTTCTCTTTAAGTGTCTCCTTCAATTTTTGCAACTTTCCGCTTTCTCGAATGATGTCTCATACTTTAATTTCTGTTGCCGAAGAAAAGTAGCCCTTAGAACTTGTAGAGGGAATGGGATGTCTGTGTCTTTATCCTTAGAAGCTTCTGTGAGACGATGTTCCGCTCCCCGGAGCTTCTCTCTAGCCTTATTAATGCCCTGCCATTCCCACTTCCCCTTCTCCTCAAGCGCACAAGCAGCGAACAAAGGTTTCCGGGTGGGTGAGATCTTTAGTTTTGAGGTCTCGGCAGTTTGCGGCTTCGCAGTCGGCAGGCGTCGGTAGCAGTACGTCCCACATGAAAAAACATTTTTCTTTAATGACTCTCAGCGGTTTAACTCCCAGGGACGTCAACTATTTTATGACGGTGGAGCGACAAAATTTGCACGAACGCTTGTCCACCACAAAGACTGACGCAATTCTTATTTCACCTTTTCGTAGTTCCACGGGGTTTGTCAGGAGACCATCTTCTGTGATGAGATGAGCGTAGATCTTCACTTTCTCCAGGAAGTCCCTAATGTTGATAATGCATTTCGGCGGAGACTTGCGGCAAGAGGCAGTTTCCCTGACGACTTCTTTGTCTTTATTTTTTTTCTGTTGTATTTGTCCCTTCTGATTTTTGTTTTTTCTCAGCCACCATACTTGTTGGGGTTTTCCTCGTTTTTTTTTCCTCCATTTTAGGCCACCATAGTTTCCTTGTCTTTCATTTTGGTACTATCTTCGTTCGGCTTGGTAAAAACTTTCAGCCACAATTTCTTTACTTAGGTCAATAGGCGTCTTGGTATTTTCCGCTTTATCAGGCGAGACTTTCTTGGGACCAAATAGATTCTTCTTGATCGACCTGCTTCGGCCAACCATTCTTACTGATGAGATATTAAAATTTTTTTTAAGAGTAAATCTAAAAATATATTTTTTCGAAAAAGAAAAATCTTGGTTCAGTCCAAAAATTGTTGGACGAAAAAAGTAATATATATATATATATAAAAACAGGGAAACAGAATACGTAAAAAATCTTACGCTTAAGTTAAAATGGCTGAGGTTACACGAACAAAAAATCAAGTCTTTTTAAAAAAAATAAACTAAAAATAAAACAGTGGAAATATAGACACAAAAAGTAAAAAACAAACAAACACGGAACTCCTTCAAAATGAAGAAAGATTTAACAAATATAACACAACAAAAAATTGTTTCAAATAAAAAAACAAGTAGACGTGCAAAAATAGAAAAAAGTGATATATAAACAAAAAAATCTATTTTTTTATAATACAACAGCAAAGGAAAAAGGAAAACAAAATAAGTAAAATAACAAGTCTAACAATTAAACCAAAATGGCCGATGTTACACGAAAAAAAAAAAAACGTTTTGCTAAAAAATTAAGGAAATTACAAATAAAACAACGGAAAGATAGACAGGAAAATAAAACAGAAGTTATTAGAACTGTTTAAACAGATAAACGATTTAACACGTAAAAATATACAAAGATAAACAAAAGTTATTAGAAAGATAAACTGAAATTAATATCGGAGGGAATACAGAAAAAAGTAAGTTCTATATAAGCAGAAATGATAATGTAAATGAAAAGTCCTATTAAAATTAGGTGTTAAACAAAGATAAAATAAAAACTGGGAGAGGGTGAAAGAAGAGCTAAAAAGAAAAAATTTAGTCAAAATAATGAGCAAAAAGTAACGTAAGAAGATTAAAGTTTTAAACTTAACACAGACTTCAGAGACCAAAACAAAAATTTCAAGATTAGTACAGCAAAAATAAAGTTAAAGTCAAAGTGCTGGTCAAAATGGTCGGTGAAACAGAAAACCTTTCATTTAATCCCGTTTCCTCTGTTTAGACTTGACAGTTTTATACTCCAATGTGAAGTAAGATAGCACCACTCATATTCCGAGGGTATTCTGGATTAAAATAAATCCCTGTGTATATTCTGGTTTGAGGTTAATCTGGGTTGATACCTCATTCTGGGTATCGTGAAAAATACTATTAATTACATGGTTAATGTCATAAAGTTAAAAATGAGTAAAATAGCAAAAATATGTCCGAATATTGAAGGATCAATGAAACACGAAGGCAACATCCCAATAATCCTAACAGCAAGACTGGAGATCCAAGGTAGTGTCGAGACCTCTTCAACAATCTTGATAAAAGTGATGCTGACTGAGGAACCCTTTTTCTATTCAATTTCCAGCGACAATCACTAAATTCATCTGTTGGGAGAATTCAGATGCGTAACTATTATGAAAATTTCAGTCAATTGTAGCAATAAAATTGCGTATTAAATCTGAGTTGTTTTTCAAATAAATATGATTTTCATAATTATTGCCATAATTATAGTCATCTGTCTGTTATCACTGTAATTAAAATGATCATCCTGATTATTGTCATCTTCGTCATAGACTAAATAGGAACTGCTTGATGGCCGTAAGTACTAAAACGATCGCTTAATTAATTGCTAATGAAGCGAAAAAAGTTTAATGACAAAATAAATTGTGGCATAAATAGCAAATGAATTTTTATCTTGACACGAGAATTTTGAATTGTACTTCATTGAAAAGATATAGGACTGGATATCCAGAAATATCTTCTCATGAAGTTTATAGTCGATATTCTACGAGAATGACTAAGCATTTTTGGTAAACTAGTATAAAACTAATAAAAAGCATTTACACGTAAAAAAAATATTTGTTTTTCAGAAGGGACTCTTAAGTGTTGTTGTTATTATTAAATCTTATTTCTAAATTGTTTGAAGACAGACAAACCGATAGAGAAATTGACAAAAAGGAAGAGAAATATACGTAAGCTACCTTCGGGGAGCAATAACGGGGGAGCTACTATCACAAATAATTACGTGAGAGTTGGTTCCCTGTTCGGTATCAATGAAAATAGCCTTGTTATAGAGTTGGATTTGTAGTAGGACAACTTAAAAACATCGCCATCACCATCACTACAACTACAATGACAGTGACGACACAAACATTACTACGAGGTAGTCAATAAAAATAAGGAGTAGGTAAATTAAGTATAAGTATTGTTCGTAATTTCAGAATTCAATAGTGGTAGATCCTCTGGTATGATATGCGAGTCTCGTTGTAAGCCATTTCTTTGTCCCAAATGATCATAATTTCACATGAAGTTTTGGATAAATATACAGGTTGCCCAATAAAAAGCGGCAAATTTATTTTCACTGTTTTATCTTGCAGGAATAATTGATCTTGAATAACCTTGAATAAATTTCTTGAATATTCCTGACCTTGAATTTGACTGTCACGTAATTACTTAACTCTGATTGGTTCTTTTATGATGATTAATTACTGTCGATCTTGTGACTCGTCATTTAAAGGTTATTTGCAGACAGCTTCCGTCTTTCATTCTGGCCTTCTCGTATGGTTAAACAACTCACTGATTTTGAGCGCCAAGTTATCATACATTGCAAAGAATATTCGACGTATGGATTGACGAATGTGCAGAAATTTTCCTGAATTTTTCAGTCACATCAGTGGTCACAAGTTTTCAACAGTTGTCTTACGTCTTTCTGAATTTACCGCCTTTTTTTTTTTACTGGGCACCCTGTATATCAACCAAAATTTTGTCATTAAATAAAAGGCGAAAATACGAGTGAAAAACTCTGAAATTTGTGGCTTTATACTCACCGGATAATACGTTTTAATAACTTTTTTTACGCAAGAAAAGAAACCTTATTTTAAAACTGGCTGAAAATTTTCAAGTTTAAATTTGGTTTTATATATTTAAAATCGCTGACATGCATGCATGGTAAAATTCTTTCTGTCAACTTAAATCTGTAAGGTGATCAGAAAAGACTTAGATAAATTTTTTTGTAAACTTCTAACTTCATAAAACCAAGAAAGTAGAAAGATAGAAAATGATCTTTATTGATAATGGCATAAACAATTAAACGTTTGTAACGTTACGGAAGAACTAATATAATGAATCTCATATTTCAAATTTTGGTTTCAGACACTTTTCGATTACAATTAGGCCGGCGTCAGAAATTCATTTTCATCTTTCCTGTTGTGCAAATAAAAACGTATGCCAATCAGACAGTCAGCAACCAGTAACATCTCGACATTAACTTTTAATATCATCAAGGTGTGAAGAGTTCCAATTTAAAAGCCGACACTTATTTAATGGATAACCTCCTTCTCTCAATTTTCCTTTTATGTCAACAAATTAAATTTTCCTTTTGTGGTCTCGTATTTTTTCTATACTTTTTTTTTTTTTTTATTAATTTTCTCTCGTCATTATGTGAGATTCTTTTTTTGAGGTCAATTAATTTACATAATTTTTCTTTCTCTTGTCTTTTCGTTTTGTTTTTTTTTCTTTCTGTGCATCATTTTCGTTTTCCATCATCACCAGCGTTTCATGATCTGTGACTTTGGGCTGATCTATGATCTTCAACATTTAACACACTCCCTTAAGACTTCTGTGGCAAACAAAAGAAAAGTAAACCAATTACTGAGTGCATTTTCTTTCTCACACACTCTATAAAGAGAGTAGAACTTATCGATTTAAATGAATATTTTTTTAGTCTATAACGAATAAGTAGAAAATAGTCATTTTTTCGTATTATCTTTTTAAAACAAGTATACTCTGGATGTTGATGAAAGTCCTTATTAAAATAACAGGATAGTAGAATAATCAATAAGTAAAAAGTGAATAGATATTTTTTCAACCATTTGGTTGGAGGTGCAAATAGATCGGTAAATTAAAAAATTGCTTTTGAAGGTAGACTACGAAAGTTAAACACAAAAAAGAAAATCTACCTTTTTCTCGGCTACTTTTAGATCTTGCAATAAAGGAATTACCTGCTATTAACCTTTCTTTACATTAGAAAGTAAAAATCTATCTATCTATCTATCTATCTATCTATCTATCTATCTATCTATCTATCACAGTCTTTGCATATCTAACTTTCTCTCACTCTGTTCTTATCTTTTTCTCGCTCTGTTTGTATCTATCTATCTATCTATCTATCTATCTATCTATCTATCTGGGCACTTTGGCGGAGTGTAGTTATTAGTAAGGTTGTCTCGCTGGATTAACTATAACAGAGTATTGTGTTCGACCCGACTGGGTTTTCCATACTTTTGGCCTTATGCCACATCTAAGCCTCGCTTTGTATATAGCACAGTCTTTGCATATCTAAATTTCTCTCACTCTGTTCTTATCAATCTTTCTTTCACTCTATTTTATCTATCTATCTATCTATCTATCTATCTATCTATCTATCTATCTATCTATCTATCTATCTATCTGAAACAGGTTCAAGCTACTTCACAATTCCTTACGTATTTTCTCCGAGATAATTACAAAAGCCAACACCCCCCCGTAGTAATCGCAGTGAAGTATTTTTTTTGTTTATTTACTTACAAACACGCAATAAAAACCGCTCATTTTATTGCATTCACAAACATGGTTCTTTATCATCTTTATTCTTTCTCTCTCTCTATCTCTCTCTCACTCCCTAATGTACATTCATTTACTTATTCCTATTTCCTAATCTGTTTGTTGATAGATGTTTAATATTTGTACGTTATTTAGAACGAAGATTTACTTTTAGAACTGTTTCTGTCTTGTGTGCTTGATCATTCGCACAAACCTTCATCTGTCGGATGCATTTGACATGATTTGTCATATATTTTGAACTAAAGAAAAATTAGAATGATTTGATTTCTTTCATTATATATGTTTTCTTTCTATTTCCTGTGTCGGTTAATAAAAAAAGAAATGGAGGACTGGCTATGACGTAGAGCATTAAATGTCATTCTATTTCCTTTCTCCCACTCACAAACATTAATATGAAGCAAAAAACATCACGCACATATCTACACATACACTATATCGTAGCTAAGATAATTGCGTCGACCTGTACTGTAGTTAAAACAGTTGTGTTTTTTCCATTGACTATAAAAATGTAAGCTTTCTGAATGGTGATTCTGAATGCAGAAGGGCCATATTCACTTGGAACATTGAATCTTTTTTGCCTGCATTTATCTCAAGTAAAGTGTAATAATAAAAGTATTAAAGTAGGTTCATACTCTGATCGCAGCACCCAAGCAGTACAGAAACCTTTGTTCCAGGATGCTGGAAAAAATAAAAATAAAAGATGGTCGAAATCGGAACAATGATCCCCGAGTTAAAATTCTAGCATCTTTTAGCAGTGTGCGCTACAACAACCCTTTTGTGCCAAAAGAATCAGAGCTCAAAATCAAGAAAGGGGATTTCTAGACGAATGCTTCATCTAGTTAAATTTATAGTTGGACCCATCTACATTAATATCTGGCGACGTGTACTTAGTAACATGATTTCACGACATTTTTTTTATCTTTGATTACGTTAGCCATGGATCACATTTTTATGACATATTGCTGAACATATCACAATAGGATCTTAAATATTAGAAACGATGATAATTTCGATTTATTGTCATCATACATGTTACTCCTTCCCATTTGCGAGATCTAGTCAACACACATCTTCCTATCCTCATTTATTTCTATTTGTCCATGTAACAGACTAAGCTAAGCATATTATAGGCCTAGAGTGAGTGACAAGAAGTAGACGATATTAAATCACATAGCAGTTTTAATTTTGTGTCGCTTCTTCAGTCGAATAATAATAATAATAATAATAATAGTAACAGAGATAATACCCTGATGCTTCAGGCATGGCTCTCCTGGCTTCTGCTCTTAATTTAGTGTACTTATATAGAGTGAAAGCGTGTGAGAAAGCGGAGAAATAAATAATTTTCAAACACGGTTCAACAAATTTAAATAAATCTTGTAAAAATCATTCAAAATGAAAGAAACGTATTACAAAGACCTCTTTAAAACAAATTCACACAAGAATATTTTGTTTTTCTTTCTTTACAATAGAGGCTAATCAATTGCATTAGTGTAATAAAAGAAACAGAATGTGTCTATATAAGGAGAGTATCACGTATTTACGTTGTTTTATGAACGTGTGTAATTTTCTAGTAGTCAGTATGTCAGCAGACAAGAAGGCTGTATTATGACTTTTACTAGCGTTCGTATGTTTCAAGTGTGCATAATTTACTTTAAAATCGCTGTGCTTTGTAAGAAGTTACTTGAATAAAATATGTGAAATTTTGAGTAATAAATTATACGAAAGTTTTTGAGAATTCAGCTTGTCCACAACAACGAACAACCGATACCGGTCAAAGGTTTACAGAAAAACTGAAAACTAAAAGTAACTTAACTCCCCGAATATTTATAAGAAATAGATAGGCTCGCAGAAGCTAAAAATTAGCTTAATAAACTCAGAAGTTTAATAACGGTTAATAAATATTTTTCACAATTTTTAAGTATTTATTTTTAGGAGGGAAACTATTGTTGATCATTTTCTGGAACGACCTATCAAATTTCGTAGAAGAGGATAAACAACTTTGATTTTTGAAAAGTTTCAGCGCGTTTGTAATAATGCCGTCGATTGGTTAATATATGCATATATGGAAATTCAAACTGGAGTCACTTTTTGCGCAAAAATGAGTTAATTTTGCGCTTTAGTAATATTACTTAAAATCTATTTAAATTTTCTACAATTTTTTAACTCGGTTCCACACATGTTTTGTATTATTGAATTAAAATGGACTATAGTAAATATCCCGTTCTATACCACATATTTACTTGTCAGTTCCTGACCTTAAAGAGTTGAGCCTATTCACCAGGAGCTGATGGAGAGTGCATCTTTATTAATAGGCAGGAATAATCAGGGAGCATCATGGCCGTGTGTCAAGACGATCGTTTTAAGTTTGAATGATGAAGCAGCGAAGCAGATGAATAAAACAAGTGGTTGCTCCTGAAATTGCAAGCAGGTGTTAAACCCAGGATGTGCATACGTGGAACAACGAGATGATATATAAGGACCTCATCCGAGATGAAAAGACAGAGAGCTTCTAACATCCAAGCGAAAAGAAGTTCCTAAAGCGGCACATCCTTACGCCGATATTAGTCCGGAAGTAAAAAAGAGAAACAATAATTTTACGTATAAGAGATTGTAATACAAGAATAAAGTGTTGCTCCCGTCACATGAGTTTCAACATAAATCCCCACTGAGTAAACACAGGCGATTCCATTATTGAATTAAGTAGACCACGTGACCATAGAGGAAACGCATATATGTAGGAAATAGTTGACGACGAAGGATCGCTATTTCTGCTCTATCCACTATTACTATTCGGATTGCCATTTCTACACTATCCTCTATTACTATAGGGACCGTTATTCTCTACTCTATTCACTAAACTATTTCTCTATTCAGATCACAATACGGTAGTTACTTTTCGAGCGAGTATTATCGAGCAAGTACTATTAATGCGAGTGCTATTCGAAAGCGTCTGGCACCAGTATTGTTCAACGGCGTTACTATAGTTGTATCTGCGATTACAAAGTCTCTGTTACAACGAGCATTACGAAAAAGATTTAGTATCTTGACTTGATATTTCAATGCCAAAGTTCTTACGTTTCATACAAGCATAAAGCGCTATAAACTTTTTGTTGAAACTTGACTAATGCATGGAATAATAATGCAACACAAAATGTACTTAGAACAAAATGTATTGAAACAAGAAAGTGTACACAATATTTACATAGAGTCTTTTGTATATTCCTGGTAAGACCGTTCCTGGAGAATGTGTTGACTGAGTCGCAGTCGGGCAGAGTCTCTGGTTGAATCTCTTGATTCCTCCCTCTCTTCCCGGTACCAACCATATTTATATGGTCGGTACTCCACTATGCAAATTAAGTGGATCCTACCACAACACTTTTGGACTTTACTATTCAGTAAACGGACCAATTTATACAGGAAGATTTTCCTGAATTCTGTTTTATTTGCAAAGATGTTTTATTCAGCTGATTTTTGTTCTATTATCCAGAAAATCAGGTCGACTTATACAAGATGTCTATGAATTATGAATAGATAATAGATAAAATTTGAAAGTGACTTTAAAATCATTGAAACCTAAGGATATAAAATGAAAAAAAAATACTTATTTTAACTTGAGCAACGTTTAATTAGCTAAATATTACTTATTTTATTGCATCAGGATTGTTCACTAGGCACTTGATGAATTTCTTAACACTGTCTATTTGGAGAGATTCTCAAAATTATTCTCCGCTAATGCTTTAGGATATTCTCTTGAGCCGATAACACATTCCTAAGTAATCGAGAGAAATACTTTTTCATAGAATGAGTAGAACGCAGAAGACGTGCTTTATGGAAATTGGTTCAATTTTATATCAGCTTTTCTCTCACTTTTCATTCTCGATTTTAATTTAAACCAAATGTAAGTTGCCTTGAAGACAAATTGAGCGTGTCTCTTATTCGAAGTAAAGATAAAGAATATTCGAACGAGATCCTCTCCCATATGAATCGTGTGGACAGAAAATATTTCGCAGCAATATACTGTTCATTTAACTCATTGTTTGATACTTATTATTATTATTAGTTGTATTGAGTGAGTGAGCAACACGCCAACAAAATGAAGCTGTGGTACAAATATATAAAGCTCAATACACCCATCATTACAGTTAAATGTTCGCGATATTGTGAGAGGTATTGTTAAAATCAGTGCAAAACCCTGCAGGTGGAACCCTGTTATAAATACCTTCAATTTGAGTAACCCTTTTCGTTATGACTGAGAGTGTTCCCAAGTATGTAAATGCGATTTCCAAGTCACTTTAACTGCTTCATCCTTCAAAAAAAAAAAAAATCTCAATAAATGTTCATGATTTCTCCAATCTACTACCAGTGATGAACAGATAAATATAAATTTGTCATTTTGGCCTTTCAGAAGCTGTTTCTAACAGGTTGCGTACTCTTGCAGATTGCATTGTCTTCCAAACTGAGACGTGTTAACTTTGTATATAAGTTGGTGACAGTTGTCAAAATAGTAGATGCTGTTATCTGAGGCATTGTAAGTTTCTACGTATAAGTCTCCCACAATTCAAGGCTAAAAACTCTAGCCTACCAAGGATTTTTGTTTTGAGTTTTCCTTCTTGGTTGATAGAGCTCTCAAGTCCAACCTACTCAGCAGCGTTTTGTAGTTGTAACACCAATTTTAATTCCATTAGTTAAAATGATGGTTCCTTTTATTCTATGCCATTTCCGTTCAGGGCGTAGACGACCATGGCTCTCCACGGATTCTTTTTCTTTATAATCTACAAATTGCTATGATTTCTTGGGAAATATAATGGAGTGGTTTATCGCTGCCTTCTGTACAGTTTTGAATACAGAGTTATTGTCCGTCTCCTGGACTGGGAACCAAGACATGTCTATCTTGCTATATAACCCAAGCCTTTCTCAAAAGTGCCAATTGAGCCCAACATATAAGGCACAATTTGATTTCATCTAATGCATAAGTTGATATCCACATCTGATGGTTTCATTAGGCATAAAAACGTCTGAATGACTTGTTTTATCCTCGGAAAAACATTTTGATTATACTGACGGTCCTTAAGTTTGAATAAGAAAACGTTTCAATAATTGTATTGTACCGCTCGAAAAGTATTATTTACTTATTTTTTAATTAACTGTCGCTGTTGTTGTAATTATATATTTTCTAAATTGATCTCAGTCTGGTACGAGATTGAATTTGTCGAATTGGAGGGTTGTTAGAAATCTTGTAAGACGGCTATTATATATATATATATATATATATATATATTAAATAAATTATAAATATATATATATATTTTTATATAATACGTGATTAAATAAATTATAAACATTTATGTATCATTTATTTTTGGAAAAATATCCGTGAATGTTCATATTCACGGATATTTTTCCACTATTACAATCAAATGATGCAAGAAATGTACTGTAATAGTGGAAAATATCTGATTATAAAAGATTATGCTAAAAATAAGTAGACATAATGTTTGCAATTTATTTAATCCGACATGCCTAAAAGAGAATTTGCTGCCTAAATACACACACATAGACATACACAGACACACACATATATATGTATGTATGGACAACAACCTTTCTTTTAAATATAATTTTTAATTAGTTTTTCCAGCATTGTTACATTTGTCGGTTTGGTGGGAGTAAGGGAGTACAAAGATTGACCGTATGGTTCATTGTTCCAAACCCTTTCGGTCACTTCTTTAACCATTTTAAAGGGGGGGTTGGATGTTGTTAATTTCTCTTCATGTTTGTCTGTATGTGTTTTTGTGCTGTTTTGAATACTAGTAGAGGCGTTTATTCCGAGGTTCATATATTGAGCGTAGCTGAAATTCATGTGGGCGTCTTTCTATTGTTTGTAAAAAACTTTGAATAAAGTGAGGTTGATAGATGTTTTATATACAGGGCTGCGCTCACAGCGATATGTCTTCGGTAATTTGATTTATATAGAATTTTTGTGTTTTTGACCAGAATTTTCTTTGTGGGTGTATAGAGGGTACTTTGATCAGATAAGTGACATGTGAGGCGTTTGCTTAAGGAGTTTGTAGTATGTCCCATATAGGTAATTGATTTATGCCAAGAAACACAATATCAATTTCACTGCCCAATACAAGTCTATGTTTCTTATCATAACTCAGTTATTTATATGGAACATATTACAACCTCCTTATTAAACAGTTGGTAAAAAAACAATAGAAAGACGTCTACAAGAATTGCAGCTAAACTCAACATGCGAAACTTGGAATAAGCTCTCCTACTAAGATTTTAACACAAAAATACGCCTTAAACAATCAATCATGAAGAAAAATTAACAACACCTTGAAAATGACTAAAGAAGTGGCCGAAACCGTTTGGGACAAAGGACAATACAGACAATGCTTAGCATTCCCTTAATACAACCAAACGGCAAAATGTAAGAGTGCTGGAAAGACTAAATAAAAATTCAACGAAACGCACGCAATGCACACACACACACATATATTTGTGTGTGTGTGTCAATTTCAATTTTAGGAATGATGTGTTGTTTTTGTAATTTTTTCTATTCGTCAATAGCAAATATGAAGAGTTATTTTATGCTCGCTTCTTGTTTAATCGATAATCCAATAAGCGGGAAATATTACAACGAGAAAAAAGAACAAAACACGCCCATTTAGAGAGTTGTCTTCTGTAGTATAATCGTTAAATAAGACTGAACAACATAGTCTTTTTTGTGGTGTGAGTAAATAGTTTTATGTTGCTAGATCTTTAATCTTATCCTACCGCTGTTCAGAACGAACAGAAATGATAGCAATGTGTCAAAAAGTGTCAAGAATTTGTGACCAGTCGACAAATGTTTTTTTTATGTATCACGAGAGTAGGACACAGAAAATGGAGCCTTTAAATAATACACATGTTGGGAAGATAATAGAACTTTCTGAAACAGAAATCATTAAATTTGGCAATTCGTGAATATACATAGAAGGGAAATTAAATAGCAATACATTAAAAGACGATGCTTATATTGACCTGGGTTTGGTATGTACATGCCAGGATCTAGTAGATATTCTGATAACATTTTCCATTTTCTGCCATCTTGTAAAATAGTAAAAATTTACACGATGACATACGCTGTGATAAAGATTCCAGTGAACGCAGGTATCATTTTACAGAGATGCACACGCGCTTATTGTGTTCTATTAGAACCGTTTGGGAAGGATTGGCTTGTAGGCCTTCGAGAGACTGGATGCTTATTGCGAAGAACTTCGACGTGACACGTTGGGGTATTCGATGTCGGCAATAGTGGTCAAAGAAACATTTTTACACTCGTTGACATGCTTTTAGACGACTACTATTAAGTAACGCTCGTTAATATCGACACATTGTAACGGTGACAATGGCGATATAGGTTATGAAAAATGTTGGGAATCTTTTACATACAGCAGGATTACAAGCAAAAAAAAAACAAAACTTTCTCCAGTTGTGTCGGGAGAAGTTCTAATTTTTTTAATACTAAAGTTCACGTTTACCTAATACAAGGCTCATTATAGAAAGTTACTAAGTAAGGTGTATGATATGAATGTAAAATAAGGCAGGAGGAAGTGAATATTATTAGGATGCGGAGGATAGATAACTTAAAAAGTTAACATTGTAATGTTCCTGGAGACATCCACGAAAGAAACTGTTCCATAAATTAGCAGTTCTTGGGAAAATGCAGTTTGAGCGGACTTTCTTCCTTACAAATGGAATACAAGCATGGCATGTTTTAGTCTTAAAGGTCTGAACTAGTGGAACTAAAGAATAGATCACGTCCTAGAATTTGGCATGGAAATAGCCATATCCTCACCACGTTGTATCTGTTAGAAAAAGGCTGCATATCATCCCTCACAAAGCTGCATAAACGATATTGAACTCTAACAGACTGGAAAGTGAGAATTGGACAGATTTAGTCCAGGCATGATTTTGTAATATTATATTTATGTCTGATCTGACCTGAAAAAAAAATACTTGAAGAAGGCGTCAGATGCTTTCAGAAGCGGTAGAATGAAACGATAATTTTTCAGCATGTTTTCCTACTTTTCATGGATGAGAACAGGTTCTGCAAATGAGGAGCTGGGGTGCAACATCTTCTAGAGAGCATTCATTCACTACACAGGCAGAAATCCTGTCATCATCGCACGAGGTGCTATTTTTTGTTCGTCTTTGATGTTTTGAGGGAGAACGGTGAACGTTGAACAGCGCTATATCCGCCTAGAACGTTGTTTAACTCGTTCTATTGTGATGGGAATACGATGTGTTGTTCCAGCAGGATAACTCTAGCTTAAATGTATGTACTGGACACGATCATCACACACGACTAGAGGCGAAATGAAAATTTATGGGGCATGATGAAATGATGCATGAATCATTCACTCAGTCTATTTAACAGCCCTTTCTGTATTGAGTAAACATGTGCAAGAGGCGTGAAATAATGTATCGCATAATGGTATTTGCCATCTATACAATCGAATGTATGCAAAACCAAAACTTGTGCTAACGGCTAAAGAGGATTTGTATTTGTTGTGGCAAGAGCCAGTCATCCTCTTTACTGTCATTAAAGTATCAGTCCATTTATGATAAGTAGTCCTGGGTAAGGAAGAGAATATAATACTATTGCAGTGACTCGTCTAGCTGAGTATTGTCGATGTAAGTATTGTGTCTTGTCAGGACCTCATAAATGTATTAATATAGGGTTTGAATACTGTTGATAAACTCCTTATTTTAAAATTGTATAAGTATTGACGTTTGAGCATTTACTGTAACTCAGTGTCTGTATCTTTAACTAACAATAAATGGAAGCATATATTCGGGGTGTTGTTATCTTATGCGTCGTCCATGTGTGTATATTTGTTTCGGGCAGCAATTTTATCGATTATAAATGAAGATGATGAAAAAGAGACTTGTAGCAACATAAATGTTACAGAAGAATGCTGAAAATTTGACCAACGATTAAATTTTAGACAAAATTTAAACAAAATGGACACTTATACTTGACATCAGAAAGAAACAGTTGAAATTTCTAGGACATATATGGAGGAAAGAAAGCTTCTAAAATTTGATACTCATAGAATTGACCGAAAGTAAGAGGGACAGAGGAAAACAACGCGTAACCCACCTAGTGAGCTTGAGTAAAATTGTGTTTTTTTGTTGACACAATTTATTAAGGGCTTACAAAGAAGAAGAAGAAGAAGAAGAAGAAGAAGAAGAAGAAGAAGAAGAAGAAGAAGAAGAAAAAGAAGAATGTAGTTTGATTTGGAATTTGGAGAGATGCAGCAAAGAATTGGCTAAAGTAACAAATGATCACTGAACCTTGTAATACGAAATGAACGCTATTCTCCTTTTAATGTTACTGAGTAATGTGAAGACTCGCTCACTCAACATCGAAAATTACAAGAACTTCCTTTCATCTTCAAGTGTTAAACTTAAACCGCGTTATTATTTTACAGTTTTGGTTTGTTTTATTCCACTTTTTTCTCAATTCTGCATTCAGTAATTTTTACTATGTCTCCCGCCTCTTTAATTTCTTGTACATTCTTTTTCTAATCTTCTCTACATTAGCAACTAAAGATGACTATTTCTGTACAGAATCCATGACAGTATATTATTCTTAAAGGACACTCCAAATTCCGCTGCACCTTGTTCTTTTTTTTAACTCTATAATAATTTTTTAATTAAATGCTATTAAAATGTTTCTTACAAAAGGGAAATTTTATTAACGTTATTGGTGTCAAGGACTTTTGTTTTAAATAAGTACATGATCCTGAAATGAATTTTAACGGAAATGAAAAATTTGGAAGATCAGTTCCTGTCGTGAATGGGAAAAAGTTTGATTCGAATCTCAGTACAAAATTTTCTGCTGAAGTTTCTGAAGATATATCAACGAAAGAACTTATTTTAAGGACCTAATTTGTTAAGCAATATTTGGTACTGGTAATATTTTATCGATAGCAATGAATAAGTCCCAAAAGAATTCAAATCTTGCAGAAGCACCTTTTACAATTCAGCAAAGTGAAAGAATTTAGAGGACCCCGGTGTAAGCCAGGCAGTGTTCGCGGTGATTGCAAATTTTGCTCTTAGGACATATGCAAAATATAATAAATACCTAAGTAAGTATTAAGAACATTTTTATTATTTTTATTACTTTTTTGATCGGTTGGAGTTGCATTTTAATTAAGTAGGTTATCAATTAATCATTTATTTTAGGAACTAGTTTATTAGTTCCTCCATTAGCCAATCGATATTCAATTAGTCTTTTGAGAAAAATTAAATATACACTTATACAAGACTAGGGTGCGGTACTCTTATTTTAATAACTATTTCTGCTCTTGCAAATTAGTTAAGATGGCTACGAAGATAAAGCTAACGACTAAGAACATATTATTTGTTCTACAATTTATTTAACACGGAGTCTGAATTTTTTATAGTTCGAAAAAAAGCGATTTGCGAGAAAGAGTTTCCATATAAGCTCTATTACTCATTGCAGATTAACTCTCTGCAATGCCTTTCTTACCGTCCTTTGGCAATTACGAAGGGTCAGCTCAGTACAACGCAAAGACACAAGACATTGACTGAGGATTGAATTCACTGTGCGAGACAATTGACCTTTGAGACGAGTTTGATAACCAATTCTCAATAGCGGAACAGCGCATTAGCTCAAATTATGACAGAATGCTTAGCCGTGGAGTAATTATTACTCTAGCAATAACAAGGTATGTAAGAAAATATTGTTAACCATTACTCTAAAGTAGTCAATCAGTTTACACATAGACCACGACATTTCAAGTGTGGAGTTTCTTGTAAACGTTCCAGTCGTAACGTTATACGAGATTAGATGACTATTACTTTACATAAATAAACTCTTACTACTTTTATTAATAAGAGTAACAGCAGTAGCTTCATCTTCGTTTTCCCCATGTGACCACTAATTAAACTTGAAGAAGCTCGCAAAGCTTTAAACCATAAATCAACTTTAAAATCAGTTATGAACAACTATACATGGATAGAAACGGAAACACAAAAGATTGTATGGATTAATGTCAAAATGATGTATGGCTGAATGAATACTCCGAGTGCTCCGATCACTTGAATTAGTAGACCTAATATAGGCATTTCTTGGAATCCATCTACCCAGGCTTTAAAGCAATAAGATTTTACATTTTCCTTGAAGTGAAGTTTCTTTTATCAAGGAATTAAGTGTTCGTAAGGCAAATAGACCTACTTTATGATGATCAATGTGTTTGTGAGTTCACCCTCAAAAACTTAGTAAGCGGTTGCTGGTTAATACCTTCTATTGCGTGTTTAGACAAGACATTAGTCGGTGGCTGCTGGCTGTCTCGCTTCCATTGTGTGTGTACGTGTGTGTGTTACGCACGGTGTAAATCAAACTGGTCTCTGTAATTGGTTTGGGGACTCGAGAAGCAGTACGCTTCTATTTTTATATCTGTAAAGGGATTCAAAATATAATTTCACATAGATGTGTGAGCTTTTGGAATACAAGGTTTTCATTGGTTACAAAATAATTTCACACTTGCTGGCAAAAATATTTTTTCTCGAATTTGCGGCAGTGGTGAATGAAGTTATTATTATTTTCTAAGTGGGCCAAAAAATAAGACGTGGTAGTTCTACAACTACATCCGCGAGTATTTTGGCAGTATTTGCCCTTGTAAAGATAGTTTATCCAACAAGCCTTCTGATGGGATTTTATTGGTTGAAAAATATATGTAGGATTTAATTCCTATACATTAATAGTTTCTGGCAACCATTAATCAAGAAAGAACAAACAATAAAATCCATAGGTATGACTCAAAAAAGAGACCTAGTGCAAAGTAAAGTTCGATATGAAGTCACGAATTTCATCGTAAAGGGCAGGAGGTAACGATCTCTAAATAACACACAAGCAAACACCGGATAAAGGAAGATGTGCACATTCCAGAATATAGACACTTGAAAATCCCGGGATGTACTCACTGAAAATGTTTGTGAAGAAAAAAGAGCAACACAGAAGAGAATATTAAAACGAATGAATAGCTTAGAACGAGTAATAATCGTAGCTGTAGTAGTAGTAATAGTTATACTTGTAGTAGCACTTAATGTATTATCTTTATCAAAATTACGAACACCATTGTCGATTGTTCCCAATCATGATCATTATCATGATCATTATAATTGTCAAAATATATTTTTCGCCTTAGAACTTGCCAGTAATCAGTCAAGTTTTTTTAAGAATTGCGTTTATCACGTTAAATACTGCAATAGAGAAAATCAACAACAATAACAACAGCAGAAACAACGACAAAAATCAGTAATAATAGTAATAAAAACTGTGCCATGAATCTATAACTCATATGGCATCTAACCTTAATTGTTTCGCGGTATTAATATGTATACATGTTTTGCGTTGGTGAATTAAAATATCTCTCGTTCTGTACCACAAATTTACTTGTCAGTTGCTTGACCATAACCATTTGAACAAAGGAGTTGACCTAATGTGCATCTTTGTTCATGAAATGATAGTAGAAAAGAGAATCATGGCTGGGTGTCGAGTGATTTTTTTTCAATTTAAAAATAAGGCAGGCAAGAAAAAAAAATCAAACTTAATTCCGAGACCGACTGAGCGGATTGAATTACCCGACCTGAACATGTTTCTATCTGAATGGCTACTCGTTGCTTCTATCAAAACCAATCACCATATTGCGCACATTTGACTGTGATGCATGTACTTTATACCCTTAAAATTACCCCATATATATAGGTACAAACGTATATTTGTACCCAAACGTATATTTGTACCCAAACGTATATTTGTACCCAAACGTTACTTTGTTTAATGAAAAATATATTATAAAACATTCATTACAATCCATTTAACATTACTAAAATAGTTAAGATTTTTTCGACAATAACTTTTATTTAGAAAATATATCATTGCATGAAGTATGCACCTCTTCGAGATCATTAATTATTTTAATCGTGTCAATTCTGATTTGATGGAAGGTTAAAAGGCAGCAATAAAGCAGCAATACAAATTCGGATTTCTAAGTTAAGAACGGCAATTTTGTGTATATTTAACTCTTTCACACAAACGTAGATGCAAATATGCGGCCTGTCGGTAAGTCAGCATGTTTAGTTTCTCGAGGATTTTCATTATCTTTAGAATCAGATGTGTGGCTTCCAGTTAACTTTGCGCATGTCTGAACATTCTCTTTTGGTTTACTCAGTTGAGAGTAAGACGCCATTAACTGAGTTTGTCTATTGAGTGACCACCGTATTCAAAGCGAATCTGAATCAAATTTTGTTTAGAATTTAGACATTTAAATGATTAATAAGGCTTATTGTTACCTTCGTTTCAAATTTCACCGGGAATCCGTTGAAAGAGATTCAAAGCCTTTGAGGAACTAGCCATTAGAAAGTGTTGAAAGGAAGCATGCTTCAGTCAAAAGAAATTGGTAATTGACAATAGGCAAATGACAATATTAGAGAATTCCACCAAATGTCCAGAAAGTATTCAGTCAATTTAAATATCTTGTCTAGCCATTTTTTACGTTTCGTATATTTTTTTTCTTTTTATTAAAAATGAAGTATATTTCAGAATCATGAATTGCGGTTAAGATTTACGTCTTTGGAACTTCTGGCTTTTAGAAATGAGGACATTGGATTACTTAATGGCGATCCTGAAAGAAAACTTTTCCGATTGTTTTAAAAAGTAAAGTAGGCTATAAAAGTGTATCATCATAAGAGGTATACTTTGAAATTTTTTTTTATTAATATTAAATATATGGATCATTTCTAGACAGACGACATATATTTAATGCAAAATATTAATGACATAGCAAAAATAGCACCACCGTTTCATAGTATATAATTTGATTCATATTCACAGTCTAAATAAAGCCAATGAGTCATTCCACTCTTATAGAAATGCCATATATTGATAGAATTTAAAAAGAGATTAAATACGAGTTAAATAATTATTAATATTAAAATACTTCACATTGCACATGGTAATAATAATAATAATAATAATAATAATAATAATAATAATAATAATAATAGTGGTATCCCTACTAGGAAAGATTTGGGATTTATTGACCGAGCAGCAAGTAGTACTTTCGATTGAAATTTCTAAAATCTTTCTCTTAAACCAAATATTTAGGAAAATAGGTTTCTCAAGTCCAGTAGCTGTTATTACACTTTCTATTACTGATCGAGGTTTGCTCCTGAAATTTTTATTTAAAGTAGTGTGAAATGTCAGCATATTTATTGTCATCATTTTCTCTTTGAGTTACATGTGCTATCCATTTTAGCTGTTGCTGCTGTTGAAAGTCCTCAAGTGATGCGATTTATGTTATTTGGTATAGGTCTTTGTTTGTAATTCTGTAGCGCCAGTCCACAATGTTCAAAGACGGATGGTCTTTAACAAGATCCTCAGATTTCATTTGCTCAAAGTCATTTTTTATTTATTGATCTTAGAAAGTGGTTGTATGTAGCTGAAAGTTTAGATATTTCTGAACAACTTTGGCATCATGCATGACATCATTATCAATGTGTCGAGCCGATTAAGAAGTTTTCAGGTTGCTGTTTTGGTTTTGTACCAGTTTGCTGCGTTGGGCATCCTTTCTCCTATACTAATTTTTTTTATAAATGATCCATACGCCGAATTATTTGAAGTGTATAATATTTACTACTTCCACATCTTGAATTTAGATATGATTCAGGGATTGTGCCATCAGTGCTTTCATACCAATTACAGACCATAGTTTATATTTTGGAAAGGTTTATCTTGAGTCCTATTTCTTGGAACATTTGGTAAATGATATTGATTTTCTGTTCAAGATCATTCTTATATCAATACCTATGTCATCAGTATAGCCCCCCCTTTCCCTCATAATCAGTACATTGGCTTCGAGAGAGGAAGCAGGTAGATTGATAGTTTCGTTTGGGATGTGATATGAAATGCTTAAATGGTCAGTGTCCATCTCTTCCCATTTGTGGATGAGCAAGTTATAGTCTGAGAAACGACTGAAGCTATCATTTCCATTTTGTCGTACTCTTGAAGGTTGAAATATTTCTGCACTGGGCTCCTCACCAGAGGTTGTAAGATTTTGTAAGATACAGTTCCTGTATTAGATCGATGTATTGAGCAGGTACGGAAGGCGGCTTGGATGATAAGAGGTAATCTCTATTGATGTGGTCATATGCTTCTGTGAGGTTGACAAAGCAGGTGCACAGTTTCCTATTAGAGAGGTAAGCACTTTCTTGGAGTTGTTTGATGACATAGATGCCATCATTGCGCCCCTTACGGGCACAAAAACCAAACTGGGTCATGAGGAATTGCCTCTCAAAACGATGATAGGTTAGTTGATGTGTTAATTAATACTTTCACCATGATGGAGCTAATTGAGAAACCTCTGTATTTGTGGGGGGTCTTGAGAGTTACTTTGTTGTTTCCATAGAGCATTAATATGTGATAAAACCGACTTTTTAGGGATGCATTTTTGATTTCAGAATTCTTTCATAAAATCGAGAAACTTGTTATTGAATTCTATGAGAAAATAATTTATTTTCAAAAGTTCAACTTCAATGTTAAATGATGCTTTATTATTCCTTAGTTTTTTAATAATTTTCTTAATTTCCTCATCTTATGATTGGAGACGGACTTGTAAGGATTGCATGTGTATTTGTGTAGATTCCCTTTCTGCAGGCATCTTAAGTTTAGTGTTGTCATGGTTTAGTTACATGGAATGATTTATATTTGGTGAAGACCTGTTGAGCATTTGTGAATACATCTAATAAATAACAACACAATACTAAGACCACGAAAACCCTGTGTTTCCTCGTTGGTGGCATAGATTTTTATCGTCTGTGTATTTATTCGCAGTGGGAAAATAATTTGGGAGAAACGGAAGAAAAATCCCAACGGATTCTACACATGTCATGACTCTGCCATAAAGTCTGATTTATTGCTGAGTTCAACGAAGAAGCGATTCAACTCATCAATAGGTAAAAAAAAAAAAAAACTGCTTTTCTTTTTGTACGGTTACATTGGAGACAGAAAATGTGCAGGTAACTTACCGGTTATTGCCCAGAAAGTGGAAATGGCGAACCTAGTTCAAATTCCAGTTCAGTTCACGTAGCTATCATCTGTTTAGAAAAAAAAACATGAATTAATCTTTTTCTATCCGCATCTATAGCATAAATAGCCGGGTAGAATGTTCTTTCCTATTTTTGTGGGGTAGTCAGTCTAGGAAAAGGAGAACCTTGCCTTTATGAAAACTCTCTGAAAATTGCATACTCTTTTTAGATTCAAAATTACCCAATTCCTATAAAAAACTGTAAAAAATGTGGTTTGAAAATACATAATTCTACATAAGAAAATGAGCTTCTTTCGCAGGAGTGTATTTTTATTTTGGAGGGTGGGGTGGGGCACTGTTTTTATTACATGTGTACGTGCGTGTATCCACCGATAGTGTAACGATTATTGGTGCCGAATGTGAAAATCGCCGATGTTCAAAATCCGGCCAGTTCTATTTCGTTCACTTCAAAATATTGCCCCTATAAAAAGGCATGAGTCCACCTTCCTCCAGTTATGGGGTTATACCGTATTTTGCGCTGGATGGGAGACAATTAATATTGCTTCCTGGTCCTTTAGCATAGGTCAGTTTTATTTTGTTTTTGTGTAAGTTACAGAACAAATGAAGCATCTACTGGGTTCCTGGAGATTGAATAGAAACTCCTTATTTCATTAAGAGAAGAGGATTTTATCTATTCCGATTCTTTTGCGGCACAGATTCTGAGGCAATATTTGGCCTGGGCAATATTTGACCTTACCCACACATTAAACCAGACTTTGCATTGTCCCTCGTGAGAAAAGAAGTAAATATAACGATTTATATGTTTTCATGTTGATTCAGTTATCGTTTTCTTCAATAAGAAATAGTTTAAGTATATAACATGATACTGAAGTAAACATTGTTTAATTTACCAAAAATGTTGGCATTTAGTAAAGATATGATTCTTTGAACAAAATTTATGTCTTGTGGTTCAAGGGCCTGTGCTAAGTCATTGGATGCATTCACATTTCAGGCAACCCCCACCAAAACAAACAAACAAAAAACAATGTTTCCGAACGAAAATAAACCACTCCTCACATGATTTACTCTTTTCAAAATATATACACATGGATGTCTAGAAACGCACCTATATGCAAATCTTTTATCGTAAGATTACGTGGAAGATGAAGTAAACATCTATGAGGGGCAAATATTTTTGTGGAAACATGGCTGTACTTTTAATTATTTAGTTTGTTTACCTTCGAATGACGAGAATTGAATTCCATAAAAATTCCGTACAGTTTAATAAATAAAAATAAGAGACGAATTTTTATTTTAAACATTAACTTTATTTAATAAAATATTTAACGTTTTGTCCTATTAACTTTAGTCCGTATTTCCAGAACATTTGTATCATCGTGCGAAATGATTAATTTTGCGGTCTTCGATTCTAATTGAAATCGTTTTCAATAAGAAAAAATCTATAGAGTAGAATGAATGAAAAACTGAATCTACAGTACGACTGAAAAAGTCTCAGTCATGTAACAATTTAGTGTGCTCAACAAATTAGTCATAGTGTTATCCTGGCTGAACTGTAGTTTTTTTCTCTTAACCAATTCCGGACGATTTTTGTCGATTTCTGTCGCTAGGTGATCAAACTGGGAATGATACTTGTTCGAATCAATCATCTGCTTCCGGAAGATTAATTCTAATGATATCATATGGACTGTATTACTGCAGTTAAGTGTGTCTGCCGGCAAAAAGATAAAACAAGATCTTTATTATTTAACATTAAATTGTATTCAACACCTGGTTTCATCTGTTACTCTCTGTCAGTGTGTTTATGAAACGGCACTGTCACCCCAGATCCAATGCAATGTGTGAGAGGCCGCATTAAATCTCTCTGAAGCGATTCATTATATAACCGCGTCAATTACAAATATTTTCCATGCTTACAATGTCAATTGTGCGCAATGTTTATTGAGGCGTCATACATTACTTTATTTGGATAAAGGCCAGTTTTTGTTACGTTTCTTCAAGTTTCAATTCGCTTACCTCACGATATCGCGATATACTCAGCTTTTATTGTTTATTGCAATTATTTTCAACAAATGAACATTTAAATACATGAGATAAGTTTTTCGCCCGTGTGGAAGTCATATATCTAAGCGACAAACATAAGCAAGTTGACGTAAATTATTTTCAACGCTCAATTGAGACATTTTGAGTATCCATATGAATGTTTCCGGCGTGGATCATTATCGTCAAGTTTTTCTTAATTGGATCGCTATTAACCTCCAAATGATCTATACTACCGTGGAGCATCGTTCAATCAAAAATATTCCGCACAAAACGTAACAAACCATTTTTAACACGTTTTATATTTCACAAAACCTTCTCCATAACCGCTACAATTTATAGTTGCATCTTTAGATTTATGAAAATAATGTAAAAATTGTTTCTTATGTTATTCCTCACTTCAATTTTAAAATCAATAAAAATACTCCAATGTGGATACTTAGAAAGTTAGTACACTAAATTCTCGTGTAACTATGGTGAGTATGAAAGTGTAGTGTCAAAGATTAGGAGAGTAGTTAAAGGAAGGAAATATATATTTCTAAGAAAAAATAGATCTTAATGAATTTTAAATATTATATCACTTTTGAGAATAGTGTAAGATGAAAATATTCTTATGTAGAAGTAAGGTAACTTAACAGTTAAAATTTATCCTTACGACCTGTCAAGCCTCTCACCTGAGAACAGTTATGGGAAATGTCCGGACACAAAATCAGTAAATTTCTTTGAAAAACTTTTGACAACAGGGATTTTTTTTAAAGATCAGCTGTGAAGCCAAATTGGAAAGTTTAATGACAGTCAATGATGATCTTTAATTTTTATGATTAATTTTGTTCATTTTACATTTCTGGAAGTATTTTATTTGCAAGTGTAAAAAAACAACAACATGCAATCAACAACTAATGAAAGAAAACTTAATATGGTTCTCTTTCCTAGAAAAGCTTTGATCTCTCCCAGCTGTAGGACGTAAATGCGTCTTACAGCTGGGAGAGATCAAGACGTCGGCTACAATCAGCTAAATCATGAAATGATTCTTACCTGACAAGATACTCTTAAAAGTATCTTCGCATCGCTTCCTCAACGGCTTTTGGCTGATTTGCCTTTAATATAATTGTCTATCAGTTATAGGGGCGTGGAGCTTAAGGGTTAAACTGAAGATTTGATTTACACACGCCAAGAAGATTAATGAAGGATGATGATAAAGAAACCGGTAAATTACACGGGTAATTTTAACAAAACACGTTAAGGAATTCACGAATTTAAACGCTTGAAGTAGTGTCAGTAGCTCGTTTCAGGAAAATAAATCAGAATTATTAAAGTCCGTAATTTTAACGTATTTTCATGAAGAGGAAATGTTCATACAACAGATTAAATGATCATTTTATATCAAGAGTTACTTCGCGTATCTATTTACTCCTTCTTCTCGGCTTACCAGTCAATTTCTGTGAAGACAAGATTTTCATTGGTCCAAAGAAAATTCTACAGAGGCGCACAAAATCCTTTCCTCCTGCTTTCTCAGACCTCCGAATTTGAAGGGAGTGGGAAAAGGGAGTTATTATCATTTCGCACTCGCTTTACAGTCACATCATCCCAGCTGCCCCTTTCCACTTCGACATATATTTATTTAATCTTGTTTTTAATCTTGTATATATGATGTGCAATCATATTGCAATAGACCCCGTTACACTTGTTACCAAGTACATTTCCAGTTCTTGTATTTCATATTCAGCCATCGGAAGAAACCATTTAGACGATGTTTCGAACAAAAACGTATATATCATTCGTCATCACATTTGTGGTAATTCTGTTGACGTGCCTCTCTACGGAGCTTTCAACAAAACGTGGAAGCAGAAAGCGTTTACAAAGCGATGCCATGGAAACGTTCGAATTGCACTTCTACGTCTCAGTCATGATATTAATTAAATCCATTTGCTTCTAATGCTATTTAACGAAGGTAGAACAAAAACGTTGTTGGTCAATCCAGTACGAATATGGTACACATTTTAAAAAGCCAGTTTTCTTATACACTATAATACTTGTAATTTTTAAACTAAATTTGTGATATTTCTCCATTGCTTTCAAAGAAAGAACTTCCAAATATATCCACTTTCTGATATGCCTCAAGAACTAAAGTATACCAGTGTGTATTTTAGTGTAGAGCCCATTGAAACTGAACCCCTAGGCATTACATTAACAAATATTTCAAGAAAATATAGAAATAATCTAATTTAGTAGGAAGCGTTTCCATCTGTAAAACAACGTCTATTTCAAAACTGAAAAAAAAATTATTGTGTAATTGTGGCAATTCCAAGCAAGCAGAATAAAAGAGTCGAGCACATTCTATGGCAAATATTTTATTTCTTTCACTGTAATGTCTACAGAAAATATGCAGAACAGATTATATTGACAAATATTTAAAGAGACAATAATTGGGAAACCAAATGAAACGCATATAAAATCCTTTTTGACTAGTGTACTTTGTTATTCCTATTTTGTGGGAAGATATTGCATTTCTACCAGAAAAAATAGATCAATATTGTATTGGTTGTCTGAAAACATTTCTAGTATCGTCTTTTCTCATTGGTTTTGTTAAAAGGATTCAAGTGCTCAGATTATTACTGATGGCAATAATAATAAGTGTCGTGAATGTGATAGCAACAAAGACAGCAGCATCAACAGCATTAACGAAGGACGAATCTCATTTATTCAATGCATACAATTTTTCAACTCTTTTTGAGTGACAAAGGCAACTTTTTCTTCTTGATAATAATAGGAAAAGAATATTGTTGATCCATCCTCCTCATCTCTCCCTTGTCGACAATCACAGCGCACCTATGGCAAGATTAGGATTAAGAAGACATGAAATTAGACAGCATGAAGAGAGTGTTGGATTACGTCATATCACAACATTGTTAGCTGTTTGGGTAGAAAACCTGACATTACATTATACACAGGCAAAATGTAAACTGCATAAAAATGCATATATAGTCTTTTCTTTAAACGACGTCCCTAAGTGATCAACACACTCCATAGATTATTCTTTATTTTTTGTGAATTGTCAGTGGAGCAATTTCCGACTGTCGCCTCAACAGTTTTCTCCTAGATTGGTTGGCAGAGAGTCCAGTCTATGCTGTTGTTTAATAGCTGACTAGGAGAAAAGATGAATTTATGGTCTTCCAAAGGGCATTGTGTGAAATTGAACCCAACAGACATGTCCAGAATTCCACTTTCCGCGCTTATATCAGTTACACTTTCTGTATAGTCTTAGACGCTTTGAAATATGATAGATGAATTGATGAGGTTTATAACAAGTAATAAAAGTAACATGGGTCTGCATCTTATATATATATATATATATATATATATATATATAAATGTAAGTATATATAACATAGGCAACTTAATCATACGGAATAACTCTTCTCCATCAACTAGTGTTTTTGAAAGAAAAAACAAAATTGTATATTAGTTTGAATGTCCTTTGGGATATTTTGTCTCTGACAACAAAAAATAGGTATATACTTTGGCATTATCAAAACATCTTACACTTCTTTTGTCTGATACAAGTTCTATTGCACAACATCTAAAAAATACATTCATGTTCACCTTCACAATACAGGAAAAACTACTTGACATAACCATTATAGTGCGAAAATAATAACAAAAACTTCAAATTCTTGAGACCCACTATATCAAAATCAACCAACCAACACTCAACAACATTTATTACGAATATAGTGATAACATATTAAAGTGCATATAAAATTGAATTTCATTTTACATTTTTTCCGATTCCCGGTCAGCTCACTTATACTGAAAAACTTGTTTTGTAGAAAATTCCATAGCTAGAACGGATAAATTTAAAAATTCTAAAATAACTATAACAGCGCGTTCGCGTGTGTTTTTAAAAATCACTATGGCAACGGAATGTAGATTTTATTGCAGTTATAATAATTTTGTCTTTGTAATTTACCCCTGAAAATGATCTTGGAAGGGGTCGAAAGTACTTTTGGATTAAAAATAAACTACGGCGCCTTCCTTGATGAAATTCATCTTAACATCAAGAAACTGATTAGACAACTGGAAAGAATCAATATCATTATAAAAATAAGTAAACATACTATGCCTAGATTATTTAGTGAACCATGTTTGAATGAAGTTATGAAGCCTAAATACACGCACATATATATATATATATATATATATATATATATATATATATATATATATATATATATATATATATATATATGTATGTATGTATGTATGTATGTATATATATGTATGTATGTACATATCTATGTATGTATGTAAAATATAATATTTTATTTCTTATTAGTAAAACCCTAAGTAATACATAAGGCAATGATCCAGTCAGGATGAGGAAGTATTTTTTAAAGTTCCCACTGAATAAATATTCGATTATTTTCACTTCGAATAAATAATCCCTGTATCGGAAAAAAAGCAGATAAATATATAAGTCATTATCTCGAATGTTGTCCTCTTTACAACAGAACGGAAACAGCTTCTGCCATTCAACACTAAAATAGTTTCCAATTCTGGGAAAATTAACTTCGAAAAAAAGTTTGTTTACACGTCTGTATCAATTACTTTCAATTTTGGTATTGAAGTTTAGTGTATTTTTTCTGAGAATAATTTTAAAAAGACTTCTCTGAAAGTCTATTTCCTAAAATTTGCCTATTTTAAGTTTCAGTTTCTAGAGTATTAATAATATAGATAACAAAGAGATTTCCGTTTCTATACAGGAAATATCCGCCATTCATTGACAGAATATTTAGCCTTATTGTCGGTTGAAATTTATAGAATATCTTTCTTAAAACACTTTTCCGGGAAATTAGACTTCTCAATTTCCCTGTTAACGCATTTTCTAGCACTAGTGGAAGTTTTCTTCCAAAGATTTTGTTTTTAGTCAACATCATGATTAGATCATTAGTTTCTTTTTTAGTTCCCCATGTTCCCCATTTTCAATATTATGTGATTTTGTAACACCAGTATATAAGGTTAGGTGAAGAATCTTCATATTCAAAATTTAAAGGATATATTTATTTGAAAATATTTTTAATCACTGATCTGATTCTTGATTAAGCTAGCTATACTGAATTTCTCCTCGAAAGCGAAATACATTTTCCTAAAATCGGATCATAACTGTTTGTTGAAATGTATTCAAGAAAATATACGATGTTCCTCAAAGTTTCGTGTATCGTAAAAGTACGAATTCCATCCACGAAGAATAAAAGAAACGTAGTAAATGGAATTCTTTATTTCTTGGTCAAGACGTGTAAAATGTTTGAAGAGAGACGGGAAAAGAGAAAAAGAGTAACATATCACATGGACAGACTTCTGTTCGAACTTTGTTTACAAACACGCATGTCTCTCTCTCTCTCTCTCTCTCTCTCTCTCTCTGTCTATCTCCACACACACACACACACACACATATATATATATATATATATATATATATATATATATATGTGTGTGTGTGTGTGTGTGTACACACACCGCGTCTAACATTATTTGCCGCTTTATATTTTATCGCTATATAATATAATTATTTATTGTAAACTAAAGGTTTATTTGCTGAATGATGTTAATATGTGTTCATGGATTTCGTTTGGAAACCTGATCGTTCTAAGCACATATAAATGAACGGTAGTCATTTCTATGAAATGTCCTGAAAGTCTTAAATAGACATCTTCCAAATTTAAAACTTTGAAATGGTGCGTATGGCTGAATTTATAGATAATAAGCAATGTTTAATAACTTCAAGACTACAAACAGATAAACAATGCTTAAAATGGTAAAAATGATTAACAGGAACCACCGAACTGTAAAAGAGGTTATTTTTAATCAATTCATCCCATGTAAGGCAGTAAAACCACTAAGACACAAGAGAAACATTATTAAGGAGCGAGAACAATAGAAGAGTAACCAGGGAGTCAGTACATAACGATTGACATTGCATTTACATATATGAAGATCAAAGTTGACTGGGAAGCAAGAAGCTAGAAGAGAGTTCTACAGGCGAGAATTGCAATAGAAGAAACTGTTAGCGTAGAACTTACGGTTACATCTAATCAATTCAACTGTGAATTGATGAGACCTTACCGCCAATTTAGTACTGCGCTTAAATTCATAAAGTCTAGGTACCCTTGTGAAGGAAAAGCACAGGGAATCAACCTTACGGCGGTGGGAATGTGACTGAAACCGAGATGCCCAGGTCAGCACCAATAATACTGCTGATTTTTCTTTGGATTTTATCAATAATCTCTACATATACAGCAGGAACACCAGACCATATGAGGTAGCAATACTCAAAGTATGGACGAATTTTAGACTTATAAACTTGTAAGATAGATTCTGGCAAGAAAAATTGTCAAGCACGACACAGTGAACCAACTTTCTTAGCAGCAGATGTAGCAATTGATTGAATATAATATTTCCACTTCATATCAGTCGAGAATGTTAGCTCGAGCAGGCGCAAAGAGTCACACGTTTTGGAGGCGATGAAGTTAACATACTGATCCTGGTCCCAGTTGACAATAGACATTATATGTCATTTTTAGATTAGCTGCCAATTTCACCTTATCGAACTGATTAAACTTACTATCGAGACAAGAGTACATGTTTTTGTCATTATTATAGATAGGGAGTTGAGAAATGATGTTATCAGGAAGGTCATTGATGAAATTTAAGAACGGAGAAGGTCCCAGGATAGGGCCCTGGGAAAAGTAGCCGTTTAGGATTAGTCCGGAAATACCATAACCTTTCAACTTGTGACCGGTATGCCAAATCCTGTCGAGACGTCTAAAACAACAGCAGGGGCTTCACCATTCTTATCTAAAGCTTGATAGACTCTTTTAGCAATAATCGTTAGTACATCAGCAGTGGACTTAGAAAAGCCATATTGCTTGTCTGAAAGAAGGCTCCACGAGGTGAGATGCTTAAGCAATTCAGAGTTGATCAGGGCTTCTAGTAGTTTGCTAAAAAGAGGTAGAAGGCCAATATGCCGATAGTTCAAAGGGTCAGATGGTTCAGATGAGTTCTTAAATACGGGAACAACGAAGGAAGAATATCAAGAGGCATGAAAGCAATGGGTAGAGAGTAAAAATCCTGACCGACTCTGATGCAAAACTGATAAGGTCAAGCTGATCTGCAGATTGGTGTTCTCCATCAAGAATGAACGTATAGAATATTCATCTTCGTCAAGTTATGAAATTTTAGTCGTTGTAAAAGTGCCTAAAAGCACAAAATGTCGGGCCCCTAAATCAAGTAACAAATCATGAGCCCAATCCTTATAATCCCTTGTAAATATACCCATGAGAAAAGTCGAATGAAATGACAGTAACAGAATATATGAAGATGTTTTTTTCAGCCATTCTCTTTACTGGCGAATATCGTACCACAGTCGCTGGATTAGACAGGCGGACGAAAGTCTAGGTAGAATGTGACGTTGATAATACGAATGTGATTCAATATTTTGGAGTAGAATAATAAATATTTATTTTTGTGACCATAACCAGATTGGTATCTCGCAGTGAATTCTGAAGAGGCAGGTTTGCATAAGCGAACGGCAATTTATCAGCAACGATGTACATTATGCTATTTTGAATACTGTGCAATCTGTCTCATCTAAAGAAATATAATAGTTTACAAAATCAATGAATGAATCACATTTAAAACTAATTTCAGAACAATGAACATAGATTTAATATTGAAGTTGTCTTTGTAACATTGTCATTAGTACATTGACACTGGTTACAATTTTTGTTCAAATGCATTTGTCTTTTTAAGCTTTGCGTACGTTCTGTAATTATTTTTTTTACTGAGAATATAGTACTTATTTAAAATCCGTTAAAATTCATAAAAATGTTACCACATCTCAAAAGCGACATTTAGTCTCTCATGATCTGTATATATTATATGAAATATCCTTTAGTGATAATATTTACCAAAAGCCTTCATTAGTTTTGTAAAATTTAGAAGTTGAAAGTTGCTTATAACGCGATACTCATTATATGAATATTGCGTTCAAACATGAAACAGACTATCGCTACTCTCTATTGACTGATTTCAGTGATATATATATATATATATATATATATATATATATATATATATATATATCGATAAAGAGAGAGAAAAGTAGAAGGGGACAGAGACGTCGAGTTTATGAAGTTTTTAATGATAATAATTCATCTTATTTTTATTCTTAATATATTATTGTTTTGTATTTACGCTCTTGGACGAGTTGGTTTTCATAGCATCATCATTGCTCCTAGTCAATATCTCGATCATCTTTCTCGTTATCTTTCGTAATTATGGAATAATAATTCAAAATTTCTAAAAACAAAGACACATTCATATTTTTATAAAATTTCTATCATTTGATTCTATTTTCCTTAGATCATCTCGTATTCGCATCTTTTTTGTTGCTTTTTTACTTTCGTTCATTGTCAGATTTCAGTCTTTTGCGTATTTTAATTTTTTGACGATTCCTATGAATAAAAACAAAACGGTGCCTGTGTCTTAAGAGATTTATTTTCCTTTTGTTCTTGGATATAACCAATACTCTTAAGCGAATTTTACAGAGAAAAGGATCGATATTGTTTCGTAGAATTTGCTTCTGATTCCAGACTAGAGCGTCTATGAACATTAAATAAAAATGTACTTTTGTCTGCTTACAAAGATCACACATACATAAGCGCAAACGTTAACATATGTGAAGAGATATACATATAAACTAATTGATACGTACTGCTATATTACAAAGACAGGCTGCACTGATTTGCATAATCGTACTAACATTCAGATGCTGTTATAAACATCCATACATGCGCAGGAAAATACAAAAATAAAACCATGTAAATAAATTTGTAACTATAAATCGAAATAAATCATATGTTCATGAATGAAAAAGTATAAAATCCTGTAGACAGAACATCATACGTAATAGATAGGTTTACTTATAAATATGAATATAAATAAACTGCTAGATGTACGAATAATTTAAACACAACATACTTAGGTTCATCAGAAAGTCTGCAAGTTAATGATGAAAAGAAGAGTATGTGGTGGGTGATGAGCAATTCCCTAATAGAGTATTAAGAGTGCACAAACGTAGAGAAAAAAATTGTAAGTCTTCTTCATTAAATTGGAAATTCACAAAGGCAAATTTAGGATTTCTCCTTTAACAACTAGCTAAAATATGCAAGTAGAGGAGATGGGCGCTGTGGTTTAGGGAAAGGTAGTAGTCGTTTGTTTATTTTTATTTCATGTCTAGGTTCAGATTAACGGATTCATATGCTGACGTTCAATACCAGCAAAGGCACGCGATGAAAAGAATTTGGGAATTCTGGGATCGAAGTCAGAAAAGGTATTTCCGTTACAGGATTTCAATTTGTTTTCAATGATGGAAAATGATTTATTATAATTTTACTTAGTATTATTTAAAACTTCAAATGTTTATTTTTTTAACATAATCTCTTCCCGTAACTGTACAAGAAATTAAACCGGTGATTTTTAACTATATACACGGGTATTATAATTACGTATCATGCTACGCACTTTGATTAATGCCTGTGTACAAATGTAAATAGAGAATGTGGAACTCGAACAATCTACCCCGGTGGATAAAATAAATGGTCAAGGAAAAAAAAAAAAAAAAAAGCAAGGAAAAAACATTCTTTTTCTTATGATTGACTTCTGTGAATGCAGCTTTGTTTAATGATACACGTAGATGTTGATTGTATGCGGTAAAATGACCGCTTTTAGAACCAACTCAGAGAAAACATTCATCCGAATTCGAAATACTTTTTCTTTTTATTGTATCTCTAATTTATATCTTTATTTTTGAATGTCTTGAATAATCGCATTCGTTCAATCAAAAGCCTTGATTCACTTGTGCAAAGGTAAATTCTTGGAAAGAGAGTAAATGGAGTTAATTGGAGTTAATAATAATTTAGAGTTATAATTCTTATGTGTTTGCTTAAGAATTTTTGATTAACCCATAATCCATTGAAAGAAATTTGAATCCTATGACCTAGAGAGAAGTCTGCAAGCGAAGACCACATAAGACAGTGTATTTCTATATTAACAAAAAAGATTCGTAAGCTTTTGAGCCGATGGAAATCATAAATAGCGTCTATAAAATGGAAGTATTAAATATCAGTCAATGTCAGTTATGCTTTACAACATTTCATTCATTATCAAGACCAATTGATAAAAAATGTTGTTGAAAATAATACAAAGCTGTCAAATCGTGAAATATAATCCATAGATCATTTTGACGAGTTCTGTAAGATTTAATACCTTCGTTATTGGATCCTACCTGATTGGGTAAACTCACAGATATTTCCTCTCTAATAACGAAACGTGAATAACTTTTAATTATACTAACCAGAAAGACTTAATGAATAAGAGTCAATGAAATAAAAAAATATGTGTTTACATTATAAAAAGTTAATTACATTATAAAAAGTGATTACATTATAAAAAGTTAATTCTTTATATTTAGTTGACAATTAAGGTTGTCTCTTAATGTAAGATTTTGACCCCTAATGAGATAATCTATGTACTGAAAATACCCAGACTTTATTATGCAAGTCGATGTTTTCCTAATAAAATTGGTAATAAACAAAGAATAAATTTCAACTTATAATATCTCTCCTTATTAAAATGATCGATAATAGCTTGTTTTATGGGTGTCAAGTTTTATTAAGTAATTGTAAAATAATTTATGAAGAAATTAACATAGGCTACTTATCTTTATCAGTCTTTTCAATTATTGATTGTGTTAATTTTTCTCCCATTTTGACATTAGCATAACTTGCAGTAGTTTTAGATCTTTGCTTGAATATTGTTTTTCATTCTCATATACATCATTTTAAAAGATGGCCCAAATATTTACTATTCGAGTAATATCTGGAGAAGCGGTACACCTTTTCATTAATTTGGTGTTTTGAAAATACATTTTAACTTAAAGCTTTTTAGTTGTGACCTATTGCATTAAAAACATTGTTCAAGAACTTATATTAATTCTCTGAAGTTTTACTAGCAATTTTACTGCCAACAATACTAGCCCAAAATATTCCTCTCTCTCCTCGTTGTCTTCTAAATCCTATTGGGTTGACTACTACTGTGACTGATACAACCTCTATCACAGCTATATCAAGTCTATTAAATATTTGATTTCTGGTGTATCTACTTTTCTTATTTATTATCTTTCTAATCATCCTCAAATTTTTTTTTGTGACATTTTAAAATCTTTTAATCTTTGTCCTTGCCCCTGTTTCCGTTATTATTTTTATCAGATCTAGATTAAACTATTTTCCTATTTCCAATGATGCGCTCCACTTAATACATCTTCTTTTGTGGCGATATGTTTCTTGTTCCTTTTTCAAGTTTATATCTTTCTTACAAAACATGCAAATCTTTGTATATAAATAACTATACTGGTGTATATATTTATTTACAATATCTTGAACAACACTCAAGTGTTGTTCAATAAGGGTGGGTAGAAAACTTCATAGGCTGACTATGAAGGAGTGACGCTAGAGCTCTGAAATCTTGCACGCATTAATTTCAACTCTTCTAATTAATACGAGGGTGGGCTGAAAAGGTCATAGGCTGACTTTGAAGGAGAGATGCTACATTAATTTAAACTCCTCTTATTAATAACTGTATTCTTTCTTTACAGGTAAACTAACATCTGATTGTTCAAAGAAGACTTCAAAAGTAACTAGTAGCGACTTCTTTTGAAAATGGACAAAAATGCCATCGGAGAGTTATCAAGTACATGTAGGACATTCATGCTGACATGGTTGCTTCATTAGGAGATGACACTCCAACTTTATCAACAGTGCAAAGGTTGTCAGCTGAATTTAGGAGGGGAAGAGAGAGTCTTGAAGATGATCTAAGGGTTTGACGTTCTGCAACTCCCACCACCAAGGAAAACATTGATTGTGTTCCCAACATGGTGATGGATGACAGGCAGTCAAATAGCCAATGCTATTAGCATGCACCGTCAGAGAGTTGAGAATGTCCTGTACAATGAACTTGGTATGACGAAGGTTTCTGCTCGGTGGATGCTACGTCTTCTGACACCTGATCAAAGGCACATCAGGCTGATCACATCACGGGAAAATCTGACATTGTGTGAGGCAGATTCAGCTGGTTTCCTTGGGCGTTTCCTAACCCGGGATGAGATAAAGAGACAATCCACACAGTGGCTGATCACCCTCCCTGGTTTGACCAACATCCGTTCCCCAACATGACAAAAAATCTTGACTGGAAACCAGTATTGCAGGGATGATGACGTCATATTTGGTGTTGAAAGTTTTGACCAACAGGATGAAAATAATTTTTTGAACAGTCAGTATAAGTGGAAACAAACACTGCAGTTATTAAGTTGAAATTAATGCGTGCATGTTTTCACAGGTTCATAGTCACTCTATGAACTTTTCAGCTCACCCTCGTAAAATCACCAAATAACTTATTGTAAATATTTATATTACAACAGATATTATAAGCTGAAATTCATATTGCGTATGTTCCATATAACTATATCCTGGAATTCCTAGCAAATTCATCATGAAAAAATGACTTGCATAATAAAAACTGATATAATGTACTGTGATGATGGGGATGACCTGTAAGGTTTTTTCCTTAAAAAGGAACTGCGTTGATCATTCGAAAATTATGTTTATTACTCTTGTATGATAATATCAACATTACAAATAACAGCCGCCTCTCAACCAACGAAGTTCGCATTGAATTTACAAATGTTAGCTTATCCTTTTGGTCCTTTATCCTCGTTAAATTCGCTGTAAATTTCAAAAATTCATTATTTAGATATAATTAATTGATTTAAAAGTAATGGAAATATTGGCTGCAGTCGACGTATATATATATATATATATATATATATATATATATATATATATATATATATATATATATATATATATATAATAAAACGTCGACTGCAGACAATACTTTGTAGCATTTGAGTTATAAAATAAATAGCCCTTTGTGCTTTTTCGAAACTCCCGTTGAAATATGCGACGCGTTTTGTGATATATATTTCTATTATATTCTGTTTTGTTTTAGCTTCGTTTCTATTGCAGAGTATCTGACCGAATGCAAAATGGCGGTTTTGTCGTCAAAATTAAATAATTTTTCATATTTTCTAAAAACGGGCCAAAACGACCAGGCGACAATGATACAATACTGCAGCAGTAAAAGTATTAATTAAAAAAAAATACTTTCTTTTCATTCTGATTTGCTCAGTAAGTAAGCTTCTGAGAAAAGTCATTTTAGTCCTCACTTATGATTTATATTTTGACCGCAAATTAATTGCAACTTTCGGCTGATAATTTTCTGCCAGTGTAAATTCTTTATACTATAGACAATTTTTTCCTGATTTCGTCATCGAACTTTATGCTTAGTTTTTAACTGTCATTTCTTGGACGCGGCATATAACCTTAAGAATTCGCCGAAATTTATTGTTTTTAGGATAGACTATATTGATTTCTGTATTCGTCGAAGCATAGTCCAATTACGTAATTTTGTCTATAATTTACTGTAACATTATCCGGATTTCTTATAATTACTTATTGTTGTATTATTTGTTTTATAGATAAAGTAATACCAAATATTATTGATTTTTTATTAGTATTTCATATTAATTTAATTTACATTTTATCGCAATACCAACATCCTTACACTTAGGAGCTGCCTTCCAATAGTAGCTTCCCTACCAATTAGGACAACTGAATTTGTAATTCAAATTAGCCACAAAACCTTTACTCATTATTTTGGTGGATGCTTGACATAATTCCATCTTTTTTATTTACATAGAATATTTCGTCTTTGTTTAATCTGGAATTTACCATACTGACCTCAATGCAGCATGAGGTTGGCTATTTACTAGCCTAGTGTGGCACAAGAAGTGACGTATTACCACGTTTTTTAAGAATGGAAGCAATCATGGCTCTCTACGCTCTCCACAAATTCTTTTTCTTTGTTATCTTTGAATGACCATGTCTTCTTGGGAATTATAATGGAATAATAGGGAAGTGGCCTTCTCCAAGGTTTTGAATTCAAAGCAGATATAGACTGGTTATATACCCAAGGCTAGGGAGTCAATTCTATTTAATTAGTTTTATTCTCTGGAGAAGAGATAGATTCATACTTTTTCCTTGGTCATAATTGCGAACTTTTATGCAATAGACGAAGCCGAAATTTGAACTCAGCTCGACAATTTCACTTTTTGCTTCGGTAACTGTCACGTTACTTGCAAATCCATTAGTAGAAATGTTTACCTTTTCTTTAAAAAAATCAGCATTGAAAATCCTGGTTTATTCTTGAACGCCGATCTCTGTGTCCGGTGGGATTACGCAAGTATCGATCACGCCAAACCAATCACTTGACTTCATCAAAGACAACCTGAAGAGTAGACCTGCATTTATCAGTTCACTTGTTTTGCAACCAGCTTTTATGATTTTACTGCTGTTTTTTATTTATTTATTTATTGCTCTTCTGGGTATAATTCAATGATTTAACCTTGACACCGAAATCTCAAATTCTATTAACAATTTTACTGAAGCGAGATTCTAATTTCGAACAAGCTGCAAAAACTGCGTCACTAAATAAATGTCATAATTCTCCAAGGTTTATTCTGTTGCAATGAAATAAATGTGGCAACATGTTTCCCGTTATAACGTCAATGCAGTTCAGAAACTGGCGTATGAGTAGCGGATTATAGCGAGGAAAACTTGGTTAGCCTTACCGCCAACTGATTTTATGGACAAAATCTATCTATCTATCTATCTATCTATCTATCTATCTATCTATCTATCTATCTATTTGGGAACTTTGACGTAGTGTAGTTGTTAGTAATCTTGTCTCGCTGGATAAATTACGAGGGAGTAGTGAGTTCGATCCTCAATAGATACTCCATACTTTTGTGTTTATGCCACGTCTAAGCTAGACTTTGTATATATATGTCTATCTGCTCATATATGTGCATGTATATAAAAAATACTGATGAAAATAAAAGAGATCAAGAGTATATGATAGGCTACGTGTAACATTAAGATAAACGTTGAACGTCCATGTACCTTTAACTTGCTGTATTTATCATGCCTTATCTATCTATCTATCTATCTATCTATCTATCTATATATATATATATATATATATATATATATACATATATGTGAAAAGTGTATATAAATATAAATAAATATATATATGTATAATTATTTATATATTATATGCGCGGTACTTATTAGAAAGCGCTCAATATCAGAGATAAAGCTAACATATTTGGTTGAATAGATGTGAGTTTGTGACCCTGGGTTTCACGCTTTGGCGATCGTCGACAAACACTGACGATCGCTAAAAATGAAACCCAGGGGTCAAACTCACATCTATCCAAAATATATATATATATATATATATATATATATATATATATATATGTGTGTGTGTGTGTAAAATTGATTTATGCAATGATAACATTATCTGAAGTCGAATCTGGTTAAACTATTATATATATATATATATATATATATATATATATATATATATATATCTTCATTCAAGCATGTTTCATTAAATAATATAGATATTATGTCTATTCATTTTTACAATAATCCTTTGTAGTTCCCTAATTATCTTCTTGATGAGGAAGACGCCGTAGTTCTTGTTAACCAAAGTACTTTCAATCTCTCCCGACATGATCTTCAGGGGTGAATTGCAAAGACAAACTTAATGTAACTGGAATCGTTATGGTGGTGATTTTTGTAAACAGTAGTTTTTGCAAACGCGCTCTGTTATAATTATAATTATTTTGAAATTAATCGTTGTGTTACGATATTTTGTAAACAAGCGTTCCCAGTGCAAGGGGTGATAACCAGAGATGATAAATTGCAACGTTAGTAAACTCAAATGCATTTTAAAACATTGCTACAATACTCGTAATAAATCTTGTTCAGTGTTGGTTGGTTTGCTTTTGATATAGAGGGCCTCGAGAATTTGTAGTTTTACTTTATTATTTTCGTGGTTCTTTGCGACAAAAGTAAAAAGGGAATATGTGAAAACCAGTTGGATGATGAATTATTTTTATTTTTATTTGGGATTAAAAATTCTTACGTAAATTAGCGAAAATTTAATACTAAAATAAAGATTTCTTATATATATATATAATTATCTCCAATATCGCCAAGAAAAAATTGCCAAGTCTCCTGTTTTACAGCTTATTTATCATTTTATTTATACGTATTTTCTAACAATTGTTTCTTGAGAAATAATTCAGGTGTTTGGTTGTCCCACTAAAAACGCAAATGACAATTTCTTCTATTGTGAAAGAAGATCATCCAAACAACGATCATTGTATGTCAAGCAACCAAAGTATGTTTCTTAGCAGACAATATCGTGTTGCTTAGGTGGAGCAAGACATCATGAACGTTCTCTGCCATCAAAATCCCCATAAGCAAGAAGAACGAAAAAACTAGATTAGCCTTTGTAAACATGCAAGTGTCTTGTACGATGATAATTTGCGCTGTATACGATTATTGAGTTGTATATTTTTTTCTATGCAAAATAATGCGAATTAACATACTGAAAAATTAATTTCGCCAAGTCTACCGCTGTTGTGTTAACGGCCATCACTGAAAATGTATATCAATCTTTTGATAATAACGGTAAAACTCGAGCTATCTCGGAGACGTTTGTCAGAGTTTGGCACGCTGGTCTTCTGCGTAAGCTCCAGGACTACGGTACTACAGGACTATTGTTTGATTTAATCCAATCATTTCTATCAAATCGTGAAATCCTTTCACACGAACGCGGATGTCTCCGAAGGCTCTATCCTGGGTACTACGCTGTTTCTGATCTTCATCAGTAGATATTGATGCAGATGGCACTACCATTTACTCCTGTCTCAATAGAAAACCCGTCAGTGTTGTCAAAGTAAATCTGGCTGCTACCCTTGAAAAGGACCTCCAAAGAGTGGTGAACTGGGACAGTAAATGGCCTGTAAATTTTAACACATCAAAACAAATCTGTTCTCATTAAACTACCATACAGAGAATTTTATGGCTGTCATCAGCATGACTGACGGTAGACTCATACACACTGCACCTTCTTGGCTTCACGTTATCAACAGACTTGAAGCGGACCGACTACACCGAATCAATAACTGCATCTACTGCAAGGAAAGTTGGTTCATTGTGTCGTGTCAGAAGATTTTTCACGTCAGAGTCCATCTTGCACATTTACAAATCTGCTATTCGCCCGTGCATTGAATACTTCTGCTATATCTTGTCTGGAGCTCCTGTTATTCATCTCGAGGTTCTTGACAAAATCCAAAGAAAGATCTGCAATATAATCGATCCTGACCAGGCATCTCGGCTTCAGTTACTTTCTCACCGACGCGATGTGGCTCCCCTCTATCTTTTCTATAAATATTTTCATGGTAGCGCTGTTCTCACGAGCTTTTGTCCCTGGTGCTCCAACTACAGGAATTTAGGTGTGTTACTAGATTGGCATCTAGGTCCCAGCCTTTTATTGTTTAAATAACTACAACCACCACTTCTACTCTTAACAGTTTCTTTTGTCACACTTTCCAGCTGTGGTACTCTGTTCCGTTTACTTGCTTTCCTGATAACTACAGTCTTAAAATATTTAAATGCAACGTCAATCGTCATCTTCTATCTTCTTGAATTCCGTTAATCTTTTGTCCATTCCTTAATCCACCCTATACTCAGTCTTTTCTCTCACTTTCACTCCCTGTAACTCCCTGCATACTAGTGGCATTTCCGACTTGCTTGTAGTGAATGCTTAAAAAAAAAAACGAACCAAAAATACCATTCTTTGAAGCTAAAACATTGAGGTTATGGCAAAACTCTGCTCAAAGTCTTGATCTCATTCCAACAGTGGATCATCGGAAGATTAAGTCAGTAAAGCCCATGACCTGTACACATCTTATTATTATTTTATATCAATAATGAATTAAATAAGGAGAATGTGAATTTACAATTTTATTCTCTTCAAGTTTTTGTAATTGTTCAATGTCTTTATTTATTTTTGATTTCTATGCAAATCCATTATCGTGTAAAAAGTTTTAATGATAATGAATCTAACTAGCTAGCTAGCTGCATAACTATTGTGTATTTAAGCAGAAGCGTTTAATTAATACATGTTGGATTAAACGTCTTAACGAAGGAAGGAATATTTTTAATTTTTTCGTTAGTCTTTCTTGGTTAGGTTCAAGAGAAGAATTATCTGGTCTCAGTGGACGAAGAAGCATAGAATTTTTGGAATGTTTTAGATTCACAATAATTTTATTCAGGCCAGTATTATAATCATGGAAAAATGTGCATATTATTCGTATTTAATTTAAGAATGAAATACTTTTAAATGCATCATCAATGTCTCTCTCTCTCTCTCTCTCTATATATATATATATATATATATATATATATATATATATATATATATATGTAGTCAAGTAATAAGATTAAGTTATATATACGGCAGGAGAACTTCTATTTTGACATGTTTCGCAGGTGAAATGGCGTCAGTAAAAAACGGAATTTTATTGTGCAAGATCAAAATCTCAAACAGCGAGGCAAAACGCGATTTGCGTTAACCAGCTGAACATATTGTTTTATTTTAGTTTTAAAAAATTATAATTTTGATTTTAGCTATATAAAATTAACAAATTTCAACTCTTTTTATTTTAATTTGTTTTTGAAGATTTACATATGCTATAATTAGTAAGAATAAGCGATAAACTTAATGACACACCCACCCACCCACAATATATATATATATATATATATATATATATATATATATTGAAAAACTGGATTCCTATATGGATATTGAAAGCATCACGCTGCTTCAGCGATAATTGGGGCAACAATAATCTTCTTATTGATTTTCCTAATGTATTTAGTCTTTGAAATTTGCGTGAATAATGGCTGTATTAATATGGACCAGCAAAGAAAAAAATGGCGATATCGTCACATTAAGAATTTTAATAGAATACTTTGATTATATAATTAAAGTCATATATTTTGTTGGATATTTTTAACGAATAGAAGGTTCAAGTGAAACTGTAAGATGATTAGATTTCATCACATGCTTTCGACGAGAGCGTGCTGAACAGTTCTCGAGTCGCCCAAAGAAACCTTCGATAATAATAACAAAACTTATGTCTGATCAAATTTTTGAAAGTGGTTAGATTCGAACAATTTTCAACACTAAAATTTCATAAACAATAAATTCCTCACAATATTTAATATTCTTGAAGTTATCTCTTTCTTTGCCCATTTGCAACTCTCCCTACTGTGTTTATATTTTCAGTGCTACCAGTGTGCATTATATTTTTATCAGAATGATATATATATATATATATATATATATATATATATATATATATATATATATAAACTTAAAGAAAAGATATGAAAAACCAATATTGCATTTTTTATTAAATACGTATTTGTTATTTTAGTATTAAATTGTTTTTAAAATAGTGGAAGTATTTTTATGTTAAACAATAAAACTTAATTTTTCCCAAAAAATAAATGAAAATTTATTGTACTAAACTACGCACACTAGTAAAAGCAACAGTACTTTGTACCCACTTACATGTTTGCAGTTCTTTCCAAAATTTGGTTTCGATCGGACAATGTATGACTATTATAGAGGGCGTAATGGACGGACAAACTAAAGAAAGTCACAAACTTTTATGTATAATCTCCCTCGGTATATAAATATATTTAAAGCATTCAGTATTTAAAAGAAGGAACTTATATTGCTGACTATTTAAGAGAGAATCAGGAAGCTTGTATTAATGCTTTATTTATGTACATACGAAGGCGAACTGATATTATTTAATGTAAAATGGCTGGAAGAAGAAAAGTTTCTCTTTTTTAGCGTCAATCTGGAGTCTGAGGTAATCTCAACTCTGGCAGGTTGATATTGACTTTGCAAAATTAAAAAATAGTTTCATTCATCCGAACATGCATAAGTAATGTGTCCCCGACGCATGCAAAAGAAGATAGGTCTATTTTAGACAAAAACTAAGATTAGAATATTGATAAGGGTTACATATAGACTATCAAGTTGGGAGAATATATGAGTTCTTATGTATTTGTACATACATATGAATATCGCTGTATGAGTTTATATTTTAGTCTTAATATGTATGTGGAAACATATATGCACATATATGTTGATGGATTCATTATTTATGAATGACCAGGATGGTGAGAAAATTGGCGAGAAAATTAAAATGACATAACATTTGAAACTTGTGCCAGGAATACGGAAAAAGAATAAATATAAAAGGCTTGATTAAAAAAGAAAGAAAACGAAAAAAGAAGAGGAAAAGAAAGAAAGTAAGAAAGAAGGGAAGGAAGAAAGGAATATGAATGAGTATAAAAATAAATATAAAAAGAAAAAAGAAAGAGGTAAACGCAGTCATTTAATAAAAAGAAGAGGATGAAAGGCTTTACGTAAAGAGAGATAGAAATAAAGAAAAACCAAAAAGAGAAACACATTTAAAAAAGGAAAGATAAAGAAAAACAAAAACAAAAACAAAACAAAACAAAAATAGGATGAAAAAGCGAAAAACAGGATTAAGATAAAAATACCAACTTGAAAGAAGAAGAAAGTAACGAATCAGATGTTAAATGAATATTTAAATAATATGAAATTTAACTTTGCCAAAATAGGAATTTACCACACTGGTATCTATAGATCACTAAGTACATATCTATTTAATATCGCATTCTCTTCCTTTCTCTCTCTCTCTCTATCTCTATCTCTCTACCTACATACATACATACACACACACACACACACACACACACATATATATATATATATATATATATATATATACAGTGTAGTCGACAAAATAAAAAAAACAAACAACATGCATACACAAAATTAAAAATATTAAATGGTGACAATTTATCCATCGCAACCTGCCTCTCTCTCTCTCTCTCTCTCTCTCTGTATATATATATGTATATATATATGTGTGTGTGTGTGTGTGTGTGTGTGTGTGTGTGTGTGTGTGTGAGTGTGTGAGTGACAGTGTGTAACCGATTTCTATTTTTTCCTAATGTTAGGTCATCTGCATTGGTGTGCAGAAATATGAATCTATTTTCTGGTGTGTGATGAAATTTGTTTTGTTAGGCCTTACCAGTGTGTAAATCAAAGTACTAGACTGACCCGGAAACTCTCCGGATTTAAATCCAGTCAAGAATCTGTGGTCAATCTGCAAGGAACGACTTAAATGGAATGGACATACTAATATACAGGATATATATATATATATATATATATATATATATATATATATATATATATATAAATATATATGTTACATCTATTAAAATCAAGAAGTATTGTGTTTATATTTGATTTTATATATACAAAGTACTTAAAATATTTTTGGAATTTCTCTTTTAAAAATATTTTTGAAGATGGACTGATTTGGAAATATTTTGAAAATAGCGTCAACTGCTTTAAAAGAAGAAAATACACGAAAAATGATGAAGCTATAAATATCGAAAGTCGTAATGAGTAGAAAATCAATGAAAAACATGAAATGAAAGAAGTTGCAGAAATGACTGAAAATACAGAAAATCGAAACTTGAACGGACGGTGAATATAAAGAACGAAATCACGTTAAGGCGGAATATTGAGTAAAACTGCGAATATAAAAGAGGAAATTAAATAATATTGTAACAGAAACAAGAAAAATATCAACTGAAATTGCAGGAAGGGACAGTTCAGATTTGAAAAGAATAAAATGGTTGAATTTTGTAATATTTGTTCATTTGTAACGCAATTATGTTTATTGGAAAATAAATTCTGATTTTATAGAACATTTTTTCTCTTTTTCATATTTTTCAGGTAAGTGTAAAAGTTACACGTTGGAAGCGACGCAGTTAGAAACTTTTTGTTAGAATAACCGAGAAAAATCCAACATACCAAACAGAACCTGGTAAAGTATATTGAACATTCAAGGTAGACATAAACTCTGAAATATTTCTTTTTTGACAGCGATTCTATAAACAGTGGCTCTCAGATATTTATTTACTGACATGAAAGAAAATACACTTTAAATATTGCGTTATTTTCATTGATGTACAAAGAATAGACCACACACACACACACACACACACACACACACACACACACACATATATATATATATATAGTTTATGTGATAATTATTGGCCTTCTATCAGCGGGGATTAAATATCCAGACATATTTTACGATGTCAGAAAATAAATATGCAAAGATAAAAGCATTGATTTAACAGTGATAAACACATTTTCTTAATTTAGATTTAATGTTAAATAAGAGTTTTATATATAAATGTATATTTAGGTAGAAAGTATTCATCTAAACAAGTTTGATTAAAAAGAACAGATATAGTCTGTCTGTTTAATTTAAAAAAAAATTTTACCAATTTTTGGAAAACTGACCTGTTACCTATCGGAATTCAGTGCAATCCGTACACACATCAGGATCGATCAAAATATAACTATAAACACTATAAACAAATCTTAATAAATACCACCAAAATACTCTACAGAATTCAATGCAAAGAAAGATTCAAAACCGTAGAAGCTATTATTATACAAAATAAACGACCCACATTAAATATCATTTACAACAGCAACAGGTATCTTGAAGTGCATATCATACAATTAATGTGTACATATTTTATATTAGTATTAAAATAAAATAACTAAATAAAAAAAATCACATTCTATGCAGTCTCCTTCCTAAAAGCCGTTACATATAATGTCATGCTAGACCATTTCAAACTTCCAGCTTCCTAAAGATTACTTAGATGTAGACAAAGGGACCACATTAGTTCTTGATAATCGAAAGTACTTAGACAAAAATAAAAAATACGAACTTTGGTCAGTTTATCCACAACTTCGAGCACAATACTTAGCATCATATTCGAAAATTGCAAAAATATATATACAAAAGTTCAAATACTTGAGGCAACCCTGGTAATTTTTTAGATTGGTACAAAAGTAATTTTACTTTAAATAAGAGAAAATTATTATATATCGTTAAGAAAGTGAGACAAGTTTTTATTAGAAATTTTATTATGACAAAAGACATTTTATTATTAAATTTTCCCTTCATCAAAATATCCTCCTTTAGCCTTGATTACTAATTTTTGGCACCACGAATTTTTGGCATTCATTGCAAAAGTTTCTCAATGTATACGTTTGGTAATTGATTCTATTCTTTTTGCAATGGGTCTAACAGCTGTTTTTCATTTTCTTTTTCACTATTCTGTCAAGTTCATTTCATGCTAATTCCTGGAGTAGCTTCAAACTTTTGAACAGTAGTATCTATCTATCTATCTATCTATCTATCTATATATATATATATATATATATATATATAAGAGTAGAAGAACGAACAGTAAGATTACAGCGTTCAAAACATTAATTTAAAAAATCAATACACAAAGTAGATCCGTAAATATTTATTATGCAGTGTTACATTAGAACATGCACACATATCCACTACAAAATTGTACATTTTTGTTTCAACGTCGAAACCGAATACATTTTATGAAAATTCCCAAAGAACGAAAGTAGATGATATTTGCTTCGATAACTGTATTTCTGAATAAAAGTTTTTAGTAACATCCTGATTCCGCACCTGATGAGACGTTTTTAAAAAGGTTTTCCGTTTTTTGACGTTGAAACAGAAATGTACAATTTTGTAGTGGATGTTTTTTTTAAGCATTCAACCCCAATCAAGGCGGGAAGCGACTAGCACGCAAAGGGTTTCAGAGTAGGAGCGAGAACAAAGAGGGGTGATAGAGGAAAGGATGAAGAGACGGTTAGGGGATAGATCAGGGCATCTGGAGACGTCGATTGACGTTACATTTGAATAGTTGGAGATTATAGTTATCAGGAAAACAAGAAATGGGGAGGGAGTTCCACAGGCGAGAAGTGCAAGACATGAAGCTATTGGAGTAAAAGAGACGGCTACAGTTAACAGTTTCGACAGTGAAAGGGTAAGAGCGAGATGCCAGCCTATTTGAGCGCTTAAATTCATGAAGTCTGGGAACCAGCGAAAGCAGCTCATCGGAGCAGTTACCGTGAAAGTATTTGTAAAAAAGATAGAGGGAGGCAACGGCACTTCTGTGAGAGAGCGGCTTCAGACGAGATGCCAGATCAGGGCCAATTACATTGCATATCCGTCTTTGGATTTTATCAAGGACCTTGAGACAATTAGAAGGGGCTCCAGACCATATATGGCAGCAATACTCCATGCAAGGGCGAATGGTTGATTTGTAGATTTGAAGGATCGACTCCGGTGAGAAAAATTTCCTGGCGCGGCATAGGGAGCCAACTTTCCTAGCGGTGGATGAAGCTATTGACTCAATGTATTCGTTCCATCTCAGGTCAGCGGACAATGTGAGACCGAGTAGTCGCAAAGAGGTGCTCTTGTGGAGTTGAGCGTCAGACATTCTAATGAGAGGCAGGGATCGTTCTCTCTGATGAGTAATAGAGAGCAGTTGTTTTTGAGGCATTAAAGTTAACCAGCCAATACCTGCCCCAGTCCACAACCGATTGGAGGTCCTTTTCAAGACAAACGGCCAGATTAGTTTTGTCGGCGACACTAGATCTGTTTTTGAGGCAGGAGTAAATAGTAGTGTTGTCCGCATAATGCCTAATTGGGAACATATAACATCAGGAAATCGTTAATGAAGATAAGGAACAGAGTAGGGCCTAAGATAAAGCCTTGCGGAACACCTGCGTTCGTGGGATAGGAGCTGGAGGAGAATCCGTTGAGAACGACCTTCAATGTACGGTTCAACAGGAATGATTGTATTAAGTCGAACAATCGACCTATAATTCCATAACCCTGAAGCTTGTTAAGAAGGCCGGCATGCCAACCCCTATCAAACAGTTTGGAGATATCAAGTGCCACGGCACGTGCTTTTCCGTTATTATGAAGTCTTTGGAAAAAAAAATTCGGTTATGGCCGTAAGCACATCAGCTGTAGAACGGGCAAAGCGGAAACCATATTGCTTGTCGGAGAGCAGATTATGGGATGTAAGGTGCTTAACCACTTTGGCGTTGATTAAAGCTTTAAAGACTTTGCCGAAGTGTGGTAGGAGACTAATAGGGCGGTAATTCGAAGGGTCAGAAGGGTCTTCAGAGTTCTTAAAGACAGGAACAACGGATGAGGACTTCCAACAGGGTGGAAAACAAGATTCATTGAGGTTTTTTGGGAACATGACAACATGGCTCATGAACACTCACTGGAAACTTGGGAACAGTTATGAGATAGAATCATGATTTGGCTTTCCGACACTGGGCTAGAAGACCAATATATTCCAGCAGTATCGTAAGGAAATACCGGAGGACCCTGGTATAGTAAGAATTATATACAGGCCCGGGGTAATCATATGACGATATTATTGTTTTGGTCACAACAGCCGTTTTCCCACAAACATATATATATATATATATATATATATATATATATAATAAATGCCCTTCGGTTTTAGTTCCCCCCACCCCATCTCTCCCCCCCACCCTTTTTTCTTTTCTTTTCCTCTCCCTCTGTCATCTTCTGATCTTTAAGATTATATCGTCTATTGTGTGTGTATGTCACCACAAAATGTATCTTTTCCGGTATATCTTTAATGTATTAGACATCCGAGAATATTCATATTTCTCTCACTTAAATCGTCTTTGACTCCCCTCTTTAAAACTTCTCTCTGTTAAATTTTAACCCCTCTTCATCTTTAGACCTTCCTGTTCTTCTCTCGTCTGTTACCCCTCCCTATAGCTTTCATTTACGCTAACATTCGTCCCACACTCTCATACATACACTCTCACTAAATTTTATTTTTATTCCCGGAGTTTTTTCTGTTTTCTTTTTGAATTTGTAGGTCTGATGAATTGGATCGTATTTAAGATTCCAATGGAATAAATTATGACCATGGAATATTAGTGTTTAAGCCTTCTTATTATATCCTTACTCTGTCCTGGACATTGAGTTCTACCTGGATTCTATCCTCTTGGAATTTTTTTTTATACAAATATATATGCATATGTATGTATGTATATATGTTTTTATATTTTCGATATATGATTGCATATGTATGTGTATATTTACCACTAATATTATCTATCTATCTATCTATCTATCTATCTATCTATCTATATATATATATATATATATATATATATATATATATATATATATATTATAACATAAGCATGTTATAACATCCCATAAAAATAACCATTTTGTTTCAACACTTCTGTTGTCTTATCAAGAGATGGTGTTGATTGCAAAATGAAGTGATTTTTGAAAATTCAAAACCAAATCAAACCCCCTCAATAGGAGAAACCTTGTTACGTCACCTATGACGACGAGTCAAAATACAAGTATCTGAAAATTCAAAAAACGTGACAGTGTATTCTAAATACAAACAAAGTTGATTAAAGTTAATGTTAGATTAAACTAGAAATCAATATGAAATAATTAAGTTTTAATTTCACGGTAAAATTAAAAATTATAAATTTAAATTCTAAATTAAACCGAGCCTTAAAATGTTACAAAGTTATTCAAAAACGGAACGGATGAAAAAAAATATTACTATTCTTAACTGAGTGCCAATTTATCCGTTAAATTCGACGCTGATGTGAAAAGTATCAATAAACGCTACAAACTTTAGGCACGAGGAGGTTAGATTATGCAGATGGCATGACAAACACATTCGCATCCTAATACACAGACCCATAAATATAACTAAACATATGTGCGCAAATATAAGAACGACACAGGAAATAGAAGATAATGAAAAAAAAAAGAAAAAGAAATAAGAAAGAAAAGCAAAAAAGGTGAAAAGGAAAAAATAAAAAAATTCGAAAATGGAGAAAAAATGTAAAAATAAAGAATAAAAAGAGTCTAAAAAGAAAAAGAAGAATAACTAAACAAAAACGTAAAAGGAAATTACATAATTAAATAAACGTATATAAGTAAAACCAAATAGAAGCAACCACACATCCATACCCATATACAAATAAACAAACTCACCAAGATTCAGGCAAATTACCAATCAAAATATTACATACATGAACAAACATATAAGTAAAAAGCGGTGGGGGTGATCAAATAAAGATAATAAAGGCAAAAAAATAGCGTATGTTAGTAGTACTTGAAATACACATATCAGCTTTTAAACAAACTAAATAATTAAAAGAAAATATAGGTATACATACACACACATATAAACAGCTACACATATACGTATACAAGTAAAAAAAAAAAGGATAACTAAATTTCAAACATAACACGTACACATACAAAAACCAGTATATAAACAAAAATAAAAACACACTGACATACCTACATATACACACATATATGCATAAATACATATAAATATATAAACACATATATACAACCATAAAGATATATATAAAATATAAAAATACACAAACATAAATACCCACATACAAACATACATATAGACATAAAAAACTAACATGCACAAATACATGCACCTAGAAAAAATACAGCTGCATAAAACAGAAGTAGAAACAAATATACTAACATATATACAAACAAGCTTCCCAAGATAACCATAATGAATTCAGAGTCTTTTCTTCATGCAGCAGCCTGAGATCACTCAAACCTCCTTCGTTCATCATTCCAAAATTGTATTTATGTAGTGTTTAAATTTGGAAGTGACAGTCAAGATCGTTGGGCAAGTTCTCCAGAACAATATCCTTTTATGTAATCGATTTGATTTCGGCACGATATCACAAATTTTTAAAATATCACAAATTTTTAAAATATCAGTATTGCACCAGAGCCTCTTATGAAGCGAACAATATGAAAGAATTAATGCCCGATTTTTGCCTTGATCTGAAGTCAAAAGATTTTACCCGCTCAAACACTTTGTGCCTTTGGTCCACAAATTTATATTAACAGAACTTAGCATCCATTTTCGATCATCTAATAAAACGATATTATTTTCCAGCTGATATTCAGTAGATATAAAGTAGAGTGTGCAATTAGTGTAATGATTATCGGTATAGAAGTGAAAACGGCGAGCTGAGTTCAAATTCAGGTCTAGTCTGTTGGGTTCAATTTCATAAAAACTGCCTCTATCCATATTTCTGACATGAGGCATTATAACTGTTTACATTATTTGAACTCTTATTTTCATCTTTATTGTCATATTCGTGACGTTTCAGCTATTGTATGCTCCGACCTTCTTCAGGTGAAATAAATTGAAATTTCGAACCGAACCCTTTTATTTCCTCCATTGGGGAAGATTGTTCTAGTTCCACGTGTCTCGCCTTTTCAGTTATTTCCCTTTAGTAACTCAACTATCCAAGTTTTCGTTGACCTCTGCTCTGTCTAGGTATTTAACTCACAACTCTTTGGGCCCTGGAGACAAATAGAAAGGTAGACTGGGATCTCGCGCGTTTTATAGAAGGAAAACTGAAATTAAAACCGTAGACAAGCCATAGGAAACTAGTTCACTATCTTTCATAAGAAATCATGGTCACTCAGGGATAATAAAAAAATTGAATTCATATAAAGCCATAGTTTCCTACATCCTGAAGAGACATGGCATAAGATATTTTCTTTTGATTAAGTGTGATAAGGTGCTTTATATTAGTGTAATAGTCAACTGCTAAGAAAACAGTAACGAGTTGCTATTTAGTACAAAACTACAAGTACGGATACCCAGTTAGGATCTAAGTCTTTACTCAGTCAACCAAACGAATTCTTTGACCTCACGCCGAATTCTGGCTGAGGTCATTTGTGCTTAACCTTTAAGAAAAACATTAATTTGCTCCTCGCTGTGTTTCATTTTCTCTTAAGCTATGTTCACAAAATGTCTTGTAAAGTCACGTGATGATGGTTAACGGATAAAAGTGAGTGGAGCAAATCACATCCTTCATTATTATTGCACCAGCCTAGATTCTTGCAAACATCTGCTACCTCTATAATCAATCTTAACATTGTTCAATCAGTTAGGCATGGGTCATTTCCTGTTCTGAAAATATCCAATTCTAAATGAGCTTCTCCAATTTATTGATAAATTTTGTTAACCAATTATTACTTAATTAGTGGTTATTTGTATTCCTATTTACATATAAAAAGTAGATTTTTTATATATTCATGATTGGTTATTTTGTCATGCATTATAAATTGTGAACGAAATTATTTTTTCATATTCTACAGTCAGAGTACCAAGTAATATTTTTAGTATACTCTCATATATATTGATTTTTTTCAACCACTCAAGATTTGTAGTCATTGACTGCAGACTAGGGAAAAACTTATAAGTTCTTCTCCTTCTACAAGTGTGACACTCTAATTTATTTGATTCACCCACACAATCAATTTCCTTTTCTTCAAATTTTTGCCAACATGCGACCAGAAGATAATTTGTGGACTCTTACCACCCTGACTTAATCATGTCATTTTATTTCATTGAGCCAAATCTCCATCTTGGATTCTTGTTCGTTGCTTACCGCTGCTCCAGTGCATTTTCTCCATCATTTTGTAATGAGAAAAATAAGTGATTTGATTGTCTGAATCTGCATTCGCCAAACATTTTATACCTAGAGCCCAACTTTTGTAACGATAACATTTCCACACCATTCTCGAATATTTACAGAAAGTCAAGTAAAATTTACATTTAAGCATAAATTAGTAAATTAATTGAAATTCTATTAAAGCGTTACAACAGAGTCTGTATTTAAATGGAGATAAATTTTAAAGTTTTAAATTCAGTTAATTTTAAATGGATAAAATAACATTAAATTCTGGATAACTTGGCAACTGCATACGTCTCCAAAACTTATAAAATTCCAAAAAATAAATATACAACGTATTTTATGATATGAAATCCCACAACTATAGGTTAAATCGCAAGGTTAACTGGGTTTTCTAGCCCTGGTCGATAGCCAAGCTAAGAAAAGATTAGTACTAAATTCTAAACCTTGAAGAAGGCAACGAGGAACCACTTCAGTATCTTTTCCAAGAAGTCGTGTCAGTTCACAGATAATAAAAAAGTAATTTCTTGTCATCCATAATCGCCTACTCTCTGAAAAGGAATAGTATTTAAAAAAAAAACAACAATGAAAATAAAAGCAACTATATTGATTGGTGACATTTGTAATAACAAGCTGTTAGCCATAATGTAAAGAATTAATGTTTTTTAAATTTAATGTTTTTATTAGGGAAAATACACGTCAGAAGTGAAATAAAATGCTTACAAATGTCAATAACAAGATGGAAAGAAAGAAAATCTCATACTAAAATTAATATTTTTTACTGAATGTTCCATGTAACTTTACAATTGCCATAATCTTTTGTTTGAATACATTTTTAATTATATCATTTCATTTGTTCCGTATTTAGTTTTACTTGAATGAAATTCTTGATTCTGGCTCACCTAAAGAATGAATATGTTTAATATAATTTTATATAACAATCGGAATTAATGTGTTTTAATAATTTTCCCAATTTCTCTGTTTAATGAAAATACTGTTTACGGCAATCCAATTCCTCAAAATATGAGATAGGGAAAATTAGCAGTAAATTGCTTTCCGCATATTTCTGCTAGAGTTTTGACAAACACCGTTGTTGAAATTGAATGTGTTTTCTTTTTAGCAATGTTATCGTTGTAAATTACAAATGAAAACACAAAACTGAATCTCTCATACGCAATATTATTGTATATTTCACTCGTGATTTCCTCAATCCTCGTCGGACATTGTGAGTATGACTTCGGCTTTCTCAGAATGATTACTCTATATCAATTAATCATTAATTCAAATAATTCTTCTTGATATGTTATATCACATTCGACATTTACATTATTTATATTATTCGGACTGTTATCCACATCTTCATTGCCATATTCATAACGTTTCATTGTACACTCTGGCCTTCTTCAATTTGAAATATCGAACCGAACCCTTTATTTCGTCCGTCCACTGGGTAGATTGTTCTAGTTCCATATACAATTCGGATGTCTCAGTTATTTCCCTTTAACTCAACTCACGAAGTTTTTTGGTTCACTACTGCTGTAGCCTGGTATTGAACTCAACTCTTTGGGTTTAGTCATCTGGATCTAACGAACGTCTTTATCCACTGGGCTATGCTCAACGATACATGGTCTAAATCGAATTTAATATCAAAAGGAACTAAGAGAAGTTAAGAGGATGACAGGAAGATTTATAAGCAACTCACAAGAGAGGGAAAATGCAGAGATTCTCTCACATCCTAACGAGAAGAAGAACCACTTTCGGAGAAAGTTCCCAAAGCCACACACTCGATATCAACTGACGAAATCCAGACGTCAATAAACAATAATTTTATGTTTAAGTTTCGTATTCTTATTTGTCATTACAACGATAAAGTCGCATGATGACAATTTCTGAAACAGTTGAAATTCTCACTTCTAATAAGATAACATTTTTGCAATTTGATATAAAATGTTATATTGTCTCTCCTTGAAGCTGCAAAGTAATTCCTCTATTTTTTTAAAAAATACCCTTTTAAAACTAATCATTTAACTGTTGACAGAGATCAACATCTTTTTCACTTTCCAGAAACGACACCCCCTAATTCAACAAACGTGAGCCCACTTTGCGAATGAGAAATAATAAACTTTTATGGATAAAAACCATCTAATAAATTATTCATTATTCTTCTAGAACAGCTGTCAAAACATTCTATCATTTTTGGCATTTGATTTTGTCTTAGTAATAATTATTTTATTAAATGACAAAAGAAGTTTGCAGACAAATATTTTCCTACAATATGTTGCCTCTGTATTTCACAAGGAATGCAAGTAATTTAGAAAATCTTTGGCACATTCATCTTCAAATAAGCAATAGAATCATAATAGCGACCTATGAATGATATTACTCTTTTAGTTAAGTAGCCAAAAATATTGTTCAAGGGTATATTATTTTTTGCAAAGTAGGTTTCCACAGCGGTAAATATCGATAAGCCTTTGTAATTATAACAAGATTTAAATGCAATAACATTTCCTCTTGTACCGTTTTCATCTAAATACTGTACATTTGACATCAATAAAGCATTATCGTCTTCGATTAAAGAATTCATGGAAAGTGGTGATTTTTGATTTAATAGCACTAAGTTTATTATGTGCATTAACTGTCGTTTCATCAATGCATCGTTTTACTGCTGTGTTAGCATTTAGGGGTAATGTTTAGGGGTAATGTTTAGGGGTAATGTTTTCAAACTTCGGTCGCATCTTCGTGCATAAATGTTGATGTAAGGTTTTAGCGGTGTACATTCCCTTGTGATACACAATAAGCTACATTTAATCCATCTTTGCATTTTATTTAAGAAATAAAATCGTCTTACAATAGTTACAATCATTTAAGCTTGCAACCATTGTAGGGAGATTTTGAAATCTTTTATACAGATCTTAAAAAGATTCATTCGACATGTCTTTATTTTTCGGATGCTGTCAAATGAAGTTTTATCTCAGTCGGGATGGTTTCGTTATTTTGTTAGAAAATGGATTATTGCGGCACAGTAAACGCGATTTAATTTGTTTACCTGTAAAAAAATGAAAAAAATAAATTAGTATTCAGGAGTTTTAAGGAGGGTCAAATTTTGCATGAAATGCAGAAAATTTACAATCTAACAATCCTACGAAAATTTCTTCATAAATTAAAAATGCAGTCTTTCGTTTTTGGTTACTGTTAGTTGCAGATTACTCTATTTTCTTAATCATGTCTTCGATCTTATGAAGAAAGATTTTCTAAATGTAGATGTTTTTGTATCCGCTTTGGATAGCAACTTTTGTATACGGCTTGATTAAAAAAAAGTGAATACTGCTCATATAGACAAAAAGTTTAGTTGTTGTTATAGCGACGATAATCATAATCCAAACAATAAATAGGTGTTATAATGGGGTTCATAACTAATCGTAGTGAGAGATAATATAGTAAATTAAATCCATCTAGCCTATAGCCGAAGGTTTTGTCGGTTGTCCTAGTCTAGTGTCCATACAGGATGATTCAATCTACTGTAGTTTAATAATTCCTTGTCCGCGAATGCATAAAAATTTTCAAGTCATGTCAGAATTTAAGGATAATCTTAGTAAAGTGAAAGCAAACTTTGAGGAAAAATTCAAATGAGGAGGGAGCCTGTCTGCCTATGACATGGAGTCGAATACAGACTTCTGTCACCAACGAGAAATACTTGCCTTGTCTATATATTGTCCCAAGAGAATCTATGTATATCTTTTGTTGCACGTGTAACGCAGAGCAATTGTTTCTCGTACACACGGGCATAGAAAGTTTTTTTTTCTATTTCTCTGTTCATGTAATTTTAATGACTCGTTGGCGCTTTGCAAGAACACCGAAGCCGAATCCAGTAGAATTGCTGTCCAGAAGCCGTAGATGTCAGGAAAAGAAGATTGCATCCGAATCGTCAGTTCATGTGATTCATTGAGTGTGTTATACGAAAAAAAGAAATGAGAAAAGTATAGAATAAAGCAAAAACACAAACGGTGTGCAAAGAAAAGCGAAAATCAAAAGTTATAGATCGTAGAGAAGATTGTTTGAAAGAAATGAAAGATACAGTAAAAAACAAAACAAAAAAACACTAAAAAAAACTGTGAGAAAAAAAAAGAAGCAAAACGAAATGGAATGAGAGGCAAATGAACAGACGACCATCGGCGGGTTTTGATAGTTGTGATATTTTTACTGCAGACCCAGTGCCCGTTGTTCAAGCGCAGTTAAAATACAAAAACTACATCGAATACAAAGTAGAAAACCCTCCACAAATGGAAATAGGCGCAAAACATTCTTCCATACCAGCAAATTGATTTAATTGAGAAAGTGGCATTTACTATAATATGATAGTTTGAAGTTATCTAGTTGATTTTGTTAATGTAGTGAATTCGTTTATGTTTTCCTATTATGGGTTATATTAAAAGAAAAAAAAACATAAATCGTTGGTGGAACCAATTGACAATTTGCCAAATTCTAAAAATCTCTTATCCAGATAGAGTCTCGAATAAAACCGACAATACCGAAAAAAGAAAAAAGGTCAAAAAAGTAAACTTACCTACTCAGTACAGTTCTCCAATCCCAAACTGCCTAGATCGAGCAAAAAAAAAAAAAACGCTTACCAACGTTCAATCCTATGGAAGGATGGCTTTAACTGCAACTCGATTTTCACGCTCATGCAATCTTCAGACGACTTGATATACATATGTATATGTGTGTGTGCGTGTTTCTTATTATTACTATAAAACTTATTGACTACACATGTTTGAGTAGACATTTCTGCATTTTTTAAACAGTGAAATTAATGCCGAGATGGAAAGCCCAACTCTTTTTTTTTTTAATCAGGGAACACATTTTAAGTTAAGTGTTTGTAATGATTCGGTTGCAGAAAACAAAGCAAGGCTCCATTACCCTATTTATACCCGGTCTTGGTGTGATCTGTCGAAAACGGTTAACTTCATTTTAGTAACCGTTATATATATATATACTATTATATAAAAAATTACTTAACTTTTAAATATCAATTTTTGTTGTTGTTTTCCACGACGACGTTTCTTGGTAAATATCCGTTCTTCAGGGGGTTCTAGTTTTAAATGATTTTTCCAATTTTTCATTCTGTTCCGCGTCTTTTCAATCCGATTTTTACTCCGTCCTATACACATGCGCATTCATAAATTTAACGTTCTTTTACACGCGCACGTCCATGATTTTTTGCTATTGTTTTTGTCTTCATTTTTT
>CAHIKZ030005437.1:405000-625000 GCA_903632075.3 Acanthosepion pharaonis
GGAGGCCACAGCACATCTGTGGGATAGCGATTGTAGACTACATGCCAGATCAGGACCTATCATCTTGCATATTCGTATCTGAATTTTGTCAAGGACCTCGAGATGTACAGCGGGAGCACCAAACCATATATGACAACAATATTCCATGCAAGGAGGGATGTTTGATTTATAGATTTGAAAGATGGACTCAGACTAGAAAAAACTTTCTAGCACAACACAGAGAGTCAACTTTCCTTGCGGTAGATGATGCTATTGGTTCAATGTATTTATTCCACGTCATATCAGTGGAGAACGTGAGACCAAGCAGGCATAACGAGGTGCTCTCAAGGAGTTGGGAATCAGTCACTCTGATGGGAGGTAGGAAGGAATCTCTGTGGTGGGTAAAGGAGAGCAGTTTCGTTTTGGAGGCATTAAGGTTTACAAGGCATTTCCTGGTGACCTTTGCACTGTGAGTGACTGTGTTATCCTGACAGAATGCAAAATACACCAACATATTCGCGTTTGCTTATTTCTGTGCACGTTTTCAAATGTAAAACACGCGATACCCCCGAGTTAAAATGACAAATTAAACTTTTCGATTAACTTAGGACGAATTTAAATCAGAAGAATGCCTTACAAACTTCTGGAAAATATCATTTCACAAGTTAAAGATTTTTGGTAATAGAGCGTAGTTTTATAAAAGAAAAATGGCAACTAATCATAAATTCTGACCTCCGCAAAAATTACAAACTAAATAATTATTCCCACAAATATGTCCGTAATAAAAGAAAGCATTTATTTTGCATACATCTCATCTTGTTACTGTTCTGAATACTTCGAGATATACCGACATAAATTCGTTAATACCAATTTTATTGTGAGAACATTTACATCATAAAATCTGAATAGAATAGAATTAAAATGCTTTTCCGATAAAGTAATAAAACATTTGATCTGTAATGATTTAAACTTGGAAAAGAAGAGTTAAAACAAATATATTGCTCATCTGAGAAAATGTGTTGGAAGACTTAACAAATTTTCCTGCTTAATCATTAAATTTGTTTCTAACAAAAACAATATTTCATTTATTCATGCTGAAAATGATTAAAAATAACATTATTTTTATTTATTGAAATCCTTATTATTCATCTGATAACCGTATCTCGTCATTAACTTTGCGTTAAATCTTGTGGTCAAGTATCTTGAAACATTTTCCAACGTTTGGATGCATTTTTTCCACTTGGATCCAAATTGATAATTTAAATTCTAACAAATTAGATTAAAATGTTTAAAGGCTAATCTTCTGACTTGAAGTTCAGCAGAATTTAATGAACTCATGAGGGCGTGTGATAAATCAATTAAATAGATTAATAGATACCTTATCTAGTGTAAAATAAAAATAAATTAAATAAATAGGAAAAATAACCAATTTAAAAAAATAATTGTTTACGCATTAATATAAACTGTAATTTTGAATATTACGATAATGTGTCTAATATTAAATAAACTATAAATAGTAACAACTATAAATAGTAACAACCATATTTATTTACTTAAGACATTTTTATCTAAATTCTTTTCTATAACCGAAAATTATTTAATACACATAATCGTATAATTTCAGATTAAATGGCGTCGCATAATAACATCATTAAAAAAAAAAACAGATGTAAAATTAGGCTGGCGTAAAAAAATTTAATGTTTTTTATATGATGTAATTTAAACTATATTTGATATCTATTAACAACTTCAACCGATATACCTTGCCTCCGCTGTATGGAGTTTCATCTGCGAAACTCTGAATCGAGAGTCTTAGCTTTTGATATTAATTTATTTACTAATAGCTCTCTGTTAATGATGAACACTTTTTTTTACAAAGATTGTTAACTTTAAAATCATCATCCTCCAGTAATACGCCCTTAGAATTCATAATTTAACTACCAATTTTATACTAGTATTTATTTGTAGAGAAATTAAACAATTCCTTCCCCTACTTAAAATATTTAGTTCATTAGTGTAAAAATATTTAAATCTAAGTGATGCAAAGTAGCGATCGTAACAGTAGACAGGGATAAGAAAAGCAGAAAACCTGTTCAAATACTTGCGATTATTGTTTCAGTTTTTGGCTATTCCTAGAATCTGCTATGTTACTAAAAATGTAATTGTTTGAGGGAATGAATGATTTTGACGTATTTATTTAATAATTCATGTCCGTGTTATCACATGATAAATTAATATTATTTATTGAAATTGGATATCAACTGTGTTAATTATAGATTAGGAATGTGATCTCCTTTTGTTGGCCTTGTGCTAGACGAGCGGGGTTAAATGTGGTAAACATTAGCATACATTCTTTTTATCAATCTAGAGTTTCTGTCTAAAAGTTGCTACACTTGCAGCCCAAATATAGAAACAAGAGGAGACGAAGAAATAAAACTCTAGAAACGAGTCTTACTTATAAAAGTACAAATGCTGTGTCACTTTCAATAACATATCTTTCCAACTTAGATCGACGCTAGCAGAACGTCAAAAACATTGTTTCTTTTGGGAAATTTTCCAAATATAATTAGCATTTAGTCCACTAATGTCTGCCTTATACTTTCCGATTCGAGATAACTATTTCTCATTCATTACAACTGTTTTTCACTGTTTGTGATTTTGCTATAGTTGCGTATTTCTTATAAATGTCAGAAGTGGGTTTTCGAACCCAGTTAAGGCCTGGATTTCAAACGATGATTTTTAAGGCACTTATATTCCTCTCCTCCTCTTTTGGCTTTGATTAGTCAATATTGATCAAACAATATAAATGGTGCTTGGCAAAGGGCAGTGGTTAGCAAATCAATCTTGCTTGTTAATTCTTGTCCTTGGGTGAGAGTAATTTATGGAAGCTTCCTCGTAGATGAAGAAGGGGTCTGTCGTATTGTTATTCCAATGTTGAATTTAAAACAGAAAGATTTTACACTTGGAAGTTTGTACCCTTATTTAAAGCTGTACCTTACTAAGCTGAGCTTACCTTAGTTTAGTATCGATTTAAAAGTCGGTGCTGACGAATTATTGGTCCAAACAACAAGCACTTCAAAAGGAAAGTCAATTTATTTGTCCAGATACTGAAAATCGGATCATTTTGAAATATTTTTAACAACGCCTCATGTTAGTATATTTCTCTGGTTCCCATTTATCAGACCATGTATATATATATATATATATATATATATATATATATATATATATATATATATATATATATATGTGTGTGTGTAACCAAGTAGCCTTTTGCATTTTCAGAGAATCATTTAGGGATCTCATTAAGGCTTTGATTACAGAAAATCATCAAATTTACAAATGTCTTTTTTATTGTTGATAGACACGGAGAAATGATCATTAATTACAAAATTGACATAATTTTCAATAAAACACTGGAAGTAAATCTACAGATCACTTACATCATAATCGTCTGTGTACAAAACACAGATTTTTTTTATAGTTTTATAAATTTAATTGATTAACCAAAATAGTAAATTCTAGTAGTAACGTAACCAAAACATAGTTGGCATTATGCAAGGATTCAAATATTCAATACACCAGTGAGTATCTTGAGTCTACAATATGCAGCCCATGGATAAAACTTATCGTCTACGTAGTTTCTTAATCAGACATGTCTGCGATCTTAATTATATTTGGAATGCTTACACTTTTTTCCTCGTTATCTCTACCACGCTTTGGTGTATATAATCCAGTTGTTTTTACAAAGTTTCATATAAAACTCTCGACTCTGTTCACTCACTGTTTCGATTTTATTCAGCTGAGATTAAACCTCGTATGATTTTCAGTTGCTACTTTTATCTTGATCAACTGTCTTTCTGTTAATCTAAGTATTACATAGTTCGTGTGGTTCTCCGTCTAATACGACAGTAACTACCTTGTTATAAGAAGGCCATTTATTTAAAAAAAGATAATACTCCATTATTTTTTTCAGTGAAGCTACCCAATCAGACATTGAAACCAAGATGAATATCATGAAAAATACAGAGCAGGCTATTTCTTTCTTGTGTATACATAGAAGTGTAATTTTGTGACTGGCTTACTTGCAACTCTTATCATTCTAATTGGTGATTTCTGTTCTGTCTTAGTCTTAGTAAATAAATATCTTCATATCTTGTTATTTATTATACCCTTTTTTTTAATATAGCACAAGAGAGAAATCGAGTAGTTGTTGTTCTTCAATGTGCCATGTCCCTTCAGGACGTTGGCGATCATGGCTCTTCACAATTTCTTGTCCTTTGTAGCTCTTAATAAATTTTAACTTTTTATTCTCGCTCATGAACCTTGCCTCGCCATCCATTTATTCAAGATCACTAGGTAGGTTATGCGGTGTTTTCTTCTATCCCTATTGCGGTTAGTCTGTCCTGTGAGTATTAAATTTTCTGAGCCGTCTTTCCTCATTTCATAGAAATTTCAACCGTCCCTTCCTGATGTTAAGTATGTGTTCTTTTTGTTTCTATTTTCTCTAGAACCTCGTTGTTGTTCACATGTTCGGTCCATAGTATTCTCAAGTAAGGAGATTGACCAGCATTTACTGTCATATAGGAGAACTGATATTACATATCAGTACTCTTTCTTTGTTTCCAACGATTTTTCCCTTACTTTACGTAGTTTTTGGAAAGCATCTTTCGCTATCACGATGCACCTTTCAATATCTCACGTTCCGTCCTCTGTGAAAACAATTCCCAGATATTTAAATTGTTATATTTGTTTGATATTGGTATCTCCAAAGTGTAATTTGCATGTTGGGTTGCTTCTTTTGCTAATATTCTTTATAATCGAGTATCTCTACCTTTTCAGTATTTTAAACACTGGCTTTTATCTGCTCGATCACAAACCTTTGGCCAACCAGAAATATTAAATTATCTCAGCAACAAGTCAGGTTTATCTTTTTGTTCTATCTCTAGTTCTTTTATTTATTCTTCCCATAGTAAATATTTTAGTGTTGCAGTTGAGGTTCCTCAACTTCCATATTGCCTCGGAGGGGATGTTGATCAAGGCCAACAAAAGAAATCATTCAACGAACAGAAAACTGAGCTTATTTTCCAGCCGGAAAACAACGAACGTACTCTTCCGTTTCACTTCTTTAAGATTCGTCTATCATAGCTAATCTCAAATCCCTAACATCACCCTACTTTACCTACCTGGTTAACTGGTTCATCTATGAAGAACAACGCTTGCAGTTGTCTCATAATATTCCATGATAACGCTTCTACCTTCGATTTAATTGTCTTAGATTTAGATGAAATATATCAACTAATTTAAGATTCACTTCTCTTTTGTTAAGAATTCTTCAGTGAACTTCTTTACAGAATTAGATAGTCGTGTAGACCATTAATAATAATATTGTGGTCATGTGTTATACACAGCTGATTAAATAAGGCACTTTTTAACATGCTTAATCAGCTTTCTGATCTGGAAGAATAAGAGATTTATTTATCTCAGAGTATTTCTCATGTGTCTGCTTGCATTTATATATTTTCCTCCTTTGTCCATCCAGGTTGAAAGAGATGACTAACTGATAAAAAAGACTGACAATTCAGTCATTTATCATGAACATTACAACAAAGTCTTTAATAATACGACTATTTAGTGACTAAAGTAGTTGTTCCTTTCCCAACTGTGGTCGATATCCGAAAAGAAATCAAAGTCATCAATTTAAATGCTGATTTTAAGAAACAGGCTCAATCTAGCCAAGAGACTGACGCTACAGACTCTTCCTATCATGTACTTTAACTGATTTTGCGTCATACATAACTAAGTGTATTTCTTAATTGTATCTTTTGTTCATAGTAGTACTTATAAATAATATTGACCTCTATTAAAAGTGCACATGAACAAACATATACACTTAAGAAGGCATACGTACGTTATGTGTGTGATTGAAAGTATATAAAAAAACGAAAACTTACCTTGAATCCTAGTTTATTAAAGGTAAGTAGGGGATGATGCTGAAAGGCCCCAACTTTGAATAAGAATTATGTTTGGTCATTTGGTTTGAATTCGGGAAATGGGTTGGGCCAAAAACATCTCCGAACCTTTACTAATTACGAAAATCTTGAAATAAGGAAGGGCGATTCTTTCAAAACTGAAAACCAGTTTTTATTTAACATTTGCTTCGGTGTACAATGGAGAATTCAGGCTTTCGATTTTCTACAATAAATTCATAGGAATTATTTGTTGTAGATTTGAAGAAGCGCTCTTGAAAGACAAACAGCTGCATCTGTTGAATCTGAAAATAAAATGAAATTAAATTAGAACGTGGGAAGAATGGAAGTTTGAAAAGAAAAAAAGGCTTAGACGATTGCACGCATCAAAGAACGGTTTTAGTTTAGTCTTAAAAGTGTGTGTGTGTGTGTGTGTGTGTGAGAGAGAGAGAGAGAGAGAGAGAGAGTGTGTGTGTGTTTGTGTAAGAGGTATAACGGTTATCGGCGCCGAAAATAGAATCGTTAGGTCGAATTCAATTTTGGCCGAATATGTTGTATCCACTTCACATTACTCCAGAAAAAGGAATGAATACCCCTCACCTCCCTCCCAGACTGAGGTCTGCAGCATTGATAGAGATGTCAGTCTAGGAAAAAAGATAACTGCGAATTCAAATTCCGCTGACAACAAGTTATGGCTACGTTATAGGGTCACTTTCCTTACTCCCCATGTCTAATATGAAAATATTGATATCACGCACACACACACAGGCACGCACACACACACAGATATATATATATATATATATATATATATATATATATATATATATATATATATATATATATATAGTTTTAAGGTATCCTATATTTATGGGACAAAGTGCTCAGTATCAGAGATAGAGCGTATGTAAATGTAAAAGTGAACACTGAACTCAACACTCAGAGGCGACAAACTGTTTCATGCTAAACACAATCATCAGCCCACATGATGGCCTGATGATTGCGTTTAGCATGAAACAGTCTTTTATATATATATATATATATATATATATATATAGAGAGAGAGAGAGAGAGAGAGAGAGAGACCTGCATGTTGATTTTTAACGAAGGAAACGTGTTCAGTTTTATGTCATATCTATGAATATAGATACACATTTCATATTTTGAATAAATAATTCCAAAATATGTACACATAAAATGGTATAAAAAGAAAAGTTGATTTTGTAAGTACTAAAGAAGACTTTAAACTTTTTTTAGAATTACTGTACACAAAGTGGAGATTGATAAATTAAAGGTCCAGACTTCTATTGAGATGAAGTAAAAACTGATTATGTTTTGATTCAAATTTTTGAAACTTATTACAAGAATTACAGCTTGAATTTTTGTTTAAACTTTAAAAAATAGTATAAACCTATGTTTTTTCTTTTTTAATAAATACTTAAAATATAATTTATTTAATTTAAGGATTGTTTAACTCCATTTCCAAATTTCAAAGTATTAACTGTAAAATAATCTACTGGTCGAATATTTTGTGTACAACTGAAGGTAGAACTATGGAAGTAAACTCTCGTTTATCCACTGTATCAACCGAGAGATTCCTTAGAAGCACGAACTTCTGAGACCCCCCCCGCCCCAAAAAAAGTACTGTGAGAGAAGAAGAAAAATATTTGTGACCAAGAAAATGTTACTAGACGTATGGATTAAAACCTATTTTTGGATAAATGTATCTGTCTTTTTCCTTCACTTCTCCTCTCTTTTTAGTTGGTCTGCTCAATTCATATATATATATATATATATATATATATATATATATATATATATATATATATATATATATATATATATATATATATATATATATATATATATATATATATATATATATATATATATATGTGTGTGTGTGTGTGTGGGTTCTTTTATCTATCTCCAAATTAGCATCACAATATTAAGATACCACGACAAGAAGACATTCTTCAGTCTCATCTGAAATCTACCCACAAACGAATGGAAAGATAGTTCCAACGTTTCAGATCATATAACATTTTCATTTTGTATGCAAAATGATGGAGCCATCATCGGATTTACTGACCATGAATTATTTTTGTCATAATAAAAATAAAATATTAGTACACTAATAGAAAGAAAAAACCCTTCAGTATTGTGAGCAATCGTGGCTCTCCCCAATTTTCTAATATTTGTAGCTCTAGGTAATATTTGTCTCTTTATTCACACTCTCAGCCACGGTTCTTGCAACAACTTAATCGTTGTCTGCCCCTGCCACGCTTGCTTTCAATATGTCGCCTGAGTATCAAATTCCTCAAGCCCCTTTTTTCAGTGTGTCATAGAAATGTCAGTTATCTCTTTCTGATTTTGAGTACAAGTGTCCTTTTTGTTTACATTTTCCCTTAGAAATACCTCGTTAATTACTAGCCCCATCCATAGTATTTTCAGCATCCTTCTATTGGACCATATCTGTGTTAACTCGAGAGAAAATTGTCCAGCTTTGACTACCTCTCGTAGAGAAGAAAGAGAATACAATTACAATTAAGTCGTTTTGAAAACAATCTTTGGCGCATTCATAAAATGTTTGACTTTGAGAAAGACTGCAGAACGTACCAGTCAGATATGTTAGATACATGCTAGTCTTATTCGCCACTAATAAAATAAACATATATTGTGTTGTTATTATTTTTTGGGGTAGCATTTTGTCATCAAATCTAACCGGAAGTTTATTCTTTATTTCCGCATCGTGCCGTTTACTATACGTAAAATAATTGTTTTAGTAGTTACGATCAGGAGCAACTGAAATACAATGTATTATCGAGAAATTAAAATGTTCTTTTGGTTTCCGTTTGAATGCATGTGATAAAGTTTTATAGCATAAAGAATATCCAATATTTTTAGAAAAATAAATTAGAAAGGAATTTATGTAGGACTTAACATACATTCCTTGTTTTAATTAAATATCATTTCTCTAAAATTTAAGAAAACAAAGAAAACCTTTAAGATTTTCTTTCAACTGATTATAAAACTGACAAAGCGTGGTCGTGTGAGCTAAAAATGTTCACTGGTGTCAAGTGATTTTTAGTGACATCTACAAAAATGGTTTTGTTTTTCAAAAGAATTTTTCTCAGAGATATTGATTTAATATGAACGTCGATACAACAACGATATTGTAATTTGGTTTACGTCGACTGATTCTGATTTAAGATTTGGATCTAAGAGAAATAGAAAGAAATAGCAAAAGACACAGAAATAATAAAAACAAAAATTAAAAGAAATCAGAATAAGAAATGTGCAAAAAAATACTAAAAATATTAGTGTTATACAAAAGAAAATTTGTTTGAATTGAATAAAAATTTACTTAAATATAAAGGCTATCTTGAAATACAAAAATATTTCACAGCTTTGTTTGAGAAAAGTAACATTATCATTAAAGACAATAGAAAAGAAGTATTTGAAATAAAGTCAGGATGAAAAGCACGTCAATACATTGTAATATAAAATTAAATAATAACAAGGTGTTTAAATAAAATCTTAATAAATAAAAAAACAAACGTGAAATGTAAGCAAGAGACAAAAGAAAAAAAAACAAAACATTGGCGGTAAAATGAAAATCAACATCGACCGTTATGTAGCATAAAAATCTATTAAAAGATAATAGAAAACTAAGTTGCGAAGACAAAATGGTACAAGAATCCATCACAAAGGCAGCATAAATTATTACGAATAAATACAAAGAAATAAAATATAATTATGATAAACTACACATAAAGCAGAACAAAGAAAGAAATATAGTAGAAAAATAGATATGGAAAAAGATAGAAAGACGTCGAAACAACGAATTTTAGTATCCATGACAACGAGCAATGTGAAAGTCCAATCAGATGTATGTAACTTGTAGGAGATTTTTTTTTGTTTTCTTGGGTGCTTTCGTCAAATGAAATTGAATCCAACGATTCGGCTTTTGTCGATCTCACAGCAAGAAGATTGACTGTGATTACGTCGTAGCCGAACAAAACAGATCAAACTAGAAAGGCATTTCTATAAAGACAAAGAGCACAACGACTGTGGATGCAAAGCTTTTACAGCATGTGATATTTCAAAAATAGCCTTGGCATTCATTTTTGCTCTATTTACCATATACCAGTTTTAATATTGATAGTAAAATTTTCATCATGATATATCTCTCCTCTCTCTCTCTCTCTCTGCATACATACATACATACATATATATATATATATATATATATATATATATATATATATATATGTGTGTGTGTGTGTGTGTGTATGTGTGTGTGGAGAGAGAGAGAAAGAGATAATAACAGCACAAATCTATTACGTCTAACAAAAACACGTAAATGTATAAAATTTAATGCGTTTAAGTGTGAGCAAAATTCTCAAAGGTAGTGCTGAATATAAAAAAAGGAACACTAGTCAAGATAAATAACAATTCACACATATCTTAGGGCCTTCAATTTACGTAGGTACACTGTTTATCAGGATCAGACAAATATACTGAAGTCATTAACAGCGTAACTTATCTATTAATGAATTCAATAGAATTCATAAAAAGATAACGCGAGAGTAACTAATCTGCGTAACTTGATAAGAGTAACTGATCTGTGTAACATGAAGTCGATTCCAAGATAAGTCTTTTGAAAATTTTCTCTATCTAACAACTAATACTGCAAGAAGATTAGCAGTATTTCCAGCATATTGTTTATAAGATGACCGTGTCATGATTTTTGTGCACATACTGCACACTCATTACCATTAACCCAGTTAGGCCCAGCAATAGCTCAAAATATTATCAGGCTCTGTTGATTTTCAACCATTACGTCGGACAGCCGTATCGATGAAGATATATTCTCTGTCTGAGTCTCATTAAGTTGTTGATAAAATATCAGCAAACAACTTCGATAAAAAGTCTATTTATCTATCCCATGTTTTACACATTCTTGTTTAAAATCTTCGTACCTGATGGTCATCCCAGTAAATATTTTCCTAAAAATATTTTGTAATAAATTAACCCATATCCTTCTAGCGTCAGTTTCAACTGACTCCATTTTTCCATCATGTCTTTCACATAATCGTCCACATTAATTCCTTATGAATAAGTTTATTTAGATTTTCCCATATGTCGTTGTTGTCCAGTAAGAAGACATTTAACTTCCAATATTCAATCATTCTAAATCTACTTTCTAAATCTATAAAATATAATATTGAAAAATGACAATTTTATTGAAATATGTTGGAATTTTCCAAATTGACATCTGAAATCACAAAAATACGAACTTTAAGCAAAATGGTCACAATATGTAGGGGAAAGTGTCAGGTGAAAATCACAACAGGCACAAAGGGCGGTGAAATGACTTTGTAAAAGGTTAGTTTTATGCTGACACTCCAAATCTTAGGTCATTACGTGTCTTACGAATACAGTATTGTACCTAACAACAAAATAATTTATCTATTATTTCTTACTGTTTTCTTTCACAGTAACCACAACTCAGAATTTACTTGATAAACTTAAACTTTCCACGAGAATATATACACTTTTAATGATTTATATATAAAGTAATGTTGATGAGTAGAGGGTAAACAAACATAAAGATGATGAAGGTTTGTATTGAGCAATTCTTTCCCACTAATCCAAAGAGAGAAAGCTTGCAATTTTCGCTTCTGCCTTACTGATTCTACAGAAAAAGAAAGCAGGGACTTTTTTAACAAAGGAATATAATTGCAAAAAAAAACAAAACAAACAAACAAAAAAACAAAAAACAAAAAGAAACAAAACAAATGGGGTTAGTGCTTCATAAAGTTCAGTGTGTGAAATGAACCTGTCAGGCGCCCCACACAGAACCCTCTTCCCAATATCATCCAGGCTTAAACATTAGGAAAACCACCTTTCACGTAATCATGAAAATTAATTCCTTATGAATAATTTCATCTAAATGTTCCCCAAAGTCGTTCTTCTCCAGCAAGGACACATTTAACTTCCAGTATTCAGTCATTCCAACTCTACTCTCTCGTTGCATACACATCACCGCAATTTGAATTGCCTAACAAGTGGAATGTTTGCCAATCTAAGACATCTACACCGACTCTGCTAGTAAACAATCTGTCCAAGTAGCTGGTGGTATTGGTATAGGGCCAATTTTTCACGCAAGTCCACGTCTTCCAGTTTAGAATGATCCATTCGATATCAATGAGCGAAAACTCATTGATCAAATCTGTCAAGAATGGCATTCTAAACATTCATTACTCCTAGTCGTTTCGGAATCGTCAGAAAATTAGGAACGCTCCTGATTTTGCTCAGTTTATAAACCACGATTAGTCGGAATTCCGTTTTTCACGGCAACATCAGACACGACCAACCTCGTCGCGTGTACAAGTTTCACCGACACGTCCACGGTTGGCTTAACTAGCAATGATACTGGAATATCAATATCTGCATGTCGAGGAAACAACATAATCTTTCGCCAGTACATGACTATCGATATCACAAATGAAGTGAGTCATTAAATAGTGAAAACATACGTAAAAAAACAATACAGGATTACGGATCCTGAGTGTTTGCCTGACATGGTGGTTTTCTCGCTCGCAATTTATAAGACTAGACGACGCTCTAAATTTATGAAATTTTCAACGGTGACTCGTACGTTTTGTAAAATAACTTCACGAATTATTAATTAGTATTCCTTTTATTGTTTTCTTTTTTTTCATTTGTTTTAGTTTGTGTAAAGTCATGAGTATTCTTCATATCCTATTCGGGTTCTTTATTGATTTTGTAGATTTAAGATCTGAGTAGATACTAGTGAAATTAAGATGCGAAAATGTTTCCTTCTTTCACGTAACGTATAAGGCTTCTTGGGGGCTTGGAAAAACACTCCGCTAACATGGTTTGTGCCTCCCATTTGTAGTTACTTAAATAATATTAAAACTAGTGACAATACTTGTGCACACGTGTGTGTGTTTTTCAGAGGGTGCTGAAAAAGTTATCATGGGCCTCTTCCAAGAATTACTATTTCAATAGTCAAGCATCAGGATAAAGATTGTTGGAAATGGGTCGAGCCGAGGAATTTTCAGCACACCCTCGTATATGTCAATAAATTTGTTGATTCATCTGTGAATTGTTGTGCTTTGCATATTTTTCTTCCCGTGTTTTTTCTATATTTTTTATACGGGATTTTCTGTTCAATGAACACAGTAGTAAACGCCAGTGTTATTAGACGTTGATGAGTCTAATAAAAAGAAGTTTATTTTTATGTAGGATCATTTTCAAGAACACTGTCCATTATTAGTAGAATTATTAGGAAAAAATCAAAATCAAATTTAAGTAACAAAAAGTAAGGAAACCAAAAATAAAAAAGATTTTCACAAATTAAATATTATTCAACTGATATAAAAATGAACCTTCAAATTTCCGTGTGCTTATCGAATAAACAAAAATTATGATTCAAAAAAATGTGAATAAAATATTTTTTATGATTCAAACACGTTTTAAAGAAACTGGACATTTGTAGTTAAAAAAAAAATCAACAGAATGTGAAAGAAAATCTATGATTTCCTTGGGTTTGTCTTTCTTCTCTCCTCGATGGATGATTAATACTTGCTTTACTCTATATATTTCTTTATCAGTCTACATTTGTTCACCTAACACAAGTTCTACAGTTATTTCCTCTTTATTCAAATTCTTCCTTTTCCTTATGTTCAGATTTTGTTATGCAAAGTGCAACATATTTTTTTCATAAATACAAACAAAAGCTATAGGACATAAAAGCATGTATTTATTTATAAAATATCGCATATACGCGAATAAATTATTTAAAATTAATATATAGAGTATGTGACTTAGCTTAACATTCATCTACCTTTCAATCATTGGTTATTAACCTAACGTCGTTTTAACTTTAAAATTACATGTAGTAGCTTTTAATTAGGTGCATCCACAGCATATCATGATGAAAAAAAGGCCCTCAACTCGATTAAAACAAACTTTTGTCATCAAAATGTTTATGTTATTATTAAGAGGAAAAAAACAAAGTATTTTTTTTAATTATTTTTTGAAATTTTTTACTCCTTTGTAGCATGTTGTAAATTTTGGTAAAAAATACTGATTTTTTTTTCGTCAGCGGCGGACAAAAGATAAAATTTAGTTTTTTTTTAGTTTTTTTCCGTGAAAAACACATTGATTTGGAAATTCTTGCAAAATTCAAATAATTGTCGGATTTTAATGAAACTTTCAGAACATATTCGGAAATGAATGAAATTATTTTTGAAATTTTTCTTTTCAGAAAATCTTCGTAAAAAATATTTTTTTTTAGATATCTTACCACCCACTTAATTTTATGAAATTTCGAGAAATTAAATTTTTTTGGTGGTGGTTATTATTTAAAAACAGGACTCTTTGGAGAAAGTAAATCTTTTGCAAAACAGTTACCCGTTTCATCGAAGATCTGCTCTGAATTGTAAGATAAAAATGCAATAAAACTATGACATTAATTAGAAAAGTTTTTACTTGCTTTTGTAAATAAGTTATATTAAGAACACTATTTCTGAATAAATAGAAACTTTTTGATGAATAATTAATTTTTACAAGAATTTTTCATTTTTTAAAATTTTTTTAATTATAATAATATAATAGTTCAAAAATCGTTTAAAATTCTTCATTGCTTCCAAGACGGTGGTTTGGTGATATCGTTAAAAAGTGAAAAGTACATTTACAAATCAAAATTTGAAACGCTCATAACGGTCGTTTGTACAAAATATTTTAAAAATAATTTTTTAAATAATTTTTAGTGAAAAAACGCTGATAATTTCTACCTATGGGAATCTATACATGATATAATCTTTAAAAAGGTCACTTGATTTAAGTGTCGTCTTAAAACACTGCAATTATTTCATTTTTAATTCATTTCTGTTTCATCATTAACGTCTTTGCAAATCATCCCTTGAAAATATCAAAAAAAAAAATTATTTTTCTTAATATTATTATTTTCTGTATTTATTTTAGTTTGGCTCATACTTCAATTAATTAATTTTTTTGTTTAAGTTAATAAACTTAAGAACCTAGAGACTAAATGCAAATTTCATAAAGCTTCTTGAAAACTTAACTAAAAGTCAATAAAATATTAAATTATTGCTGAAAATATGTTAATTTGTAAAAATTGCAAGGTAGTTAAAAACTAAAAAAAATGTGTTCACTTAGATTTCGTAAATATGACATTTCTGGTCACCCATAAGAGCAGTCATCACCTTGAGAGCTTCTCAATAAAACGAACAAACAAAAAAAAAATCAAAGAAAGAGGGGACCCGTCGTTAAGAAATGCTTGTACATTGTTTTTTTTTTATTATCGATAAGTAAGTAATATTTATAAAATAAAATTTTTTTTAAAAAAATCGAGCAATTATTTGACATTCCAATCTATATAATTTCTATCCGAAATACAGCATTTTACTTACTGGAAATAATAAATTTAGTCATGTAGCTTTAATTCAAAACTAAAATGAAATCTTCAAGAATGATTTTCATTTTTAAAATTTAATTTTAAAACTTAGGTATCGAAAAGTCAGTGAAGGTGACCACTTTTAATGTTTCCCAAGGTCCCCTGCTTGAATATTATTTTCCATTCTATTCTATATTTTTTATGACGGACCACAAAGTTTCTATTGAGTTTCTTTATCACAAAATTTGGATTGAATTAACATCTAGAAAGGCTGGGTGTTTGGTGTTTTTGAAACATTTTCTTTCAATGTGGGCAATAATTAGGTGTGAGGAATATGAAGTAGCATTGTGTTAGATGAATGTAGTTTTTAGCTTGATGCCTTTTCTTCATATAGCACTCAAAAACCTCGAACTCCAAAAACTTAAATCAATTCTCCACATTTATCTTGACACTATAATCAACTATAAAAACCTATAGCTTCACTGCCTACAATACTAAGCAAAAACATTACCCCACTTCCCACTTATCATCTTTCAAGTTGTAATGGTGGATTGTTTCCCTCAAGGACACAATCACTAACACAGACATCAGCTTCGTACAATATGGCTTTAAATTCATCACTTAAACGTATTATCTAGAAATCCGTTTTCATGTACTTCATCTAAATTACACGTTTTTCTTTGTGATGTTTACTTGACTGTTGTACGATTGCTTTCGTGTCTTTAGACAATTCTTTTTAATGTTCTGCATTTTTCACATTATTTACATTCGTAATACCAGTTTCTTGAAATATTTTCTTGTTGGTTAATCAACATTTTGTTAATATCCTTTAAATTTGTATCCAATATGTCTTTATGAATTTTGTATAGTGTGGCGTTTTTGTTCTGCGATCTCTGTTCAATGTTTTCGTAGTTTCCAACCTTGTGTTTCCATCACTAAATACATTTAAAATAACTTGTTCATCTCTAATTAAAAATGAATAACAGTTACTATACTATTGTCTATAAAGGATTCACAATATGACGAATAACTCTCGATTTACATAACATCTTAAACCACAAAATGAGTTATTGTAAATATTTTTAATGAAAAAATATATGTTGAACTTCACTTGGTATTTTTATAATATAAATATATTCTGATAATTATAGCAAAATCTGAAAACATTTGTTTGTATAATAAAATCAAACAGTGTTAATTTATGCTTGTATATATCATATTTTCCTTGGAGAAGAAAATTTGTTCGAAATGAATAATAAACAAAAATCAGATCATTATATAAAAGTAGGTACCATTTGCTCGTATTTAATTCAAACATCGTTCGTGATCATATATTTAAATAGCTCTTTAATTATTTAGTAATATGAATATCTTCCATTTGATATCAGTTTCAGAATGGCAGTGAACTACTTATAGAACGCATATGAACTAAATTCATCTGACATTATATAGCACTTTGAGATCTGAACAAACAAGGTTACTGTTGAATAGTTTGTTTTTTTTCCACACACTGCTATTTTCTCTTTTATTGTTTTTATTTACGGATTTATTTCATCTATGAAATAGCATATCAGAAACGTCCACACAATAATAATAATAATAATAATAATAATAATAATAATAATAATAATAATAAGAAGAAGAAGAAGAAGAATAGAAACAGTAAGCTATTCAGTCTGAGATGAAATATTTATGTAGTATATTGCGTAAATCACATGATGTCGGAAAAGACTTCGCACTGAAATAATCCAAGAACAGAGCTGGCCTCCTCGCTGCCGGAGTTAAATCAAATATAATGTTACATACGAGAAATTCAAACTCTTCTTTTCATTTATAATTCAATTCGGAATCCTTTCAGAACTTGTAATATACTCAGGGTCCTTTCTAAACTGGACAAGAGAAGAAACAAATTTCGTATCAAAGAACAAGGAAATCAATGGTCCAACAGTCTTACACCCGAGAGATAAAGTTGAGAGAATTTATACGAAATCAATAGAGGATTGAGGAAATTAATGCCAATATTGAGGATAAAGTTGGCTAGGCGGTCAAAAGTGAATAATGAGTAACTGATTGTGAAAAAAATCCGGAAGCTGCAGAACTGATAAGATTACAAAAGATGGATGGGAAAACCTCGAAGCTCAAAATAGGAAGAAAATCAACAGTGATGATTTCAATAGACAAACGAAAGAAATCTCAGAAAAAAAATGATAGTGTGATTGTGTAGAGAGAAAGAGCATCTCTGTTAATAACAGTTCAGAACATGTGTACTTGAATAAAAAAAAAATGATATTAAGGCTGCGAAAGATTAGACGACCGATACCAAATATCGCTTATATGGCGACAAACAAAACCGTTACACTCATAATATGTAGAATAAGAAAATTGGTTCGGAAAGGTTATCCACTGAGAATTGTGCAAGAGTCTAGGATATGAGTAAACAAACTAATGATATTTTTACATCGTTTTTCTATTTGGTCGTGTGACGTACGAAGTTTAATTAATGATAAAAATAGCAATGAAAATAATGTAATAATGATGAAAACTCTCCAAAGTTTAATGTTTGTCTCATTTTGCATTGTTCAAGTAAATTTAACACCCTAAACGTATCATTAAATTTATATGACGGAAATGATGATGCATTTATGATTGGAACCATTTTATATTCGGTCCATAACAAAAAAGATTTTTGCTAAGGGCAAATTTCTAAGTAATTAATTATTCTGAATTAAGGCAAATCTTTTTAATATGTTTAAACATCAATTAAAATCTTATAATAATTTTATACTTAGTTATTTTTAAAATTATTTTTATTAATAATATTTCAGTAAAGTAAAAAATCTTAGCAACTCTTCCGTGAAGTCCACCTAGCACCAATTCAACTATCGCCACAAAATAAATGAAATATTACTTTATTGTTATTATCAAATATTTGTGTATATTGCTATTATTTGTTTACATACCATAGATTCCCCTTGTTTCATTGATAATTGAATATCGATTCTAATAACCCTGACAGTGACAAACAAGATTTAACTTTGCTCTGTTTTAACTAATTTACGACATTGTAATTTAGACATTGTAAGCTGTCTACGATATAAGCTGAAGATATCAACGCATTTAAAATTAATTAAGAAACTTTTCTAGGTTTTATGACAAAATAGTAATCGCTATTTTTTACAGTTTCAATATTTTTTGTTTTGTTGACAAAACCACCAGCGCATTCGTACCACGCAGATTCTTCTCACCATGCAATGTGACTGGAGATATATATTTATTTACTTTCGTGTGCAATATTTTTATTTGGTCAATAGAAAACTTACGCAGACGATTTTTTTGTGATTTTCATTCATTTTCCTCTCCATGAAAAAATTTAAACACCACTAATGTTCAATATACACTCTTTTCAATTTTTGAAGACGTAAAAATTCTTGGCTATTTTAGGAGATTGAAGAAAATTTCATTTCCACAATTCCGAAAAAAAAAAAATCAGATTAATTTAATCAGTCAATTGAAAGTTCGATGTTGATGAAGTATTAAGGTTAACTTGTCTACATTTTCAGATGAATGTTTTTATACGTTAGGGTTGTTGCTCTTGTTTATTATGAGTTAGAAAACACAAAAGTACCTAGAGAAATGAAAATAGATGTTTATTAAATTTCATGTCGAAATAGAATAGTTGTTTTTGTTATGCACACATTTTCTAATAATAAACAATAAAATAATTTATATATGTTATTGTAAATATAAATCGATGAATTTTTAATTGCATTGATTAACTTATTCTAGGCTATTTTAAATCTGTTAACGGTTATACAGTCAGAATCGCAATACCGATTTCGAATTCCGAAAGAGGGCCGTTTATATTCACTTTCTACTAATGTATAAATTCATACAGAGACATTCCTGTCACTAGGTATCTTACCAAAAATGTCATGTTATGATATTTAACGGAGTAATGAAGGCAAATAACTATTCAGAGTTTCTCATAATTATATTTGCTAACCATTAGCAATCGCTTTCTATATTGACACGGTACTATCGCAATCATATTGCAGGTTTTCAATTTTCTTTTACATTTCTTTTTACAATTTATTAAAATTACTAACTGTAAAACATTTTATTTAAAATACCATAGCAGATGTAATTTATTAAAAGTACAAAGTTTGAACGTTATATAAATTCAGACTAATGTCCTCTTTGTTGAAATGAATGTAAATAATATAAATGATGATAATTCCTCATCCCTGAAATTCAGACAAAAATTTGATCCTATTTATCAAAAGTACTAAGTTTGAGGAAGTTGGTAACAAATCTTTATACATTTATTTAAGAAGCATTAAGTTCTTGCACGTGTAACTTTTAATGGTGGCCTGTAACAAAAATTGAAAGATAGCAATATTTTTAAATTAAAACAAAAAACGATTAAGATGAAGATATTGGCCAAGCGAATAAATTGTTCAATGGCACCTCACCGAATAAATGTCGACCTTTGCTTAAAATAGCAGGAAATACACGGTTTGTTGTATGTGGAAAGATTTCCTTCGAATTATTTCATTCTATTTTTACTTTTTCAATTATCAAATAAATTGAAAAACCTAACCTAATTTCGTAAAAAAAGGAAGCAAAAAGAAAATGAAATGAGAAATATTGATTTTGCTTCGGCTTAGATTTTGCTCAGTGTTTTATTTGGGTGGCAATTATCTCTGACCATAAATTAAATGTCATTTGTTTCGTTCGTTTTATATTGCGTTTGTCATCAATTAAATCTTGTGAAACTGATTTGATTTCAGAGAGGGCTTCCTTCGGCCGGGAGAGAGTTACATGTTTTTTTCGTAAGCATTTACTAAAGAGAAATCAGGGGTGTAAGGTCTTACTGACAAAAAATATTTATTACTTTATTCGGAATGCACATAAAAATAAACAGAAGATTTGGATTAATACCATTGTTCAAGTTAGCTAATATATTTTCTGGTAGTTTAGACAACTGGAATGTTGTGAAAATGTCTAAATTAAATTGCAATTTCCAGTTGTTGTAGTGTAGGGGGGGGGTCACGATATGAGAAGTCAAGGTCTTGTGTAATGTATAAAAGTATTAAATAACTTAGGTCACAGCGTTCTGTTCAGCATTGGAGAAGTTTGCAAAGAATCAGTTTTGTATATTTTTATTAACAGTTTTTAAATGCACACATAAAAATAAATGTATGTTTTAATGTGTACATGAATGAATTATTTTTATATAAAAGTTTTACCCAATACAAGGCTTGATAGGCATTCAGTATAAAGGATTACTGTTGAAATACTTATCATGAAGTAAAGAGTATAAGCTTTAAGAATAGATTACGAATTGACCCTGCAGAGGATAAGATTTTAGTGTTCAGGAAAGTATCTACGCGGGAGACTGTTCTACAAAGTAAGAGTTCTTGAGAAAAATCTGAGTAACTTTCTTCTTGCATCCTGAAATACGGAGGAAATAAGGGTGATTTGACTCGATGTAAGTAGCATAGAGTATTCTATATGTAAATATCTGATCTGGAGCTAATTCTTTAGAAATACCAATAAGCTTTCAACATTGCGTCAGTGGCAAATATGTATTCCATCACAAGACAGCGTAAACGATTTTGAACTATCATTGCTGGATAGTATCTCCATCCCAGATATGACAGTAATGCTTCATTTTTAGTCTAATCTGACTCTTAGACTATTAAACCAAAAATGGAGTATTACTGATCTGGTGCTGTACAATCCTTACTTTTCAGTTCAATATCCCGGTTTTGCGAGAGAAGATTTTTTTCATTCAGCCTTGGTTTATTGTAAATACTTCAAAATAACTTATTCTTCTTTTATGTGCCGTGTCCCTTCAGGACATAAACTGCCATGGTTCTACGCATCGTCTTATGCTTCGGAGCTCGAAGTAATATTTGTCTCCTAACTTTCAAACCTTGTCCCTGTTTGTTAACCATTTACCCAAGTTTGTTAGGTAGGTTACCTGCTGTTTCAATGGCTCTCTCTTGCCTTTAATATGACCTGTCAGTGCGAAATTCTCTCTCCACATTATGTGTCTCAGAAATTGCAAATGCTTCTTCCTAATTTCGAATAAAAGTCTCCTTTCTAATCCCATTCTCCTTAAACTTCCTCATTTTCATGTTTCGTCCATGGTATTCTCAGAATCCTTCTTTCGAACCCCATCTCTGTTGCCTCAAGTTTCTTTTTCATCTGTGAGAAACTGTTCAACAATCATTGGCATATAGAAGGATTGATATTACATAGGAATTCAGCATTCTTTTCTTTGGTTTTTACTGTCATTTAATACTTTTTGGAAGACACCTTTCGCTATTTTAATGAGCCTTCGGATTTTTCTGTGATATATAAGTTATTATAATTTATTCATATCTGGTGAAATTGTTAAAATCTAAATTTACAGAGGTTAAAGATATTAGATAATAGAACAATGACGATGTGATTTACTTCAAAGTATTTCTCACATGTTAATTCCGCCCTGTCGGCTGGGACTTCCGAATACGCCTACCTCGCGTGTGTAGAAGAGTAAGACTCCTCTAATGAGGCGTCCTGGGTATGACGATACAATACATCCGACAGCAAGGCCTCTGAACAGGAGATGGAGCGTGGAACCACCTCTTAATTGCTGTTATTCCAAGTTCCAGCCTGACCCGGAATGGTAGCACCTATTAAGGTCCCAGCTAAGAGAAAATAGTTATTATCAGCAATACATTTTTGAAAAATTATTACAAGCAATACACTTTTAAAGAAAAGAATTACAAGCACTACATTTTTAAAAGAAACACATTTTTAGAAAGAAAAATATTATCAGAAATATATTTGACTCTTGACAAAAACCCACTTTACAAAAATAAATTAATGAAACCGGGTTTACAAACTGTTTCCTTACAAAGAATATATATTCTATTCATACAAATTTATTTTAAAAAGACTTGTCAGCATTAAATAATTCATAGAGGTTTATATGCCGTAAAACAAGACAAACACACATTTATTCAAAACATTCTGCAAATTCTATTTTTGTATGATCATCAGTTACATTTTATTGTTCTTTTTAATCTCGACCATGAGCTAAATTCAGACGTTGCTTAATTAATGGGTCAATTATATGCACAAGGAAGTGACTCAGAGGTTGGCACACAGACTCTTGGCATCTAATAATTGGTCTGAGAGGAATACAGGCTTTTTAAATTTGTGGAAACCGTATATGCGAGGTAGCTTGCTATAATGTTATGACAACTGCCTGTATGTCTTAGATGGGAAGTGATCCTTGTTCTTGATTAGGATCTGCGGAAGCTTCCTTTCCGTTTTTATTATTGGGTCTTTCTTTACATTACTATAGCTACCATTTCTAATGAAACCTCCCAGTTTTCCTGTATATTCTGTATATTTCTGTATTTTTCCATCACTATAGAGGCACCTCCTTTGTCAGCTTATGATTATGTTGTTATTCCACTGTAGGGTGCCATATCTTCACTAGAGGATGAGCGAATTTTGAGATGTGATAGTTTGCAAAAGAAAATGTACGAGTAGACTTTGTGAGTGTAGCAGTGACACTGCTGACTGAAAGGCAGTTCATAACCCGACTGAGTAACCTCATAGAATGGCACACATTTAAAGAAGAAAGCTCTCATCTGATACTGATTGCCAAATGATAGCTAGCCACAGAAACGGTTATCTAGATCTTGAAAATAAAATTGTCTGAAAAATTTACAGCCAGACTTCTCTTTCTCGCTTCCATACACATACATCTATCTATGGTTGGGGTGGTAATGATTAATTCCTCCCTATGACTTAAATTCCATCTAACCATTTCGAGTAGATTTGTATTCGTTGACATCTAGAAGATTTCAAATTACATTTGGGACTAGCACGAAATTGATTTATTTTACTATCTGTATTGATGTTCAATTGCATATTCATAAAACCAAATTTGATGCCAATTATTTAAGAATTCATAAATCAATGTATTTAAAATATATTCTTCGATAATACTGTCCGAAAGATATCGAATTGGTAGGGAATATAACTTTAGACATTGACTGAAATATCGTAGTTAGAAGGAGAGGCTTGAAACAGTTCACAGACCACTACAACGACTTATCTATTCTATTTCTGTTGGCTTCTCTTCTGGAGAATTACATAGAATGAACGTTAATAAAGAGTGTGTATGTGTGCATATATATATATATATATATATATATATATATATATATATATATATATATATATATATATATACATATATATATATATATATATATATATATATATATATATATATATATATATATAAAGGTGAAATGTTTTCTGAGATTACAATGTAAATTTATGTTCAGGATCATAAACCATATCAGATTTCTTAAGAAAACTACCGCTATTACAATATGTGATATTTAAAACAGTACAAAAAACCCCCCCAAAAGACAAAAAAACAAACAAATGTGGCAGAAAGCCGAATGCACAGTGATTTTAAATTTAAAGTTAAGCGACCCTGCATCTTCAGCGTTGTGTCTCGATCCGGAATTTTAACCAAAATTTAATATGTTTTTATGTTTCCATACATATGATTCCATCAATAAAAACAATTAGTTTGAAGAAGGTTCTCTCGAAAAACGAAGCGCGTAACATTGGATTGTTTGCATTTTGTCTTTCAGTTGCCCACCCTTATTTTGCTAGCCACTTACTCTGTACTATAGAATTTATATACCATTTTCACACACACACACACACACACACACAATAAACTGAAGTGACAGCGGTACACTAGATGGTTTCGGCCTTCCGTACTGGACTTGCTTGATAACGTACACATAAGCTAATATGTGAAGAGTGAAGCTGTGGGAGACTTGAAATATGGACAGAATTCAATAATGTTTGATCTCACAAGAATTGTTGTTATTACAATGAAGAGACATTGCCTTCAAATAACAAGTAAATTTTGGATAAATATCTGCAAGCTACCGGAAGTAATGTAAGACGTTAAGGAAGAGGTTAACAACAAATGAAGTTCTATTGGAAATTGTAATAGACCATTTGAAAACCCTTTATGACCGCTATGCTTACCGTTGGTGATGATTTCTCTCAACAAAATAATGCTATTCCCATCGAGGTTTGATATTCCAAGAAAAACACAGTTGATTTCCGAGTATTGTATTAGCACGCACGTTGTAATATGTTGCATATTTCAATAAATTCCCTGCAGTTAGTTAAAAAAAAGAGTTCGAGATTGTGCATAGATAATTACACACACACATATGCACACGCATATATATATATATATATATATATATATATATATATATATATATATATATACCTAACAACGACAACCAGTAGTTCGTCGAACTTTATATAAAGATTATAAATAATATACGTACACATATCAACAAGTATGTTGTCTAATTTTATTTCGGTTAAATTGCAGCTAATAACTCGCGTTATGGTACGGACTTATTTATCTTTCACATACATGCATATATATATATATATATATATATATATATATATATATATATATATATATATATATATAATATTAACCATTTTAACCTATATGGAAGCAAGATAAAAAGTCCTACTCTGAATCTTTTTATATAATCATTAAATGCCAGTAGAAATAAATACTGAAAACACATTTAATGTCAGTATTTGAAATATTCAGAATTTCTTTATACCAAAGTCATATTTTCTCCCAGGCGAAAATCACAGCCATTCTGGCAAATAGAAAAAAGGAATTGTACTGCTAAAGAGTAATGCTTTAACCTGCCAAAACTGGCATGGAGGTGTAATTACTGAATTTCCAGAAAGAACTGAACCCACTCAGGGACTGGCACTCTTATACTCCACAAAGGATGAGCACACAAAACCGATGAAGAAAAATGGTGATTCTATAACCAAAAATATTGGTTGAAGAAAAAAAAAAGTGAAGAATTCTTACGCCAGTTAGCTTTAAAAGATTTCATGCTATGTGCATGCAGCGCTTGTCGTATTTGAGGAGAGTAGATAAAAAGAAAGCAGCGCAAGTAGCGAGATCCTCATTGGCACCGAGAAAAAAATGTGGAAAATAGGGAATGGTTTCAGATATCCACGTGTTTTGGATTTTTCTTGAGTTGGTTAAAGGGAGTGATTCTGGGCACCAAAGCAATCGTGTTTCCATAGTGATAATTTTGAAAAGCTAGAGATTAGGAAAATAAGTAGAAAACCAATCATAGAACAGGCGAAAACTGGTACGAATAGAAGAACATAGAATTGTAGAATGTACTCATACTATGATAATAGTACGAATAGAAGAACATAGAATTGTAGAATGTACTCATACTATGATAATTTATTCTGGTAACTCGTGTATTGAGCATTTTTAAAGAACTTACATAAATAGTGCAGAACAAATTTTATGTAGCCTAATTATATATCTTTTTCTTTCTTTTCCTCTTTCTCTCTTTACACACACACACACACACATATATATATATATGTTTATGTGTGATAGGATAAGGAACGAATAAATGCTGCTCAAATACACGAGTGTTTTATAAATGCATATATATATATATATATATATATATATATATATATATATATATATATATATATATATATATATGGTTGGATTGATGTGAGTTTGTGACCCTGGGTTTCACGCTTTTTGCGATCGTCAGACAAACATGTTAGCTCTATCTCTGATATTGAGCGCTTTCTAATAAGTACCATATATAATATATAAATATTTATATATATATTTATATTTATACACACACACACACACACACACACATATATATATATATATATATATATATATATATATATATATATATATATATATATATATATATATATATATAAACACAGACACGAGCATTAATGAAAATTTCGCGTCTCAACTTTTAGAAGCCATTACCCACAAAACAATGTTGACATTTGATCATTTAGGTTTTGAGTGTTGGGGCAGACAGAGAACTTTTCGAGACTCGTTTCTTTGTGGATGTTTACGTGTGCAAATGCACAAGGAAGAATCGAAAAAAAGCAGTGATATCTAATTTCTTTGAAATTTTACACACACTTTTAGCAAAATATGAATATATTGCCATCCACAAATCAATGCGTCCCTTCGGGAAAAATTTATTTCGATCTATATAGTAGATGTATTTTCTCTAATAGGGGACTTAAACAAAGTCCACACTGTAAGAAACAATTCCTCTAAAGCCATAGATTTCAATTTTTCAATGTAAAGCCATGCAATTCCCTAATGATACCACATGGAAACTAACTTTCCTCCGATTTGAAAGAAAGTGTTATGTCTTTTTGTAAACAGATCAATGATAAAATTATATGATTAAAGTTTGCAAAGTGAAAAATGGAGAAGTCGGCAGTGTACAAAAGCAACCACATCGATCATGCAAATCTAACACCTAGGTACATTCATTTTATCGGGAGATTGTTTGATGGGAAAACGGGAAGATAAGTTGCTGATGTTAATAAAGTCAAATACATGCTGTTTATCTCGCAATGTTGAGGCTAATGAATCGTCGAATGATTAGTAAATCGCTGCATTTATATATGTTGAAAGATTCATGACTAGTCTCGATGTGTATATGAGTAATGATAGTGTGAAGGATATAATGTTAAACTCAGTATCTACTCTCATTACTGATGAGTTAAAGTGTAAGCCCAAGACAGGGTTCCAGAAAATGTCTTAAGCTGTGTTTCTGATTGAACGAATTTTTTTTTGTGATTATTTAATGAAACTTGCTGCGTTGATTCTAAAGCACGATGCTCTAAAAACTTGTTATTCGACTTATACCTGAAAAGAAAAAGTTGTGAAATACTGAACAAAATTAAGTTTTCAATCACCGTTCTTCAGTTTTTTTTTTATTAAGAGTGACTGTTGCATCGCTTGAATTTGATAGATAGATAGATAGATAGATAGATAGATAGATAGATAGATAGATAGATAGATAGATAGATAGATACTATGTGATTCACGCCAGGAAATATCAGAGGTGTGAATCGAAATTAATATCAAACAGGAATTTCGATCTAAAAAGCGTTTATCTGTAGTGATACCAATATACACTAGGCTCACCTTGATATATCAAAGTAAGAGTTGTACTTGGTGTCACATCAGAACATCAAAAAAGCTTGGTTCATCAGAGGGTTAAGGAACAAGGTAACCTTCTAGCCACCAAGTAACCACAAATTGTAGAATCGGGTCTCAAAATATGTATGTGTCTGTGCTGACTTAAACAGGAAGTCATCCTAATTTAACAACAAAGAGACCAATGGCAGAATGTTATATGTCCACCAGATTTGCTAGGAGCAAAGTAGAGTCCATACATCCTCGCGAGAAGATCGAATGTTCTAGCCTCTCGAAAAACCACATACCCACATGGCTGACGTTAATTTTAAGGAATTTAGAATTACAAAACAATGATATTACGCTGAAAGATTTTGTTTCATATTGTTATCATACATACTAAGATAACGTTACCGATATGTAGTCAGATAAATAGATAGATACTTGTGCCTTGTCGAATAATAGATATCTATTCGTTATTTTCAAATGAGAATATTAAAAAGAAATATTATTTAATGAAACAATTTGTGGTGTGTTATGTACGCATAATATCAATAAAATATATTTACACTATTTACCTTGTTCGGACTATTGTCCCCATTTTTATGGTCATATTCACGACGTTTCGACCGTTGTAAGATCCGGCCTTCTTCACGTGATGGAATTTCGAACCGAAATGTTTATTTAATTCACGGAGGTAGATTGTTCTAGTTCCACGTGCCATGCCTTTTCTGGCAATGTAAATAGTATAAATAGTTACAATACCTCATCTCAGAAATAGAGACAAATCATAAAATATATCTGAAAACGTTGTTTAATATTATGCTTTTCTTGCAACTCAACCTCACTAATACCACCATTTACAACATTTAACTTGACAGTCTATACGAAGTTAATGTTCTGCTTAATAACTGTCAAAGATTAATAGTTTTTAACTCAAAACTGCTAGCATTCATAGAAAGCTTTTCTTAATGTTGTGAAATAACTGATATTTATTTTGAAATTCAGTTAATTGTATTAAGTATAGTTTACACTTGTCTTTTGTTGTGTAGATTTTGCGTCATAAGGAAAATCTACAAAAGAAAGAGATGTTAAAGAAATTGTGTGCACTTTGGAATTACAACAGGCGCCACCATTAGCCAAGAACAGATTGATCAGATGTAAAAGGTTTTCAAAAGATAAATGTCAAAATTATTTAACCTTTGTGGCATTGGTGAGGTTCAGTTGCACGCAAAGCTTAATACTAAACAATGATTTTAAGTATATATTATTATATGTACACACGCACAAATCCATACATCTATCTATATCAGTCTGTTGGTATCTATATTAGTATATATGTATTTATCACAAAATATTATAAATACAAGTAAAAATGATAAATATAATTCATATATGTATACATATGTATATATATATATATATATATATATATATATATATATATATATATATATATATATATATATAAGTATGATTCATAATAATATATATATATAAATATAATATATATATATATATATATATATATATATATATATATATATATATATATATATATATATATATCATTATTCAAACACATATTGTTAAATATAATAGACAACAAATGTCTATTATGTTTCATCATGAGCTGTTCTAAACTCCGTATATTTGCTTTAATTTCGGGAGAAAATAAAGACAAAAATTGTCCTACATTTGGAGATTTTTATTATTTTGTTCCTTGATCTAACTGTTCGGTTCATATATTCACATATATTCATGTTTGAATATATATATATATATATATATATATATATATATATATATATATATATATATATATATATATATATATATATATATATATATATATATTTGAGCATACATCAGTTAATAAACTAATGAGTTTGACTTTTAAATGCGTTTTTGTACTTACTTTAACTGGGATAATGAAATGTTAGCTTTGAAAAATAGCTTCGCCAAAAAGGAGCCTAGCTAGCCTCATGTGCAATCTAGGACAATTCTTAAAAATCCAGATACATGCGATTTGAGGGAAATGGCAGAACCTTTGGACAAAATTAGAGGACATGCTTTTTATATGAGATCGATATTTGCACGAATATATGCGGTAAATATCTTCTTGTGCGCTTTCCCATGCGTGTTGCATGCAGAGACATTCACATGCACATTAATACAATTACATAGACAGAAGTCAGTGCATTTTGAAGCAAGGAACAGAGAATCTGAACATTATAAAAGAAGTCTATTTATGATATTCACAGTAAAACATAAGAAGTTCTGATTCCTTCAAGCAAACTTTGTAACATACAAGAGGAGGTGCTGAAAAGCTATCAGCCAATTATGGAGAGATTAAAATAAAATAGTTCATTTTTTAGAAAATTTGGCAGACTGAGAAATTTTTGTACTGCTCGTAATTGTAAACTGATTCAAAAAGATATGCAACAGTGGAATAACCATTAATTATGTTTCGTTGTCAGTATGAGAGGACGCCAAAGGTTTGAATTTTGTATTGGAGATATTAAAATCAACTAGGTATAGAAATGTAACTGTATTTGTTGTCTATGGCAACAGATGAAGGAAAGTGTAACACAGTGATGCAACGGCACATCAGAAGATCGAAAGACTTTCATAACCTAAACAATAAAAACAATATTAAAAAGAAAGTAAAGAGTGCTGAATCTTTAAGTCATATCTCTACTCCTTTACAACAATGAATGCAGGACTATTTCTCGACAGATTAAAAAGAGACGCGATGCAAAAGAAATGAGTTTCCACAGATTCCTGCTGAGAATATCATAGATAGAATATCCACGTTGCTAAAGCGTTCTAAAGAAAATAGGAAGTAGAAAAACAGTCTTTCAATCCCAGTGTTAACTGAATTGAATCACTCAATTTCTGCAGAACAAAATCAGCAAGTATATATTCTCAGTGTTCATTTTGTAAACAATTTGGTTAGAGAAGATTGCCTAACACTTTACATATTCTCAGTATTCGGTGAGTGGCAAGGATAACATACGTTTTCCAAACCAATTTCTGTCACTTCAGTGTTGGAGAAGACAAAACGTCCTTATCATAAATTGATTGGCTGTGGGAAACAATTCTAACATGAAATACCCCTGTATTTTGCAGCATTGAAGTTTAAAAAAATTATATTCATCAGAAATATCAAGAAAATTAAAAAAAATCTGATGAAAATAAATTAAGTATCGAAACGTTAACATAATAACATTTTTCTAAATTCTTCCTTATTTACTCAAGTATATTATTATTATTATTATTTCTAATAACTTGGCCACGCGTTCGCTTTCCGACTAGGAAACCCAATTCCAATCTCACCATCATCGATATGTCAAAAAGGTGACCTTGATATTATTGACCTGGGGGAGGATTTCAGCGTGCGATGCCATTGGAAAGGTCCCTAAAAACATACAACGGGATGAACCAAGTCTTTTGAGTGGAACTGGGCAGACGGAACTATATCTAAGTCTAAAACATTAATGATGATATTATTCAGTAGATCTTTTAAGAAATCATTTAGAAGTATCGCTAATAAACTGAAACGCGCTTTCGTTATTAAAGATCCCACAAGGAAAACATTGTAAAGCAAAAAAAAAAGCGGCACCAGTCCTTAACTCCTACCAATATTCTAAATTATTTGAATATACAACTGGTAACTGATGACCGGTAATGATAGCGTTTTTACATTCAATATGTTCAATCGGCTATAATTACTTTCTTCTTGCGTGTTATATATAGATTGAGTCTTCGAGCGATGTGTCACTCAATAGTTGTCCACTTAAGTATATCATAAATTTGAGAAAAATAAAGTTACTTTCACGACTTAATACCATTACCTAAGGTAAATGGAACTGTCAGTAGACGTCTATTGTCAAAAAAAAAAAAAAAAAAGGAAAAAGGAAAAAGAACAGTATTTCTGCACAAAGAAAATGTAAATGTCTTTCTTTTGATATGCGTACTGCATCCATAAATTTGTTTTTATGCAGTGTGCAAAAGAGCGAAAAAGAAATCCGATACGAGATATTTCAGGGTTTATACTGATAATCAATAAACAGACAAATTTTAATTCTACAGAGGGATGATATAAGATGACTTTCTTATATGCTTAATTAGTAATTATTTATTTAAGTCTATAAAAAAATAGAGAAATTCTTAAAAATTAATATTTCATATTATTATTATTATTATTATTATTATTATTATTATTATTATTATTATTATTTACATTGAAATATTTTAGATTAAATATTATTCAGACGGTTATACATGATTGTTATGCTCACAATGTTTGAACGTTGTACCCGCCAGCTATCTTCAGGTTGTCTGTCATTGTAACTTACTCGGAATTTATTCTGGTTCAGTAGAAAGGTTATCAACACAAGTAAAATGAATAAATATCATTCTTATATGCATAAACATTGAATCTAAGTCTCTTCCTATCTATCTATCTATCTATCTATCTATCTATCTATCTATCTATCTAATTCTATTCCTACCTTTTTATGTCGCTTCCTGTCTATGTCTCTTCCTATCTATTTAACTATATCACTCACTTATGTTTTTTTAAGTCACTTATTTATCTTATTCACTTCGTATCTATCTTGCTATCCATCTTCCTACCTAAGTATTTTCCTATCCATCTTCCTACCTAAGTATTTTCCTATCTTCCTATGTATCTAAGTCTCTTCCTACCTATCTTACTAAGTCTCTTCCTATTTATCTCTATAAGTCTTTTCCTTTCTATCTATGTTTCTTCCTTTCTAAGTTTATATATAATAATTGTCACGAAAATACATAGAAGAAAAATCAAGGAATCTAAATAAAAGATTATATGAACACAAAAGATACATTTTACAAAATAATACTTCAAATGCGTTGTTTGCTCACAGTCAAGAGAAGGACCACAATTTGACATGAAAAATGCTACTCTGATCAAAGGAGAAAATATTTGGCTACGACGTAAATGTTTAGAGAGTGCCTTAATCGCAAGGTCATCGACAATAAATTTCCGCCCTGGCTCTTATATATCTATATTCCTGACAGATCTTCTAATATCACAGTATGGAGCATCTAATTACAAAAGTAACGGAAAGAAAAAGACACTAAATGAATTCGGCTTGATAAAAAAAAAAAAAAAATCTGAAAATTCACTCTGTTGTACGCATATTTAGTCCTACCATCATAATAAATTTAGTCCGATGAAATCCTGAAGGACGAAACACATCACAAGTAAACTTTTTCCACTTCCTGATAGAATTTCCCAATGCTGTTCTTGATATATAAAATATATATCGTTATCTATATATATATATATATATATATATATATATATATATATATATATATATATATATATATATATATATATATGTAACTATCGTGTATGTACATATATAACTCAAGGTTAGGTAAATGTTATTTTTTTTAGCAAAGACTACTGAGTATTAACTGAAATAAACGCTGAACATTGAAACGAAATGGGAGCAATCTACCCGCGAGCCTTGAATAAAAGTTGCATTTCAAAATTCAAGTAGGGTTACCGAGTACGCCGACAGACAACCGAAACTTTGTGAGCATAACAACTCAAATGAGTTTGTTAGTCCGAATAATAAAGCATATAATAATAATAATAATAATAATCGTGAAAAGTTGTTATTCTTCTTCTGTTCAGGACATGGTCGATCATGGCTCGCCAAAAATTCGTTGTGGCTCTTAGCACCTTTTCTACTTTGTTAAAGTTCCTGCCCCGTTCACTGTCTATTCATATAAGCTCGATAGATGGCGGTTAGCTGCCTTCCCCTATCCATCTTACACTCAATATGCCCTGCTACGTTATAGAAAAAAGGGATTAGAAAACTTAGTGTCCACGGAATTTCAACTCTTCATTCCTAAAAAACTATTCAGACTGTTGAACTCATTCATTGTTTTGCATTTGTTGTTGCCATAGATTTCCAGCAAATATAGTGTAAAGGAAAAACGTAGTACAAACAAAAATAACGCAAAGAACGAGATCAATCGTCAAAAGTACGCTAGAATGGTTATTATTTAATAACATTTTGTTGTAATAGAGGAGATAAAAATATATATAAATAAACTTTTGGAATATTCGTATAATTCTAAAAAATTGTCTATTCGAGTAAATGTTTTCAAGCAACCATAAATATCAAATACAATTTTATAAATATAACTGAAAAGTTTCTTATTGAAGCAATATTTGGTTGTAACTTTATTTTCTCTGAAGGTTGTCAATTTTTATGATGCCTTCTCACAACGCTTCTCAGACCACATTAAGAATGAAGACAGAAAAGATATAAATAAAGCTTCTTATTCCCCTTTTATCTTCTTTGCCTAATTTTTACGTTGCGTCAAAATAACTAAAACGGTTACAGCAGGTTCAATTAAATATGTTATTCTTAACCATACAGTCTAGTACGATTAATCTTTATTGACACCTGTGTTTCGGTATATAAACTGACACTATTTAAAACTCACTATATTTATGCATAAGTATGTAAGCATATTTACAACCAAAACACTTATTTTCATACCACTTACCATATCATTTATGTTTCGTAACAGTCTCTATATATGCCGTTGCGAAAGTATGTGCTTTTATATAAATATATTGTATAATTGCATGTTTATATTTGTATATTTGTGCTTACACACCTGGCGAGAGATATAAATGTTTATTCATAAACATTATATATATATATATATATATATATATATATATATATATATATATATATATATATATATATATATATATATATATATATATATATACATATATATATATGTGTTTGTGCATGTATGTGTATTTTAGTACATACATAAATACAAAAGCTGAAAATTTCTCCGGCCAAAAAAGAGATATAAATCAAAGTTAATGTTTGATCATTTTAGTCTGATTTTAAGACGTGAAGGGAAGAGAAATTTTCCATAAAACTTTTTTAATATATATATATATATATATATATATATATATAATTTGGGGGAAATGTAGAAATGTATGACAAAAGAAAAAAGTTTTGTTATTGGCGTTTGGACTAGCGGACTAAATTTGTTACGTTGATGCGACTATACATGTACGAACGAGGACTGCTAAAAAATTTAAAATTCTCAGCATCCCTCGTGCGTGCGCATGTATAGTCGCACCAACATTACAAATTTTGTTACACTTTATGATATATTTTTCCTCCAATATTGTTCTTGATACATAAAAATATATATCATTATTTCATATATATATATATATATATATATATATATATCGTCAACTTTAAGCATGATATTATATGTAAGTAAATAAAACATTTTTATTTATACAGTTATATGTTGTTATTAATATTATTATTAAAAATAATAATCGCATAAAATATCAGTAATATTCTATTTATAACATCAACTTAATTAATGAGTTGATGTTATAAATAGGCTGACAAATTACGTCACCTAGCATCCTTCATTTTTGACCTTACCAATACACTACATTTTTAAATTAAAAAATTTGAAAACTTAGCAATATATTTTATATTGTCCAACATCTCATCAGGAGAAAATCGTTGGAAAAATTGATAAATTAAACGAAAAGAACAACAACGAAAATGAAGAGCAAAAAAAAAAAGAAAGAGGGAAACACGCTAAAATCAAAAACATATAAGTATAACGAGGGGAGGGGAAATCGCGTGTAAATAATTAGCGTGGGACAGTTAAAATAAAATATTACCCAACAAATTAAGGGACTTCACAAAGTCCTTCTGCCGGCAAAGAGAAGGTTTCCGTTATCCTATACAGATTGATTCCAAAATCTTCAAATGATTGTTGGAACCAGCTATGTGAATAATTTTGAACCACTCTTTCATATACGACTTGGCACAGGCTATATTCTCTACTTGGTGTTGCGCAATAGCCGATTCCATATTTGTGGAGAGAAGATAACATATGTTATCTATTTTGCCATGTCCTATTTTAGAAGGTATATGTTGATTAATTCTTGTTTCCAAATGCAAGGTTGTACACCCCACATAACCAGCAGCGGACTGGCAATTAAATTCATATACTAAATTTCTTAATTTGATGTAGGGCACTTCATCCTTGCGAAACGACAGAAACGCAAACTTAGTCCGAAAAATACAATGCAGAACAACATATGTTTTATCTTCCCTCGGCAAGCTCTATATTCATTTCTCCTGCATTGTTATTTTCATATATTTACTGACTTCAACTCAGAATATAACTCATATTTGATGTATTCATATCAATAGTAACACATAATCACACATAAAATTTAGTTTATTTTTAAGTTAGCATGAGTAAAAGAAGTAGAAAATTGTCATTACACAGAACAGAATATTGTCTATAACATAGAGAAGAGTCATCAACACTTCAATATTTGTTTAGAGACCATTAACTCAATCTATGTGTTAGCAATGTTCTTATCACATCGAATCGGGCAATCCATTTTACAGCCGTCTTCAGATTACGATGCACTGCTGGTCATATACCATAGTCATTTCTATCAAATTTATAAGTTTCTTAGTGTAATAAAGTATTTCTTTAATAGCATACTATGGCGATCTATAAAAGAATATATGAGAGAAATGAATTGTTCTGTAAATGACAGACTTAAAGAATGTAAGAAAGCCACATCTAAAACGGAATTTAGAAATATCTGGTTTGATAGAAAATGTCTGGAGAGAATAGCAAGTATTATTGAAACGAGGTGAATATAATTAATATGGTTCACCGCTAAATGTAAGGAAAAAATAGGGCGAACTCTCGAGTATAAATTAGAACAGCTTGGGTTACGTAGGTGGCAACCTATCGTTTGTGAGTTTCGCGTTGCTGGAATGAAACGAATTGATATTTAGCTGCCATTTTTTGTTCACTATCTTTTCTCGTTTCCAACTGGATGCTTGCCCCTGGAGGTCTGTCTCCATGACAGCATTTCTCCATTGCACTAACAGGATAAGGTCACTAGGCAAATCCTAACACCTTTATAAAGATTGAAATAGGAAATTTTTTACATCTAGCCCATATACAAATGTGTGTTGGCTTGAATGTTTAAAAATTAGCCGTGTTGTTTTTCTTATGCGTGGGAAGATCAATGAAAATTTGTTGCCCCTCTTTTTCTCTAGAGATTATTCACCTAAAGAAGGGTGTTGAGTTGATCGCTCTAAGCGTATTAACCACTATCAGCAACACGAATGTGTTTGTGGTTATCATTATTATTTATATGATGAGATTATTCGTCGTGATATCTAAATTATAACTGACATTATAATCAATATTCCTTTTTGTAGTTTAACAAAAGCATTATAGCAAAATATGAAAATCCTTTTTTGTTTTAATTTTCTTTCATGTAAATTTTCATTCTTCTTACATTCCTTTTGAGCAGAACTCTTTAACCATATGCTAGTAAGCTAAAATGAAAAAAATATACACGAAAAATAAAAAAAAAATGTCTGTAATCAAGTAAATACTTACGTTTCAATTTATTGGTCATTTCGTATTAATGCTGCATGAGCCATAAAACAAAATATCTCAAACTAAGTCCCAAGCCTTTGGTCATGAGATAAATTAAATGACTGAACTAAGTGACCCCATATCTCATCACAGATTAAATTACGTTTTTCCAAAACTTCATTCGAGTAGAAATAGAATAAAAAACGTGAGCCCTATTATTCAATTTGATTCTAGTTATTTAAATGCATGTGAACCTATTAACATATAGTTTATGTCACTTCCTGTCATTCATTACTGGCGATCATGTACATGAATGTCAAAACACGAACGGAATCAAGCATCATTTTTAACTGATAATGATATGTTGAGTGCTAAATTCTAAAATTCATATTGCGTGCGTGCATATCTCTTTTATCACACGCCCGTATATATATATATATATATATATATATATATATATATATACATAATTATAAAACAGTTATGGGTCAGAGATAAAGTAGACCAGGAAACACTTGTATTAAAACGCGTTCAATATACATATAAAGAAAATAAAAGAATTAACGCGCATATATATATATATATATATATATATATATTACATTTCATTTATATATATTTCATATCATATATATATATATATATATATATATATATATATATATATATATATATATGTATGTATGTAGTAGCTAACTACAGTTATATATATGTGTGTGTATGTAGCTAACTACAAACACACATATATATATATATATATATATATATATATGATTATACATAGATACACACACACACATACACACACACACACACGTGGATGTGCTGAAAAATTCTCGGCCCGATATAGAACAATTTGCGAAATATATTCTCTTTGTATATTCTGATTATCTGATTTTGAGAAATAGGCTGGGCTAAAAATTGTCAGTACCTCTTCATATATATGTGTTTGTAAAGTCAGAGCAATGATGATGAAGATGATACTGTCAAAAAATGATCTATCTAGAAGTAAACCCTTAGTGAATTTATGGTATTTGGCTTGAAGTTCACCAAATATGTATATATGTATGCATATAATTAAATCTGGTAAGAAGAGAATTCTCGTGTTCTCTTGTAGTGACTACACAAAATTATATTAATTAAAATGTATGGAATAGATTCTTGTTTCGACAGTTTGTAATTTCTATTACGAAACAAAATTGACATCAGTGAAAAGCCAATAACTAAAAGTACACAAAGAATTTGTGATATAGTAATACAGAAAATTAAAAAAATAAGTGTAAAGTATTCAAATATCTTATGTTCAATGGGCCAGGATTGATTTGTTAAGATAGATATCTAAATTATCATTTTACGTCTTTAAGATAAAGTATTTTTTTTAATTATTTAACGTATTTTGGACGAGTATCATCATTTTTTTCTGTGCTAAGTTTTTATGATGCAGTTGCGGTAGAGGTAGTGGTGGCAAATTATGTTGTCTAAAGATCTCTAATGTTATCGTAAAGTAATCAACTACAGGACATGCAGTGAGGATCGAACTCAATACACAGTTGTAATGATCAACAAGATTAACACGCTAGCGATTGACCCACGCCATGGCAATCCCTTATACTTAGCTATGCTTAGTTTTGGCGCTCGGTTACAAGCCTTATCGTTGTACAGGCAACATTGTTTATTACAACTCCGGACTTCGGCAGTTATAGTCGCTCAGTGGGTGCGTAGCTTTAGCGAACGTGGATTATATATTCTCGCGAGGATGTGTGAGAGACTCTTCCTTTTTCCCTCTCGTGTAAGTACTTATATATCTACTTGCCATCTTATTTGTCCTATGCGCGCAGCTGTGTTGAACACTTGTTTACACGACGGGAGTAATTACTGAAATCTAGTAAAGGGGTAGATTTAACCCTGGTGATTAGATGTCATCTCTTAGGCTAAGCATTTGATTGATCTGCCTTCTCTGATGGACCCTGAGTGCAAAGTCTATTTAGACATCATCTGAGTTGTGTCACATATTAAAGTTCTATTGGGTAATTAAATGAAAATTACTCTCATTGTTACTCCAATATAACCTCTTGCTGCTTCTGTTGGGCTGAAAGCAAAGGATGCTGAGTGGCGTCACTTGAGTGAAATGACTGTCGAAAACGATTTGTGGAGTCAGTCGATGTTGGTGGCACATACCAGAAGACATGAGTTACGGCTCAAGTCACTAGAATTTTTCTTGTAATAAACCAAATACAAGCAGTCTCTCTGGAAACAAGTGGTATTTGGTCCATGCTGAGAACAATTTTAACTTCCGCCACAAATATATTTGGCAAGTATAACGACTAAAGGTTGAAGAAATAATGGATTCTGAGACGTAATATTTCCATTATTCTATAGTGCTTTCGCCTTTGTTATCGTTTATCCTTTTCGGGCCAACTTAAAACGAGAATAGAACTCAGCTAATATATATGGCACTGTAGATATTATATCGCCAAATGGCTGTGATAAAGTCAAAAGATAAAGAATAACAGAATTGTGTGGAATGCGATTTCTTTCCTTCTTCATTTCTTGATATCTTTTTTATTGTTGACGAAAAAGCAACCAATAACGATGGTATTTGCTGTTTTTCACCCAAAACTGAGAGATTCTCATTAGAAAGGTAGTCAGAAATGGTTGTAAGCGCCCTATATTCATTTCAACAGGTGTAAGAAGAGATCAATGAAATGTGAAAATCAACAGAGGCACACTCCTTGCCCGAAAAGCTTGTTTACGTGCCACCAGAAAATATGCAGAAATACTCGCGTTCGAAATAGACGGTGCTGATTGGCTATCGAAATTTAAAAGAACGAAAAGCGTTGGTGCAAACACAGACATTTCCATAGCTTTTCTTGGCTTACATTGTATGGAAATCTGTGAAAAAACAGTCCATAGTTTATTTGAACGGTGTCCTTAACGACATCATTGTACGAATTTTTGGAACTTATAAACCCAATGTCCTAATAACCATTTTATCGCAATTTTGTTATTATTGTTTTTCATCATACACTGATGTCCTCAAGGTCCAGTGGATAAAAGCATTGGTTGAATCCAGTATGAGGACTTCAGCAAGACCTGTTGGAAAATAAAAGGGTAAAATGCCACAAATTGCAGATGAAAACTAAAGAGATGAGAAACTATTAAATGAATGGATCACTAATTTACAAATTAAAGTAGAAATGACTCGAGAAGACACAAGGAAAATTAATCATGATGGAAAGATAAAGAGAGGAAAGGTGGAATACCAATGGACGGGAAATACAGAAATGTTAGAGGAGTGAAAGGTCATGCAGATTAATTGAAGTAAAAAAGGAAGAGAAAAGAGAGAAAGATTAAGTAAAAAACGCATGTGGAAATTTCAATATAGATCTAAGAGATGACAGATTGATAGAGCGTTGAGAAAAAATATTTCACAAAAATATTGAAAGATGAAAACGAAAAATATGAAAAAGTGAGAAAAGAAAGAAAGAACATTATTTATACTACGTATTGGTGCTATGATTTTCACAAGATATCTCTAAATGAAAATATTCCGTATTTAATCTTCACGTAAATTTTACTTTTCATTTAGCGTAATTCAACTGACTAAATATCGAAATGAAACAGATGATAGAATTTTCGAGATTTATGCAAAGGGCGTTTCTTTCCTACAAAAATGGTCAATACAGAATAGAAAAAGCGAAAAATCTAAGTAAAAATAAAATGAACTTCTCGTTGATATCGTAGATTTGAATACATTATCACCCAGACGGTATAAAGGATGGGAAACTTGATCACTTGTTTGTAAAACTCTTAATACATACATCTCAGTAGCAGCGAATCATAAAACGCGTTCAGTCTCAATAGTGAGGCGGCACTGAAGAAAGAGAAGAAAAGAAAGATAGACATGAAACTAGAGACAGAATGGATCAGAGCCTGTGAAGAACGGAAAGGAAAGACGAATCAATGAAAAAAAACAAAACAAATCCACACACGCACACACGCAGGCAGAAAGAGAAAAGGAGATTTTTCAGAGTAAATGAAGGTCATGTGTATATAGCAGCTGCTATTCGGACTGTAAGCCTTCACTCGAGTAATGTAAATCTTATCCCACTTTCTGCTATACTCAAAGAAGATGCAAGAAGCATTCGTTTAGCGCTCTCTGTTCCTTCAGCCAATCTTTGTTTATGCAGTTCTCAAGCTGTTGCTGCTGCCGCTATTACAAAAGAGAAAATCCTTTAACCCCCATACCACAAAAGAACAGATTATTATCGAAGTCAGTGATTTATGTATACCAAACTCTATATTCTGTTTATATATTCGTGACTGAGAACAAAATACATAAAAGCTTTTGAGTCTTGTACAAGTAAATTATTTATATTATCTAAATGTCTTGCTGTCTCTTTCTTTCCTGCTTGTTCGAAATCCTCTGTTTAAGAACTCAGTTGAACAGTCTGATCCTTCGAACTATCGGCCTTGTAGCTGTTTTTGGCAAACTACTAGAAGTCCACAATAACTCTGAATAAGGCTTCAAATTACCAGAGGCCCATATTAACTTTGAATAAGGCTTCAAATTACTAGAGGCCCATATTAACTCTGAATAAGGCTTCAAATTACTAGAGGCCCATATTAACACTGAATAAGGCTTCAAATTACTAGAGGCCCATATTAACACTGAATAAGGCTTCAAATTACTAGAGGCCCATATTAACTCTGAATAAGGTTTCTCTAGGTCAACTGCTGAAGTACTGACGATTATTGCTGAAAAAGTGTATCAAGCATTTAGATAAGAATGGTGAAGTTCGGGTTGTTCCGTTGGACATCTCGAATGCATTTGACATGGTTTGACATACAGGTCTTCTTCATAAGCTGATATGATATTTCTGGACGAAGTTTTGAACTGATTCAGTTTTTCTTATCAAAACGCGAAATGAAAGTTGTCCTGAACGGCCATACTTCTAGTTCTTTTTGTACTAATGCAGGTGTCGCTTCAGAGCTCTATCCTTGGACCTACTTTGTTCTTAATTTTCATCAATGACCTCCCTGATGACAGCACTTCTATGCAGATGTCACAATCATTTACTCCTGTCCCGATAGTAAGTCTAATCTTTTCGATAAGATTAAATTGGCAGCTGATCACAAAATAACCTACAGTCTCTTGTTAACTAGGGCAATGAATGACATGCTAATTTTAACGCCTCTAAAACGAAACCCTTTCCTTCCTCCCTTCAGCATAGCTGATACTAACGTCTATGAGAGTGACTTGTTGCTAATATTCTCGGTTGACATGAAGTGGAAAGGTTATATTGAATCCATTACTAAGTCTGCTGCTAAGAAACTTGATTCAATGTGTCGACAATTTTTCTTACTTGAATCTATCTGACACATTTATAAATCTACTATTCGTCCATGTTTTGAGTATTGCTGCCACATTTAGTCCGTTGCCCCTATTGTATATTTAGAGATTCTTGATAAAAACCAAAGAAGAATCAGCAATGTCAGTGTCTCGACATCTGTCACTTTCCCATCGCCTTAATGTAGCCGACTTTCATGGTAATTGTTCGGATGAACTCTTCGATGTGGTATCTAAACTTTATGTATGTAAGCGGAGTACTAGATGGGCGGTAAGATCTCATCGATTCGCAGTTGAATTGGTTATATGTAACCGTAAGTTCTATGCTAACAGTTTCTTTTCTCGCACTTCTTGCTTTTGGAACTATCTTTCAGACAACTTTTATACTCGAAAAGTTCAAATGCAATGTAAATCGTTATCTAATATCATCTTGATTACATTTCTATTATTCTCGATCCTTAACAATATTTTTCTTTTTCTTATTCTTACACATTCAGTAACACCTTGTGTCATAGTGGTTTTACTGCCTTACATGGGGTGAATTTATTAAAATATGATATATACAATATTATATGGCAGTGAATGCTGGACAAAATTGGAAACAGAGTGTTTATAGATATACACAGTGCGGTTATAGGAATTAACACTGTGATGTCAGTTTTATATTTCAATTATCATGAAGTGCTGATTCTTATGTCTTCACTCTCTTTGTCATATATATATATATATATATATATATATATATATATATATATATATATATATATATTAATGCATGTTTCATTAAATAATATAGACAAGTTTTGTCTATTTATTTTAAGTAAGTTCCTTTCATATTGTCTGATAAGCTTAACCACATTATCGTTGAAAGATGAAAGGAAAACACCATATTGATACATGTTTAAATCCAATCTAAGCTCTCGGCTTACACAAGCCATTATCAAAGATGACAATTTCAATAAATCAAACAACAACGGACGAAACAACAATGATAGTCCGCCCTTGCTGCATGAAAATTTCAAGTAACGACAAACTCGTATATACGAGACGCGGAAGCGAAAATCGCGTCGCAGCTCGTGACGTTACACATGACCACGCGAGAGGGAAAAACGAGAAGTATTAAGTATGGAAAGCCGTTGGTATAAACCAATGGCTTCTGTTATAAATCATAGGCATTTAAGGATATTTGTGGAGATTTCATAGTTTATTTTGTTCAGGTTAGGTTTCAGCTGTTTTATGTATAAAACTTCAAGAATTTTTAATTTTTGTTTATCGTTTTCATGCTTAAATATAGTTGTGTTTTCAACAAAGATTTTCTGGAATTGTGTACGCGGGAGGCATGTTGTTTTAAATGTCTAAAAATGTTAGAGTTATCATGAAAGCGAGTTTGTGGTGTGACCAACATAGATATTATTTAATCTGTTGGAGATACAATCTCCCAAAGGGCACTTGAATTTGTAAACTATGTTGTTTTTCTGCAGATCGCTAACGGGGAAGGAGGAAGAATCATTGCGAATAGTTAAGTTGGATATACTAGATTTAGTGTAGTATATGATTAACCTAATTTTTTTTGCTAGGTATATTAGTATTTACTAATTTTTTTAGTATATTTTCATCTTGTTTATAATTATTATGCATTTGACTACGATAAAAGAGATTAATATGTTTGGGATTAGTTGAAGCAGTATTATGTTCTATTTGCGTAGTATTAAGACTTCTAAGAAAGTATTTGATTTGTTCATCAACTATATAGTTTGGAAAGCTATTATTAATAAGTGTTTGTTTTATATTTTTTAATTCACTGTAAAAATAATCTGTTTTGTAGATGAATTGGTTTTTGCACGATGTATTAGATTTTTTATAATTGCAATTTTGTAGCAATATGGACATTCGCTTTTGTAGTTAAGTGTACATGAATTTATGCTGGTAGTTTTTTCGTATGGCGAAATAGTAAATTTGTTATTATTTGTGTTTATCAATATGTCAAGGAAGGGAATTTTATTATTAGTATTGAGTTCATACGTGAATTTAAGGACAGAATTATCTTGAAAAATTAAAATAAAAAAATTAAAATAAATAGACAAATCTTGTCTATATTATTTAACGAAACATGCATTAATGAAAATTTGCCTAAATATACACAAATATATATATATATATATATATATATATATATATATATATATATATATATATATATATATATATTGTGTGTGTGTGTAAAATAGGTACCTCAATTATTTTTACACAAAATATTTACTTTCAAATATAGTGTTCTTCCATGCTAATGTATTTAATTCAATTGTAATTATTAATTACAGAAAGTGAACATCGTATATCACAAGCCAACTAATAACTATGCATAAAGGTTATTGATGCACGTTTTTCATTTAATATGTAGGTCATTAATATACAGCAGAGAATTAAGTGCATTAACACAGAACTACATTAAACTGAATAAAACGTGACAGTTCTTTTATCTGCAATAGGCTATGAAATTATGGTGTACCTATAAGTTCGATATATATATATATATATATATATATATATATATATATATATATATATATATATATATATATATAAGCAGAGATCTGCATATGCAAGTCAACTTTGCATGTTGTTAAAGAGAAAGGGAAATATGCGGAAATCTTCATTGTTTAATCAACTGATAATGAAAAGAAAACAGTTGTAAATTTGTAATTTGATGTGTGTTCACAGAAAACAGTCACATGTTGATGAGTGCACACGGCACGCAACATTGTGCATTGGATTAAATATACTCAAACTCCTGCTGTGATCCTATGTAACTCTGCAGTCGCGAGCGAGTGAATGAATAAAGTCTGTTCAATGTTTTGTAATGTTAGCTTCAGCATCTTAATTGTAAGAATACAAAGGGCAACTATTGAAATAAAGAATTAAAAGAAAAATAACTTAAAACTTAATTACAGTGCAATATGACCAAAATGAAATGGAATTGCATTCACCTGATAGATTTCGGGAAAAGTGAATAGATCTCGTCTGAAACTTTCTAACATTGGTGGCTTTAATCACTGTATGTTGATTAGTTCAGATTTTCATTTAAATCACGTTTCAGTCACTGTACCCTCCGGCTTTTTTCGTTTTTGCAAAATCGAACTCTGCTTTAAGGAAGCATGTGTTCACCATCACCTACACTCTGCATTCAGGGCTTATGATTTTGGAAGAGTTCTTTCTCAACCTGTGCACTGATCCGGGGACTTATCAGGGTAATGGGTCTACCCTGCTTTTAAAGGATTCAAATATATGTTAATATGCAAATTAAAATTGACGAGTTTTAAATATTTTAGCCTTTCATACATCGAACAAAATGTATGAAATTTTCCGACAAGAATTCATTTGAAACAAATATTTAAATAAGGTTTGTAAAAATATTACTAATTTATTAAATAGCGCAGAAAATGTTCAGCAGGATTCGTGTCAGAGCAGGAGACATACTGAACCCGAAGAGTCTCTACATTTGTTTCGCTGCACCATTCTCGAATCCTTTTGCTGTGTGGCATCCTTCATAAAATTTTTTTTGATTTTTATTAGTTAATGTGCCGCCAGCTCTCACTGGAGAATGGTAATGCAATTTTCTGAATTTAAGTGCTTCGCGTTTTCTGAAAATTTTGATCAACCAGTACCGCAAATTGCCTTCCACAACATAAAATTGTTGGATAGTGGACTGCAGGTAATCAAAATATTCTTCGGCTCAGCAATCTTTGGAATTTTATGCAATCTACTTAGGCAAATGAGAAATTATTTGACAATACAACTTTGTGCCAAACATCTAAATGTCTGTCCATCTTTATAGTAGTTGACTGTTTCTCTACTGATTGTTGACAGGGTGAAAAGTGTCTGCAATAATAAACAAGGTGATAAAGCAATTGTTTTGAAATGCGAAATATTTTCAAGTCCCTGTCTGATCCTACAAATCAATTTAAAAAATTTTCTACACATGACGTCACTTGCATACGATGCAAGTATTTTTAAATCAAAAATGTAGAATTCCTAAAATGCTAGGCTATTAAAACATTTTTCTATGGCATTGATAACATTTACGCTGACCAAAATGGGCAAAAGTACTCAAACAATACATTACGGATTTTGTACCGTTTCTTTCACAAAAATGATCCAGTAACTTGTTTGATATATATATATATATATATATATATATATATATATATATATATATATATATATATATATATATATATATAAGACGATTTTTCAGTTCGTGTACGGCCTCTTTCAAGTTTTGGTTGTTTAAAGAGAATAAATATTTTAAAAATATCTCTTTGATAAATTTGGATTTTTTTAAAGCTTTTTTTGTTCTGAGTGAGGCGTGATAATGTTATAGTTTTGTAAGTTTACGATATTGTGGCATAAAAAAAATTATTTCGGTTTCTTTAATGCGGTTACTGTACTTATTTTGTATGTGGCAATTGGTGCCGAAAGTTAAAAGGTTTTTTGATGTTCAGTAAGTTGCATGTTCAATAGACTGAGCAATTTATCAGAGGAATTGGAATATATAAGAATATATATATATATATATATATATATATATATATATATATATATTGTGTATATTTACGCAGCAATTTTTCATTGATGCATGTTTCATTAAATAATATAGACAAGTTTTGTCTATTTATTTTAAGTAAGTTCTCTTTCATATTCTCTGATAAACTTAATAACATTATCATTGAAGGACGAAAAGAAATCACCATATTGATACATGTTTAAATCCAATCTAAGCTTTCGGCTTACATAAGCCATTATCAAAGATCTAACATTTTTAGGCATTTAAAACAACATGCCTGGCCGCGTACACAATTCCAGAAAATCCTTGTTGAAAACACAACTATACTTAAACATGAAAATTAACAAAAACTAAAATTTCTTGAAGTTTAATGCATAAAACAGCTGAAACCTAACCTGAACAAAATAAACTACGAAATCTCCACAAACATTCTTAAATGCCTATAATTGATAACAGAAGCCATTGGTTTATACCAACGGCTTTCCATACTTAATACTTCTCGCTTTCATTCTCGAGTGGTCATGTGCGACTTCACGAGCTGCGGCGCGATTTTCGTATACACTAGTAAGTCTTTGCTTAGAAACGTGTATTGGTTGATATATTGAAAAGTAATTGTCATCTATGATAATGGCTTATGTAAGCCGAAAGCTTGAATTTAAACATGTATCAATATGGTGATTTCCTTTCGTCCTTCAATGATAATGTTATTAAGCTTATCAGACAATATGAAAGGAACTTACTTAAAATAAATAGACAAAAAACATATATATCAATATATATATATATATATATATATATATATATATATATATATATATATATGAAAGTGAACATTGTAGTCAACACTTAGAGGCGACAGGCTGTTTCATGCTAGACGGTTACATCTAGCATGTAAAGACTACCAGCTCTTTCCAGAATTCATGGGCGTTTCCTTCCTAACCATTTGTTTAAGGTAGTGTGGAAAGTCAACTTATTGATTATTTCTTCTGGTTGTATGTGCTATCGATATTAATTGTTATTACTGTTGGAAGTTTTCAAATAATATTGTTATTTGGTTAATCTCTTCTTTAGCGCCTTTTATATATATATATATATATATATATATATATATATATATATATATATATATATATATATGTGTGTGTGTGTGTGTGTGTGTGATTACATGATGAACGAATTTTTTTCATTTCATATAGGGTTTATCCGACGTTTTGAAATTTTGTTTTATTACCTCAAACGTAAACATGTTTTAAACCTGAATTTCATCATGCACTGTAACAGAGCCAAAATACTGAGAATTATTTTAACTACTTGCTACAAGTTTAGCTCTGAAGAAGCTTGGTGAGTTTGTCTGCCCGCACGCTTATATTTGCAGAGAGCACTCCTCTAAGCTTCTGTTTGTGAAGGTGAAGGGTTTGTCTTTACATTCAGTCTGGATTGATTTTGCCTGCCCAAAATCATCCGTGGATACAGCAGCAACGTTTCCTGGAATCTTACAGTCTAACCAGGTTATGTCATCCACCGATTGGCTTTCAGCAATATTCTACTGTTCGATAATCGGATTCCGTATCCTTCGAGGAACCTGCATTCAATAGAAGGCTTTGTAATTGCCCTGGTACAGGCTCAATATGATTCGACTTATTTCATAAGAGGTAAGGTCAACTAGTAAGGTGACAATATCCACTGAATGGGCACTCGTCAGCTACAAGCTGTTACACAGAAGTAAAAGAAAAAATACAATTGCGTGTTGCATCTAATTTGCCTCCATTAGCGAAATCTTTTTTATTCAGGGATTTTTTTCACTGCTCGAAGAATTATTCTTTTAGATGAATTCCAGCATCTTTATTCATAGGTGCTTTTCTGCAACTTTACTTTTTTATTATTCTTGTTTCTTCTAAGGCACTTTTTCTCGCTCTCTACACACGCACAATATATATATATATATATATATATATATATATATATGTGTGTGTGTGTATGTGTGTGCGTGTGTGTATGTGTGCGTGTGTTTGAATGTGTGTGTGTGTCATTAAGTCTGATAGATATTAGTTGAATTTTGATATGAAATTTACACTGCATAATATTCTATATATGTGATTAATATTCACCAGTCATGCATTGACAAGAAAAGAAAATATATAAAAAAATAAATATTGTGGACAATAAATATTTTCCTTTATTAGGCTCCTTATTATTGATGTACTTCTATATGTGTGTATACGTATATGTAACTTAAAAAATAACATTTTGCATGACACACACACACACGTGTGTGTATATATATGTGTGTGTGTATGTGAGTGTGTATGTGTGTGAGAGAGAGCACTAGTGGGGGAAAACGCACCAAGCAAGCACTCCGTTCATCTCGCATTCTCTTTAGCTTCTCCAGGGTTTCAGCGTGCTGGTCTTGACCAGACTGTTGATCACGCTAGATAACGCACATTCTTCCAGAAACTGTAACTAAGGTTCGGTCAGCCTGGTTGCAGTATAAGCCACATGTTGGTTCTGTGAGTGTTAAACAAACACAAATGTGTCTGAGCAGGAATCTGCAGCACCAGGGATTGGATAGTCCCATGGTAGACAGATACGAGCGACCAGTCACTATATATATATATATATATATATATGTGTGTGTGTGTGTGTGTGTGTGTGTGTGTGTGTGTGTGTGTGTGTGTGTGTCTGTGTGTGTATGTGTGTGTGTGTGTGTGTGTGACAGAGTGGCAGGACAATAACACGGCGTTATATCCAACCGGCGTTATAAAATAGTAATCGAATCAAAGTTAAAAGCCTGGATTTCGAATACTCATCTCAACGTAGACAAAACATTCTTCTCCCGATGCAAAAATGAACCAACACAATCTTCCTACTCCGACTTTACTCCATATAACCTTTTGCTTAGGTACAAATGGAGGAGGTTAAGACTAATAAATTTTTTAAATATTAACCTTTAGATTCAAGACGTTCACCATAGAATCATGGGAAAGCTAATTTTGCAGATTATCATTAATGTCGTCATTTTATCGTTAAACGATTCCCTACATTTACAGCCTTTATTTAGAGTATATATATATATATATATATATATATATATATATATATATATATATATATATTTATATTGTGAGGGGCGATAAGTCAATGTAATCAGTCAGTAGAATAAAAGGCAAATCATATCAGAAATGCTATCAGCAACTTTTTATTGTCATGAAACCACTTGTGATTTGCCTTACTTCGACAGTTCCAATAATATTATTGCAATCTCTTTTCTGTTGCTATTGAATGTTTCGGTTTAAAGAAAGGTTACTGACAATTTCACCGACTTTCGTCTGTAAGACAAGACTTCTACTGAAGCAGTTTTATCAGTGCATTTCTTTCATGTTTTCTACATTATTTTGTTTCAATCCCTCCTGGCCCAAATATAGTTATTTCGAAACACACGGCCATGTTTGATTCTCCAAATAAAAAAAGGAAAAAAAAAAACTTGCAAGATAGGAAAGCGATAAAGTGTGTTTCTCGAATTGTTCAACAATCTTGTTCTCTTTTGTCATTAGATGGCATTAGGGACGTTTAGTCTTTTTTTCTGAGTTCATTCAAAATGGTAAATTTTGAATGTATTGTGACTAATATAATACAAGTGTATATTTTGGTCAGAACTAGAGTATTTTATTTGAATTTTTCACTGAATAGGAAAAAAACAATTATTATATTTGTTATTTTAAGAAAGGTAAAATTGCAAAAATATTTGTGAAATTTATAGAACAAGTACTGTGAATAATCGAAAGTGTTAAAACTGGTTTGAGAACTTTTAAACTGAGGATTTCTTATTGGATGCTGATCCACGGTCGGACAGACCAGTTGATAATACCAATTAAATCAAGACATTAAAAGAGAACAGTCAACGTAACACATTACATAAGATATGCAACACACTGAAAATGCCCAAATGCAGCAATGATGTATACATCAGCAGAGCAGCAATAACAGCAGCAAGAAAACCCTACTTTCTGTATGCAATTCGCTTTTTCCACATAACGAAAATGTTCTTTTTTTAATATTTAAAGAGTTTTAAACGCAGAGAATTAGTGCGATTGGTGAAATGAAGCATTACTAAATGTGAGGATGTCAGGAGGGCGATTGACAGCATGTTTATTTTAGTGACTAAGTAATATTTGTTACTTAGGAGCTGGGAAATTTCCACTCGTCCACTGCATTCAAAAGATAATTTTGAATTAGTATATATTCTATTACTAGAACCTCGTTCTACTATCAACGAGCTGACTGGGACTCGTTCCGTGACTTCCTCCGCGATGTCCCCTGGGATGTTGTCTTTACACTCCCTGTCCAAGAATGTGCTACTGAGGTCTCATCCTGGGTTAAAACTGGAATCGACGCTTTCATCCCCTCAAGGAAATTTAAGGTCAAGTCGCACTCCTCCCCTTGGTTCTCCGCTGCTTGCTCAGCCGCCATCGCCCATAGGAACCACTTCTTTCACCCATTTCGTAGCGACATGTCGGACTCCAATAGACGTCTCTTTGCCTCCGCCCGTAACGAGTGTAAGCGTGTCCTCAACGAAGCTAAGTCAGTATTTGCTGCTCGGATGAAGGAGCGTATTGCATCTCGCAAATTTGGCTACAAAGATTATTGGCGGCTCTGCAAGAGCGTCCTGAACAATAGAAAACCCTCCATACCTCCTTTGTTCAACCAGTTCGAGGTCTTGACCTCCTCTACCGACAAGGCTGAATGCTTTGCTCGGAAATCCTCATTTAATTCAACGCTCGACTCCTTCGGTGTACCCATACCAGACTTCCCTCTAAGAACTGAGGCCCTATTGAGCGGGTTGCACATAACCTCGTCATTGGTATTGGGCATTATCTCCAATTTAGATCCCCACAAGGCTAGTGGTGGAGATGGCATACCAGCCATTGTCTTGAAGAAATGCGTGCCTGAGCTAGCGCCCGCCCTCTCTAAACTATATAATTACTGCCTCAATGAATCCTGTTTTCCTGACTGCTGGAAGTATTGCTGTCATATATGGTCTGGGGCACCTTTCTGTTTACCTCGGAGTTCTTGACAAGATCCAGAGATGGATATGTAATATAATTGGCCCTGATCTGGCATCTCGTCTACTGATCACTCTCTCACAGACGCCGTCGCCTCTCTCTGTCTTTTCTACAAAAATACTTTCATGGTAATTGCTCCGCTGAGCTGCTTTCACTGATTCCCAGACTTCATGAATTCAAGCGCCCTACGAGGCTGGCTGGCATCCTCTCACCCCTTACACTGCAAGAAACTTTTAAATGTAGCCGTCACTTCTACTCCAATAGCTTCATACCTCGCACCTCTCGCCTGTGGAACACCCTTCCCAATTACTGTTTCCCTGAGAGCTAACTATTCAAATGTAATGTCAATCGACATCTCCAGTTACCTTGATCTTTTCCACTATCCCTCTCCTCATCCTTTCTTCTATCACTCCTATCTGCTCTTGCTCCAAATCTTCTGCAGCCCCCCCTGCATCCTACTGGCTTCACACCTTGCTCGGGGCGAAATGCTTAAAAAAAAATCCAAACTTTACAGATTTCTCTTTGAAAAACTGAAACAGTCATTTCGATCAGATAAAAATTCTTAGTGGATGGCAGTATGTAGTTGCATGAAAGATATGGGAATAAAATGGTTCAATAAAGTTAATATCGAAAATAATAAAACATGTCTTTTACTTAATAAACCAAAGGAACATTTTAATCAATATTTATCTAGCACTCTTAGTAGAAAATAATTGTTTTGTTTAGTTAACAAGTAAAAATATTAAAACTTATTGATCAGGTTAGTTATTTTCAAAAGTTGTAATCACGGCAATTAATTCCTTTGTTGAGGTTGCAAACGGGTGCTAGGTGACGTTGAACCGTCTAAAAATATTTATTCAACTGTTATTGTGGTGGAATGGCTCCTTATTCAATTGCCTCGTGTAGATAAATGCATAAACGTGGAGGGGGTGCTGAAAAGTTCCTGGATTGATCAAGAAAGGAAAGGTACAGTTCTATATAACAAAGATGGTATTTCACATATTGAGCCTGCAGTCCAACACACTACTCACATTGTTTCTTTGACAATCCACCGAAAATACTGCTTGAGGAAATAGGCCGGATCGTGAAGCTTTTCAGCAGTTCCTCATATACATACATACATACATATATATATATATATATATATATATATATATATATATATATATATATATATATATATATATATTTAGTAATCCGTTGGCATATAATCTGAGTGAATCTTATTAACACAATGTTAAATATTAAAACTGATTTACACATAGACCTCAATGATTTATAATAAACATAGCAATAAATTTCATACAATCGTAATTAAGATATTATGTAAATGATCATTTTCACCTTGTAAAATTAAATTTTCAGGATTTTTCAAACAGTCAATGGATGATAATTTTTTTAAATAATAAAAAAAAAAACAGACAATCGGGAGTAAAAGAAAAGAAGAAGAAAAAAAAAAACAGGGAAAAAATATGAATAATAGAAAGAAAGTGAAGGTTTCAAAAGAAACAGGAAGTGGCGTAGGTCTGGAGTGGTGGTCAGGCGGGAAAAGAAGAGAGAAAGCAAAGGAAAGAAGAGAATGAGATGACCTATTTAATATACCCAGCAGAAATCAGACAGTAGATATATTAAATGAATACCCATCCACAAGGAAAAAAATATATTTGAAATTTAATATATAATAAAATAAAAACTTAAAATTGGAAAAAATGAATGAAAAGTGCTTGAAAATTAAGGGAATTAAAAGGTGCCTTTAGATTCAATATATAATACTATATAAAAAAATAATTAAATAATAGTAACAATTTTTTTTTAAAGAAATATAAAATTTTACGAAAAACCTTAACTGAAATTAAATATTTAATACAAAAACAAAAGTACCCCCCAAATATCTAAACCCTTTAAAATTTATACTAAGATAAATATATAAATGCCACTTTCCCTATAATATTATATATTAATAATAATATACCTTTATATAACTTTTGAGTTAGTTTGTTATTATGTAATAATAACTAATTATATGTTTTTACAAGCTCTATTTCATATATTGGGTTATATATACTTTATTATAAATTTTATATTTATTCTCAATCAATTGGAAGTCTAATTTTAAGTATTTAGTTATTTTTTTTAATATTATGGGGCTGTTTATATTTTATATGTGGTGTATATGTAAATATATAATATTGATATGTGGTATTGAAGTGTTTTGTATTAATATATATTGTATTATGAGATTTAATGAAGTTTTTGTACAGACTCTTTCTAACAATTTTTTCTGTCTCTCTATATACACACACACACGCACACACACACATATATATATATATATATATTATGAAATGGACTAAGTCCGACATTTATTTATTATATTTTATTGTTATACGTTATTTATGTTGACACAAATATTTAAGTAAATGCTCTGTTTATAATAAACAGTATTAGAAACATTTACCGGCCTGAATGTCCGAGTAATCTTATAGAAATATATATGAGGGTTCCGTGCAGAATACAGGTTCGATTCCTGTTGGAGGACGCATAATTTCTGTGAGATTTCTCGGACATGCAGGCCGGGAATTGTTGTTAATACTGATTGTTATAAACAGAGCATTTACTTAAATATTTAAAAATATTTATGTATATATAAATATATATATATATATATATATATATATATATATATATATATATATGTGTGTGTGTGTGTGTGTGTGTGAGTACACATCTTTAGATAATAATTAATTTAGCTTCATAAATACCCAGAAGATATTGTAATACAAAAGAAAATTATAGTGGGTACCAAGCGAGGATCAAACTCGCTATACTGGTGAACGGATTTATGAAAATGATTCTCTAAGCATTATATCAGAGAAGACGTTCTACAATCAAATTACGGTTATTTTCTTGTAAGTGAAGCTTTGGTAATGTTTAATTAATTATTAAATACAATTAAAAACAAAGAAACTAGCTTCATGTAAATCCCTAAATACGATAGTGGATCAAAATTATGGAACGGATTTCGATTTAGAATTTTGAATATATTTTTAGAGAAAAATCGAAAAAAAAAGAACAAACACGAAATTAACGATTTAACTTGTGGCAGTGATGGTCATATTGAGATAATCCTTTAACCTTTATGAAACTTACCAACTAAAACCTCACATTTGTTCTTCTAGGTCACCATTAAAGACATTATATTTCATCAAGTATGTAATGGTTTACTGGAGATTCACGTGTGTCTCTCACGCAAACATTTCATACGAGGAGATCAAGACAATCAATGCTCTTCGTCAGAAAAAGAATTTTCTCTTTATTGCTTAACTTATATACTCAAGTATCATGATTTATTGGCTTTATAAGCATGCTGAAAATTATTTAAACAACTTACTTAAATTATTAGATGGTTGTTTCTAGGAGACCAGATGTCTTAGATAAATTTAGAAAATGTTATGCATCATTTGACAAGAAGAAATACAACTTTTCTATTAATTTTTTTATTACATATATTTGCTTTTTTGTGAATATTTGCCCAGACATATATCAAAGCAGCCGCCTAAAGTGCTCTTCACATTTTAAAATAACCTATTTCAGATCTAATACAATGTCCTTATAATATTAGCGTTGTGTAGCATTCAAAATACCATAATTGCCTTGATTGATTTCTTATACGATTGTGCAGTTATAGAATGGGGGTCAGTGTTCAACAAGCAATTTGATAGTAGCTCCAACTTGTCTCATGAATAATGATTATATTTAATGCGATGACTCAGCTGAGAAGAACTATAAGTAACAGCTTAATATAGTGTTTCTAACAATGGTTTAATGAGGATGTTAATTCATACATATTTTCGTTTTGGAATCTTTAAAAAGTCATCACTTGTAGACAATATTTACTTCTTCTTGTACCGTGTCCCTTCAGGACGTAGACGATTATGTTTCTCCACAACTTCCAGTTCTTTATAGCTTTTTCGTGTTTTTGTTATCCCCTAATCCTTATTCTGCCAACTAGTTACATAAGATCATTTGATTAGCATTTGTTGATTTCCTTTGTCTCACTTAACCTCCTCATTGTTCACAGGTTCCATATTTGGTATTTTCAACATCCTTCTGTAGAACGACTTTTCTCTTGTTGTAAGTCTTAGTTTCATTAGTGAGGAGATTGTACAGCTCCCACTGCCATATACTAGAACCATTATTTCATAACAATTCAGTACTCTTCTTTGTTTTCTAACAACATTTTCTTGTTATAGAAAGTAACTTTCGCTATCTTAGTGTACGTTCGTATTTTATATTTTACATGCTCTGTTAAAACACTTCCTAGATATTTAAATTTTCGTAATGCTTGATTTTGATATCACCAAAAGGTAGTTCGAAGATTAAACTGTTCCTTTTGCTGAGAGCCATATATTCTCTCTTATAATTGATGTTCAACCTTTTTTTCTCACTTTTCTTTATTGCCTTCTGTCACTATAGAAAAAAATCTAAAATATTTTTTTACTGAGGAAATGTTACGGACAATGAAAACAAAAAGTAGATATATAATTAGAAAGAGACAATTGAATTCTCTGGGACGCACAAAGAGGAAATAGGGTTTGGAGAAATTGAGACTCACAGTACATACTGAAAGTAAGTGAAGTAACGGGAAACGGCGAGTAACATACTTAATGAATTTGTGTGTATGGATTGTAGATTCGGTAGTGGAAATGATATTAGAAAAAGCAAACATTGTTAAGAGTTACAATGGACAGGACGCTGATCGTCTACGTTCTGAAGGGACACGTCGCATAAAAGGATCTCACCCTATAAGTGAATAAGATAAAGAACATTAGGCCAGTGTTGTGCTTATAATTGTGATCATTCTCTGCGCTAAAAAATAGATTACTTTAGGAAAAGTTAAAACTATTCGGATTTATGTAGTGTTTGCTCTCGTAAAAAAACTAAGAGAATTGAGTAGAATTGTTGTCACTTGTTTAAACTTGGTTAATAAAAGAAATTATAATAATAGTTTGGGATATAATCATCCAGATCGACCACTTGATTCGATCAATGTGTCCGGATTTTTTAATTGGAAACAGAGGTAAAGTACCTGCCAGATGTGGATGTGCCGACAGAGCGGAGACTGGACAGCAAAAAAGGGTGAGAAATTAGAAAAATACCAGGAATTTGGCCGGCAGCTGTGAAAGACGTAATGTATAAAAAGAAAGATTTGTACATTGGAACGGTGCAAAAACCATTGTGTGGAATCGAATTAGTATGAGTTGGAAATCCACGAAAATGTTGAGATTATATCAAAAGCAAGAGAATACTTGTAAGAATACTGAGAAAGGTGCTGTAGATTTGACCAATAATAATAATAATAATAATAATAATAATAATAATAATAATAATAATTGTTGGCAGATTTGAATTATGGAATCCATCCTAGCCGCTCAAGATAAAAACTTTTTAAAGTTTTATCTTGCCATCTTAGTTGTAAGGTTATTTTTTTCAGTAAAATTTAAGAGAGATTTATAAAGTGTCCTGTGAATTACTTTGAGAAAGATCATTTACTATAAGAAATGTATAATAGCGAACAGCACACATATCCATATGTTGGTTAGAAAAATATCAGTGATCGATCATCAATTATCTTCTCTATAAATGAATTACACTTGGAAATAATCATAGGTCATTAAACAATTTCTTAATTGTTCATACATTTATTTATTGTCCTGTGATTATTAAACCTAAAAATCCTTTACGTGAGATGTTTATTCATTTTTATGGAAAACATTTTAGGTTGGAAAATATGAAGCAATATTTTTAGAGTGACTTAATGAAAAAAAAGTATCAAAAATTAAAGAGAATATATATTTATAGTTTTGAGACGGAACTTTAGTGGACGTGAGTTTTTTACTAATCGTTTCAAGGCGATGATGCTACTAAGACGCAAGGAATTAATGGAAGTGAAAGTGGGTAAGAAGACTATAGTAAGGTGAAAGGACAATAAAAGAACAGATTTCGGTAAGCAGAATAAAAAGGGAAAATTGGAAGCTTGTTCCTAGCAAGATATAAACTAATGATTGGCGTTTCTTTTGGATTTTTAAATATTGTAGGTGTCAAGGAAAGCAAAATAATGGAATACAATTGTACATGAAAGAAGTGTCAGAAAAGAAAATATTAAAATAGAACTTAAGTTACATCTACCCAGTTCAACGGTAAAAAGGTGAGACCTAGTTGCCAATCTAGTAGCAGTCGAGGTACGAAGTGAAAAAGTTCATCAGAACAATTGCCATGAAAATATTTATAGAAAAGACAGAGAGTAGCAATGTCAAGGCAGTGAGAAAAGTGGCAAAGTCAAGATATCAGCCCAAGAGCGATTAGATTACAGAATTTTATCAAGAATCTCGAAATATATAGCCGGTGCAGCAGACCAGATATGACACCAATTGTTTCATATATAATCACTCCACGTCAGTGGAAAAAGTGAACCCAAGAAAGAGCGAAGAATTACTCTCCTGAAGATTAATATCAGACATGCTGATGAAAGGCTAAAGATATTTTCAATGATGATTAAATGATAACAGTTTTGCATTTGAGGCGTTACAGTCTACATCAGTTCCTTGCCCTACTTAAACTCTGCTTGGAGGTCATCATGAATTTTACAAATATCATTGTAAGCTTAAGATTGATAAGATTGAAATAATAATATATACGATTACAACCATCTGGGATTGAAAATATACCAAATCCAAAAAAGTTCGTGAAATTATGATACTTAGAAAACAGTATGTGTGTGCTGGTGTGTGTGTGTGTGTGTGTGTGTGTGTGTGTGTGTGTGTGTTGGCGCGCGCGCAGGGAAATAGGAAAGAGAAACATGTTGTGTCGTTAAAAATGATAAAAAATTCCTTGTAAGTTTTTTTTATTTAATTTTCTTGTGTCCTAACAAGTTTTCTTTTTTGAGGACTGACTGAAATTTTCCACTGTTGGTTTATCTCGATTGATTTTGTCTAATATTTTAGCCATTTTCAAAGAGAGGTTAAATTTACGCTGTAACGAAGATTAATTATGGGTTTTAGTTTCTAAAGTGAGTTGTCTGAGAAGTAATTTTTGTAATTCTCTTTTTAATGGGGTTTTCCCCGATTAATATTATAGGTATATATTTGGCGGTCATAAATTGTTTCTAATGTAAATGTGTTTTACATGTTAGATTCTAAAGCTGACACTGTATTATGCGTACTTGTCTATGATACATATTTATATTTGTTGAGATGAGTACAAACATATCAGGTGGAAAAAAAAGGAAAAGAAGGAGAGGAAAACAAATACATTTTTTCCATTTTCAAATGATATTCAGTGTTTACTACATTACTCGCCTGATAAGAAACTGACAGTAATTACCAAATAACACAATCTAAAACTATTTAACGCTTTACTACACCATTGTCTCCATTTCCCAATCTTCATTCATATTCGCTTTTTTTCTGATGATCATAATATCCTCGTTGTCTCCCGGCCAAATATCTACCCCCTTACAACCAAATCCTACGCCCCTTTCTAGAATACCTAAAGTATTCTACAGAGTATGAAATTACATTGATTCGGCCTTTCTTTGATGTTGTCTGAATTCGTCTCTACTCTGTGTTTTCTATTGGTTACTTTTTGATACTCACAGTTTTTCTCTTATAGGCACTGTTTCTGTCGGTGGTACATGTTGAGTGCTTGCGGTTGGCGGGGTCCGAAAAATAAAATCTGGTAGACGAGAAGGCAAGAAACGAATTAAGAGGCCATAAAAGAAAGATAAACTTTGATCTGAAGATCGATATTATCGTTAGTGTGAAACTAATGACCATGTTTTGGCGATGACTTGCAAATGGCTGACGTCCAGCTGCCTGCACTGGTTTCTGATAAGAAAAGAAAGAACGATAGGAAACGTCTTCGAGTGCAGATATCATTAAGCTTTTACCCCCAGTTGGGAAAAGACAAAGAAAATATTTGACAGTGAATAACAACACTTCCTGATAGACTACAATCATAAGGATAAAAACATATGAGGTTTATTTGAAGGAATTAATAGCATTCATTAAAAAGAAATTAATAAACGAGGAATTAAAGCTATCTGAATAATTATAACATTATGATATTAGAATTTTATGTTCCATGTCACTACATGACATGGCACTCCATAACTTCCTATCTTTGCAGCTTTAAGTAATATTTGTCTTCTTACTATTCCTCTCGGGTAATGTTCTTCTATTCATGCACAAAAGAACATTAGTTAAGTTACTCGCTGTTTCCCCTTTTGCCTTCAGTATGTCATGTGTGTGTCAATTTCTCTAAGCCTTCTTTCCTTATTATGTGTCTAAGAAATTTCAACTCTTTCCGATCCAAAGCAAACATGATTTTTTTTTGTTTCCCATTTTCTGTAAAACTTCCTTGTTGCTCATATGTTCCGTTCATAGTTCTCTCAATTTTCTTCCATAAAACCAGAACTCTACTATCTCGTTTGCTTTCTAAGAGAAAATTGTCCAACATCACTGCCAATTTTAGGGATTGATATTACATAAGAGATTAATAACTTTACCTTTGTTTGTACCGAAACTTTCATGTTCCTTAATATTTTACTTAATTTTTGGTAGATAAATTTCTCTATTCCAATGCACTTTCGTATTTATGTTACATTTTTCGTCGTCTACTGTAGTACCTCCCAGAAAATTAAATTGATGTATTTTGACGTGTCCTATTCAAAGTTCGCATCTTGGCTTGCCACTCTTGATAATGACATTATATTGTCTTCTTATAGCATTATAAAATAATTATAAAGAGTTTAGTGTTTCATTTTTGCAGATAGCTAAAATTAAAAGTAAACATTAATGATTAAACTGATAGTGTGCAATTTGATCGATAAAACTGTATTATCTTCAGTATATATATATATATATATATATATATATATATATATATATATATATATATATATATATATCCATTCTCTCTATATATGAGCCCATATCTCTATATATACATATGCTCTCTCTCTCTCTCTCTCTCTCTCTCTCTATATATATATATATATATATATATATATATATATATCAATGGGTTATCAAACCGCAGAGATAACAGCGCACCAGAATTCATGGAATAAAGTTAATATAGCAAAATTTAAAATAATATTGGGGAATAAGTTAAATGAAGGTATCAGCGTATATGTTATCTTGAAATAAACCAATCAATCGACCGAGATATGAAGATGTATAATAAGAAAATAATAAACATTAGGATTTAAACTAAACGTTTTCGATGCAAGTCTTCTAACAGAGTGAGACGTCTTCGTATAACGATTAGCAAGCTGGCCTTTCGGATCAATCATTGTTACTTGGTAATGGGTTTTATACCCATTAGCTGCCACGTACTTGTGACTTTCAAGCAAAAATACGGTTAGTAAATAACTAGGTAAATTTTGAAGTGGAGAAAATTGCTGCTAAAATTAATTTAGTTCTTTGTTAGGCACAAGTTCAATCTCTTAATCAATGAATCCAACAATATATAGTGTAGAGTCAGAACGTCATTATAAGGAAGAAAGGATAGATAAGAGTTCTGGTTTTATTTAAGAAAGAAAGTGAATGTAACAAATATATTTATGGCAATTATTATAATGAGCTTTTATTGTTAGTACTTCGAGCGCATATTCCCTCTCTCACTATATATATATATATATATATATATATATATATATATATATATATTTTCCTTTCTCTCTCTCTCTCTCTCTCACTCTCTCTCTCTCTCTCTCTCTCTCTATATATATATATATATATATATATACCTCTATATCTCTCTGTATACATATATCCCCATTATGGGGAGAGAGAGATGGCGTATAAATAGGGAGACAAGAGCGAATAAAATGAATTTCAGGTACTTGTCGTTTGTGCCTATAAAGACATCATTTGTGCTCACCAAATATGTGGATAGTTTCAGGAAAATCTTAGTCAAATCTTCGTTTAATATAGGATCTAGCCTTTTTCGTAACAGGTGTGATCACATGCCACTTTCTTACATCGGCCTAAGATTATTTAATTATGTTATATGCGTAACTCTCTCTCTGTCTCTCTCTCTCTTTCTCACACACACATACGGCTATAGGAAAACATCTTCTCCCAAGGGATATAGATACCTTAAAATTTGAAAACAGACGCCAATCACTTTTGCTGCAAACCGATTATAGCCTTTGTTCTCATTAAGTCGTCACAAGTAATACGATGTGAACCTCACAACAGCTAAATGCAATGGGAATGTTCAGAATGTTTTAGAAGCGTACTTGATTTAACATGCATTCCAGTTGTACCCGCAAAAGAATCATGATTGAAAGACGTATACAATTATAGCTATAACCATGTTGCTGGCATAGACGCTTCCTGTCAAAGATTTAAAGGTAAACGTAACATATATTAAAATCAGTGCTAATAATAAAACAACAGTGAAGCAATAGATATTAAACACTTGGAACAGCGTGGCAAGATATTTCGTCAATATAAAATTAAAAACACTGACAGGTTCTTAAAATAGAGAAATTTGGCAGATGATTTTAGCAATACTTATTTTCACAAAGTGACCATATTTATATTTATCCCTGGTAAGTATGAGATAGACATTACATTGCGAACAGAAGAGGTAGTTAAAAATGTTGGAGATAAATAAAAATAATGTGGTGTATCACTGAGGACGAAACAATATTTTGTCATTATTGATACTGAACCTTAGAAAATCAACATGGAAAGAAAAAAGAGTATAACAAATCCCGAAGAGTCTAAATAATCTTAGCTTATTAAAGCAAATTACCAAATAGGGAATGTGGATAATGCAAGTCTGTGTTGTACCAATATAAGTGGTGAGGGCTTGCCTTATTTGGAAAGCTTAAAATCTTTGCTGATAATGACATGCGAACGGTCATATTATAGCCGTATGTAAAGGATATAGTAGGCAGCATTATCATACTTCATTTCATAAAAATGATGAGATCTATATCACTTGTACTCTGATATGCTGTAAGTCAGTGTGACATTTGACATCCCTCGATCTTTGTCTCAAGTTTGTACCAGGAATATCTGACGGAAGACGCAGTTGCTGAACATGGCTGCTTAATGATCGTGGCCAGGAGGTATCTGCCTAGAATTGTCTACGGTAACAATGAAGCGACTTTGCCTCCAGTCTCATTTACATTCAATATAGAAGGTACCAGACGCATATCCATCCGGCCAGTTAAGCATTCTTTAGCACCCATGAGATATAGGAGTAGAAAACCTATCGCGACACAAACTTGAAACTTGTAGTCTGCTCCGATGTCACGTTTCTAGTTGATTCGTGCTGATCAGGCGGAGTATAGAACTCACGAGGCCGTAGACCCCTTCTTATATCGAGCACAATTTTTGAATTGGGTTGGGGGCATCCTGGGGTCTTCTGATGACGGGTGTAGCCATCAGGTTTGAGCTCAGTCGAGTATTTATGTGATGTGATAGAGTGGTCTGTTCGCACACATGGTCCTTACACATACAGATGACATTACTCAACGGTTTTACCACTTTTAGAATCGCTGTTCCCTCGTGTTACTGCACTTCACCGGGCTAAATAGGATCTTATACGATACTAGACACCTATGTCATAATTTTGGCACGTCAGCGTAATTAATATTTTGGTACGAATACAAACCATTTCTGCTGGTAGGAAGCACAGCTACAACGTTAATGTATCCTCTTTCGATGAAAGTAACATGCCAATGAAGAAAAAAACTCATTCAATAAATATACTGGTAGCTTAACCGTAAAAATACAACTGCTTTCAAAATATTTTAATAAATAACCAAGAGTCTATATGTAATTACTAAATTTTAATTTCTACAAGATAAAGACGTACATAAACTCAAACTAAACTAAATACAGTTACGCAAACTGTGCTACACTATGAAAATAATATAGAAAGTCTAATGAGTGTTGGTCATGGGATATTGAAAAGTTATTTGTACGATCAAAACATTAAAAAAAGTTTAGTCATTTGTTCATATTTTTGGTAAGTGGGTTTATCCAACAAATTTTATCCCCTTCCTTCTTTTGTCTACTTATCCCACAAAAGTCTAAATGAAAATATAATGATGAAATGGTATGCCGGATAAAATGATGTGTTTGAATAGCATACATTCGAAGAGAAATATAGAAATAATGAGGGAGACGCAACAAAGGACATCTAGATCCTTAAATGATTAAAGTGACTGCGCTCTATGAGGCTAGGCTTATTCGACAGGTTCCATTGTTCTAGAATCTACTTGAATATTTTTCATTTTACCCATTACTATAAAAAAATGCCATATAACAATAAGGGTGGAATTTAGCTACATTATGAAATGGAGGCTTTCTAGATTCTAGGTAAAGATTTAAGTGGAGAGAATTCATAATGCATTGGAAACCCGAGTTCAAAATGTAAGATGAAGCAGAGATGATGCATATAATATTATGGAGGGTAGTATTTTTAACACTCTACAAACAGCCAGGGGTTAATTTGAAATATATACATTTGCTGCAAACTATGTCAGTAAATCGATTGACTCGTTCGATTAAGTAAGCCAGGTTTCCTGTATGGAGTTTTGAAGAAGCAAAATAAAACAAAAGTCGGGGCTTAAAGATGAATATTAGCTGCACTTGCTGGAAATAGTTTTGAGCTGAATTATTTGGTGGCAATGAGTGCTTAAAGAAATCTATATTTACATTTATCTCTTGTGGTTTTGAATTGGTTCGAGGCAAATCATAGGGAACAAAAACAACGTGAAAAAGATACTGGATTGTTGACAGAATATATAAACTAGTTTATAACTCACAGAACTGTACAGAATAGTTGGTGAAAATGGATGAGTTGGCATAGTGCCATATATTCAAATACGACATGATGATTATTCCATATATCTTACGTTTTGATATGGCCTTGGGCATTATTTATCACCATTATTGTGTATGCGGTACGAATACATCCCTTTTGATTCTGAATATTTCATGACACAATAATACTGTATTGTTTTGTTTAAAAAATGATAAACATTTATATTTTGTAGGCGTACGAATTCGAATTATATATATATATAATATATATATATATATATATATATATATATATATATATATATATATAATACCAATTTGCAATTGGTAGGGATAATTCGAAGGGGGACATTAATCCAGAGAGAGCTCAATGTATGTTACAGAGCAATATAATAATAATAAATCAAGAAAAACTTAAAAATACATCTCGGTTATAATTTGTTTCATGAATATTTTTATATTCATTTCTTCAGACCGAAAGTTTTTTTAGAAATGGAATCAATCCATCGAGACAGATAGAAAAAAGTGAAAGGAAAAAAAAAAAGAAAAAGGAAAAACAAATAATATAAAAAGGACGAAAAAAAATTTAAATTTAATTTTTTTTTTAAATTAAATGTAATTTTTTTTTAAAATTAAGGGAATAAAGAAAGAGAGACAGAGAGAGAGAGAGAGTAAGAGAGAAAGAGAAGAGGAAGGGAGAGAGGGCTGAACAAGTTAATATACTAGTTAAGGGAGAGGGTGAATCAGAATTAAAAGCAAAATGTCTAATAGAGTCATGTCAATTTAGACAGCAGTCATCATCATCACATAATAATAATCATCACAGTTTTAAACTAATAATAATAATGATAATAATAATACCATTTCTAAAAAAAATTCGATCAGAACAGATGAATATAAAATATTCATGAATCGAGATGGAGTTTTAAGTTTTTCTTGATTTATTATAAATATAAATATATATATATATATATATATATATATATATGTGTGTGTGTGTGTGCGTGTGTGCACAGTCTAAATGAAATTGTCATTTGAGTCATAAGATGTATTTAGTGAAATGAATTTAGTAAATAAAAAAAGACACATAGATATTTAAGATGTCTCTCCAGATTATTTGTCCTGTTATTTCGAATATTACAGGAACCAGTTTCCTTACGGGAAGCCATTCATGGCTAAATTATTGCCCGATTGTGAAAGCACTCTACTCTTGGATTACAGTAAGACACCACAGAATGAGCTTGTGTATTGAGTGCTTGTCGTAGTTGTACTGAATATACACCAATTTTTTTACTTGAAACTTGGACATGAAGCTATTTGAATGTTTAATATATTCCAGAATATTTCAATGAAAGATGCCAGGATAAAATTTAGCCAGGAATTCGTTGAAAACCTTCTCATATACTGTAAAACGTTCAACAACTTTAAATTCTAATACCATTAAACTCGTGTCGGCCGATTTTTGGAAGTTCTGTAGAATCCTTAGACGCTTGATCCAGAGATTTTGATTCTTGTCATGAAGTGAAGATAAAATTTAATCTGCAGCTCCCATCACAAGATTGAAACGTCATAAGTGGAGATGTATCACGGGTCTATGGCTATAACACGGAAACAAAAAAACCTAGCTTACCAATAGAGTTATCTAAATCTCCACGTCTGAAGAAGACCTGACAAAGTTGAAGCAAGGTCAAGATCATGTTGATGGTTATTTATTTTGCTTTTAGATCATGCATTTGTTTTTTTCCAACGAATCTCCCTCATGCCCAAGCGAGATAATAAATAAAACTCCAACGCTATTTGAGGAATGCAGTGAGAAGAAAATATCTGCAGCTGTGGACAAGGGATGATTAGCAGCTTCATCATGAAAATGCATCTGGCTATTCATCACATCTCATTCATCAGTTGTTCGCAAATTATCTCATTGTTTAGGACTTACGACACATCTTACAGTCCAGATTTAGGTTCATGCGATTTTTTTAAAGCCAACATCACCATTAGAAGGTGAAAACTCGAGACTGTGGATGAGATTAAGGTAAACGCGACGAAGCAGCTGATGGCGCTTCCGAAAGTGAACTATGCATACTGCTTTGAAAAGTGAAAAAGAACATTTTGTGGAAGATTAGGGCTACTGCCATTGGTTGGCTATTTTATTAGATATTATATAGATGGTTACTTTCCGGGCAGACCACATCTAATGTTGGATAGCCCTAGGATTTATGAAATTATAAGCATATCGCTATTTTCTTCTATTTCTAGGACAAGGGCAGTTACTTGGTGGCGCTCATCTTCACAACAGGTAACATCGGTCAGGTACTAAATCATGACCACGTTCTAGCCATGACTGAATTGCGGTTTGCTTTATTTGTGGTAATTACTAATTAACGAATCTTGCAAGGTGAAAATAAATCTATCTAAAAATATACAGAAAATTGATCCGCGCTCTAATAATACATTGATACTTGCCAATAAACATATTACATAGTTTCTCGGTTAGATAATTGGATCCAGATATTTGGTGCGGAGTGGCGTGACGGTTATCGGCCTCGCAAAACAGTGAACAGGATTTGAATTTCAGATGAGTCTTTTTATATTTAATTCATTTATTTCAGCAGAAGAAAAAAACATGACCCCGCCTTGAATTTTGTCTCATCAAAATATATCTTGATTCGTTATGAGTGTGCTACAATAGCTAACAAAAAAATGTGAATGAGTGTTTTGGAAAATCACGTTCCCATAGCATTCCAGATGTTATCACAATAGTCTATCTACACGCACACACATTATATATATATATATATATATATATATATATATATATATATATATATATATATATATATATATATATATATACTAGTAGTAGGGCCTGGCGTTGCCCGGGGTTATTACAGTAAGTGATAGATCAAGTATCCACCATCATAAAGACTGAAAAATAAAATTGACAAAGATTATTGTTTAAGGTTGACGGACACGCATGTCTTAATTAGGTTTTTTTTAAATTTTTTTAGGAATTGGTCAAACCCAAACTCAAACAAAAACATTGTTTCCAATGTTATGAGTTTCCCAATTGAATAGAATTTTATTATAAATAATTGTCTTGTAAATGGAATTTTTAAAGCATTTTGAATATTAAAAATAAAGAAAAAAGTGTGCAAGAGAATAAGAAACACTACCTGCCAAAAAAAAAAAGAAGTGAAGTTTTGTTTTATCGGCTGAAAAATATAGGAAATCCGATCCCATATTTTAAGGAACCCCCACACACAAACAACCTGATGTGAGTTGTCCACCTTCCATTTTCACGATGTCTCTTAATCGTGTTTTCAAATTGATATTGTGCAAAAACAATTATATTTTTCCCATTTTTTGGCGCTGTTAGAACCACCACAAGGTAATTTTATGTAGTCCTGTGAAGTTTTGTTGAAATCTGTTGAAAAATGTAGGAAATCCGATCCAATATATAAACGTTACACACACACACACACACACACACAATCTGCATTTTATAATAAGTAAGATATATATATATATATATATATATATATATATATATATATATAGCTCTGAGATGAGCTATGAAGATGTGTGGAGAGCCTATGTTGCACACATTTGTGGAGATCATTAAGAATAGACGGCGGGTGATTAGATTTTTTACTAATATATTTATGATTATAAATTTCCTTATAAGGTATGTATGTTCGATCTATCTAGAGGAGTGTACATGCCTTACAATAACTCCAACAGTAAACACATCTTTGACAAATACAAAACCAAATACACTGACGCATTAAATTGAAGTAAGTATAATGTTGAACTAAAGTATATCCCTAACACTAGTGCTAATACCAATAGTAAATCTAAGAATAGAAAGCACATTATTTGGTTCAATCCGCCCTTCAACAGTAACATCAAACCAACATCGGTAGAACTTTTCTTAACTTAGTACAGAAACATTTTACTCATAATCCCTCACTCATAAAAATATTCAACAAAAACGTTAAGGTTAGCTACAACTGCAGTAAAAAATTTGACCAATATTTAACCCAACACAATAATGTAACCCTTAATAAATACTTAACCAGCACTAGTAGCAATGATAGCCATGATCAAAAATGTAATTGTCGCAAAGGTACCCTCTGTTCTATGAACGGAAAATGCATGTATAAAGGAGTTATTTCTAAGCCCAGCGTCAAGCACAATGGCCAGATCAAATTTTATTTTGGATTTACCACTAATAGTTGGAAAATGTGTTTCTATCATTATAAGATGACCCTTACCAACAAAAAAATATACAAACGCCACAGCACTCTCTAAGCTTTACTGGAGCATCAGAACAGATGCCTACACACCTCACGTAAATTGGGAATTCGTAGTTCAAACCAAGCCATTTTTCGTCAGTGGGAGCATTAAAATGTCTATCTAAAAAAAAAAAAAACACACACACACACACACACTCAAAAATATTGTCAATGTAGGCCTACTTAATAAGAGGAACGAGCTCATGATAGCCTGTAGGCACAGGAAATCGTTTCTCTTAAAATACTGGAAGCCGGATTAAATTAATCTTTTTTATTATATATTTTTCTTTTGAGCTTTAGATTCCATAACCGCTTATCTCTCTTTAACCCGGCGAGCGTTACCGTATCATAAATAGACCATCGTCTCCAGTATTAATTTTAAATTTTTATTTATTTATTTTTTCTTTCTTTCTTTTTACTTTTTATGAACACTACCTAGAATTTATTTCTTGCATCTTTTATTCTATATTTTATTTTATTTTTCATCTATGAAACATCATTCTTCCCATGTGACATCTGTGTATATTATAAAAAAGCATAAGATATACTTTCTGCCCGATGAGCTAGAAACCAGCGAAACGTAAGTCGCACACTTAAACATAGGTGTATATATATATATATATATATATATATATATATATATATATATATATATATATATAGAAGTGTAGTATGTAAAATTATATATATATATATATATATATATATATATATATGAATATCAAATATCACATATTGAGTACTGGTTAATAAAATAGTGTTCAATGTATAATAACAGAGCTATGATTTCTATTAATAATAATATATATTATATATATATATATATTTTGTTTGCATATTTGTTATAAAATTTGATTTGTGTGTGGATAGACTAAATAAAAAAGTCAGTGTTCTGATAGTTTATAATATTAAATCTATGTAATTAATATTGACCAATGACAAGGAAATGATTTTGAAAAATAATGCCTAAATAAACATTCTTTTTCATAATTCAACTATGGGGCACAGATAAAACATGAGAGTTATGAGGAGGTTTTGAAATATTCTTGGTCAGAGAAAGAAACCCATATACAAATAAACAAAAAACAAATCTTTTATGTCATTTTGTCAGCTTTTGAGAATTGGAACGGGGTGAGAACTTTTCAACACCTACTCGCATTTGTGTCTCTGAACAATAGAATATGACTTGATTTGGTAAATTGGGTTTCACTCTACACTTAATATAAGCAAATTTGTACGAGCTACAAAACAAATGAATACATATTTGTTCACACTTAGACGGATAAAGAAAATAAATTTGAATCTGAAAGAGAATATCGTCCGCTTTTTATACGGACAGATGTGCACATTCAGTCAATGTAACAGTTGGGTTGTATGTATTCGAACATATAGGCAGACATGCTTATATAAATAAACAACCATACATATCCGAGTCAAACAAATTCATGGCTTCAACGGAAAGATAAGCATAGAGAGACACCTACAGAAGAGAGGATACATCTGTAGAAAATATTCTGTATGACTCTTCACGCCATCTATAAAAGCAGATAAATAACAGAGCAAAGATCAATATTCCATTTGTTTTCCCGATGCCCTGAACGATGTAAGCTAATTGAAATTGGTATTATCCTCTTTATCCGAGTTGGTTTTCATTAATCTTTGTTGTGACACGTAATTCTTTATTTCCCTTTGTTTGTTGAAGCGGACATAGGTTTACTGATAGGTACGACGCGGATGTGCATTTGCTTTATCACTTGCTGGCATATCTTATTCTTTCTCTGACTGTATGCAACATTGCTCATAATGGCCTAAACTAAAACGTCACATTCGATCTTTTTCCTTAAGAGGAATCGCTATTTGTTTATTTGGACTGTGTCTTTTTTTTTTACAGTAAGGTTCACACTGCATAAGGTACAGGGGTAACTCTAGATAGAGGTTTATGTTGAGGGTTAGTTTATATGGATAGGAGGGGAAGATGACTGTTAACTCTAGACTTGAACAGGTTAAAATTGTAGTAATCGGGGAAACATCCTCTTGAGAATCTGTTCCATAGAGCAGTTGCTCGCGGGAAGAAGCTGTTTGAGTGGAACCTACATCTTACCGATGGAATACGGATGGAATGTGGGTGGTTTACTGCAATGTACGTAGCATGGTGGATCCTAGCCATGAAGGAACCAAGGAATGTATTTCGTACGAGCACTTTCTATGGTAATAGGCGATAGAGTAGGGAGAGACTCACCACATCCCGCCTTTGAGAGAGAGAGAGATAGAGAGAGAGAGAGAGAGAGGTTGGAGGGTGGAAAATAATTCTTTTCAAACAAAAAATCGGATATGTTTTTGAATTATGAAGACTGGAAATTGAGGACTGGGCAGCTCTCGCCCAAATATAGCAAGCGTAATATTCAAACAAAAGAATCGAAAGAAAAACAAATATTTGGTATTGTGCGAAAATAAGGAAGTGTTATAATCTCCAGTTTTTAACTGGAGATTATGACAAATTAATAGCATTAAATACTTTTTTTAGAAATCGGCACTGAGCTTAGTTAACTTTTAGAAAAATTCTGTATTATAGAATATAGTGTAGCACCAGAAACAAAATAATAATTTATTTGGTAGAATTTTGGTTATATTTATTTATATATTTCAAACAATATTTGATTGCACCAATCGCAAATATTCCATTGATCAATAAATAAATGATTGCGTCATAAATAATGGTTAGGCTTTGTTTTTATTTTGAAATATTTTCATGTGGCGCATGTTATCCTACTCCTAGTTAATACCATTCATTCATTACAATTCACTCATACACCACAAGAACTCATTCATCTCCATTCATTCCAACACATACCATAATACCACATATTCACAAGGATCCTACTAAAACATCCATGACATGAAAATATATACATTTTTTTAATATATAAAAATATATAAAATTATGATATGAAATGTGGATTTGGTGTACCTAATAAGGAAATTAAGCTACAAATAAACATTCAAACTAAAATTAAAAGATGTTAGTAAAACCCGTCCACACCACAGAAAAATGGTTAAGTTTTGTTAATGGAAAGTTAAACTGAACTATATTTAGCTTCTCTGTGGGGAATTCTTAATATGGGAATATATCTAAGACATTTCCCACAGCAATTGAATAATACTCCCCGCTACCGGATATGAGGGGATAATTTTCAAAAGTCTGAAAGGATGTTTAATATCGCCGATGCTACTGGACACTATACTGTATATTTTTCAAATATGTAACTATGATGAAAAATCAATTTATAAATTAGACACATTAAAAGAGTAACAACAACAATGAATAATCGAAAAAAACTCAGTAATACCAATATAGCATTATAGCAAATAGATGATTCATTATCTTTGCAACTGTAAAATTGAAAATATGATTTTTCTTTAACACCTGTCTATATTTCTGAGATGAGGTACAGTAATTATTAACAATCATTTCGTTGTAAGCTTCGGCCTTCTTCAGGTGATAGGCATTTGAAATTCCAAAACTTCTTCCCTGAAGAAAGCCGGAGCCTACAACGGCCGTAAAATTGAGGACAGCAGTAAAAAAAAAAATGAAAACAGTGTAAATAATATTTTTTCATTGCTTATAAAATTGAGATTTTCCCTTTTACTTAAAGGAAGCATATATCGACTTTTCTTTTGCATTTTCACATTTTGTAGGCGGCTTTTTTTGTATAATAGTAGCTTCGAATATTTGGAGTCATTCTCTATAGTCTGAATTGTGTTGTATTTTGGCATAATTAGTAATATTTGCTTTATATTAATTCTTGAATTTTCGTTGTGACAACCGATATTACGCTATTACTAGTTAACCTCCGAGTGAGTGTGATGCATATTTAACTAATGTACTTATTAGTATTCTAGATTGAAAAGACATGTATTCATAAATGAGAAAGTCAAAAGAATATCTACTTTCCAGAAATTTGCACATTCTACAGTGGCCTAAGAAAAGTTTTTAGCCAGGAGAAATAAACTACATCTGGTTTCAAAATTTAATTACGTAATCCCAACTCAACATAAATAAACAGTATTTGGAACTAGTATGGAGTAAGTCCTCCATTTGATAGTTTCAGTACTTCTGTTCGATTTTCTATGGATTTGATCAAGTTATCAACAATCGTCTAATCTATATTTTGCCACTGCTTTAGCAACGTTTCTTTAAGGGTTGCCGCCGACGTGATTTTGGTTGCACACTCTTGAAGGTTTCGGTCAAGGTGCTCCTAAATATGTTCTATTAGATTCATGTCAGGACTTTGGGTTATCCATGGCAGTCACTTGATTCCTTGCAAGCCTTTGCTACTTTGCTTGGATGACATGGCGCTCCATGTTCTTGAAAAAGATAGACATTCTTGTGAATATGATTGGTTTCAAATAGTGGGTGTAGTCCTTTCTCTAATATTTGACAGTATTTTGGACCATTCAACCGCTTGTCAACAAGAATCAGCTCAGATTTCCCTCCAAACCAGACAGCGCCCCACACCATTACTCCAATCCCTCCATGTTCATGGTCACCTGCAGACATTCAGTGTCCCAAGTCTCATTCTGATTTCTCCAAACATAATTCAGAATTTACTTTCATCTGACCAAAATACAGACAGCCAAAATTCATAATCTTTGCTCACGAATCCTCTCACCAAGTCCATACGCCTGCTTCTGTTAACCTCTGAAATCAAGGGATTCTTTCTTATAACTCTTATTTGATAGCCTAGCTTTTTCAGAGTCTTTCTCAACGCATATGGTGACATTTCCATGCTATTGGCGACATATTTGATGCTCATACGACGGTTTCTGATGACTTCCCTCTTCAGCGCCCTTTTCGTTTGCTCAGACATGATGCTTAGTATTCCTGAAAGTTGTTTCACACAACAATGATCTTCTTCATTAAATTTCTTGAGAATATTATTGATCGTTCGATGGTTAACCTGGAACAACCTAACAATTTCTCTATTTGACATGCCACCCTGATGATGCCACCCTATTATTTTCCCGCGTTGAAATTCACCAATTTCCTTACTTCCACAAACTTTCATTGCATAATATATCAACTATCGATGAGAGTAGCTTGATAGTAACATGGTATTGTCTGAAAAAAAGAAGAGATTTTATTACACAAGCCAAAATTGTTGTAATCAAGGCTGGCTAAAAAATTATCGTAACCCACTCTGTAAGCAGGCCAAAATCAGAATTGTCCTGTAAAGTGTTACAATTTATTTTTCTTCAATTGTAAAGGCTAGTAGTGGGTAAAGTATGTTTTATATTTGTTTACGAAAGGTTTTTGAAACAAAGAATATACAAACACATATTCTTTTTACAACAATGAAACAGTACGGCACATTTCTGGCTCAATGTGACACATAAGAAGAAATCAGGGAGCAAAATTGAAAGGGTCTATTGCACATACATTCACGCACACAATCACAGACATATGTGTATGTGTATGAACATTGTAAGTATATAATGCATACATATATATGTTTAAAATATAATATATAATTTCCCAACAAAGTTTTGAGAAGATTTGACAAATGAAAAGCGTTTCATTGAAACTAGATTTGATTAGGCGTCGGGATTATATATCCTATTTAAAACCCATCTTAGCGACACAGGAAAAACGTGGACAGACCTAAAAACATATAAATCTTTTACTTTAAACTCATTCTGAAGGAATGGATGAGGATTTACCTTAGAATCATTTCAGAAAAGATTATATGAATCTCTTGCTTTCGAGCCATTCTGAAAATGACATGAGGATTTACCTTTAATTCGATACAGAAAATATAGTAATAACTTTCGTCAAGAACTAAGACTTATAAAGAAAACATAGAGAATACCTATTAACGGCTTTTTTTTAAAAAAAGTCATTCATTTTCATTCTTTTCTTTCATCATGAGTAACGCCAACTTGTCGCAAAAAGTACTAATGATTCATTATATATCTACAAAACATTTATTTCTTTCGTTTTGGTATCTGATGAAGCCTAGAAAGACGAAACCAAATCTCGTTTCAATGAAATGTTTTTCCATTTGTGATATATATATATATATATATATATATATATATATATATATATAAACATTACAATAATATAATTACTTTAGAAAAAGCAATTAATAAAAAATTATTGCTCTTTTATTAAATATTTTTACTGATTTCACTAACTTCTTGCTATTTCTCTCTTTTTCTATATCTTTCGCATTAATCATATTTTAAAGCTCTTATCATCAAGAAAGAAATACCCTGCAGATATTTTCCATATCTTAGCGCTTCAAAGGGGCATCTAGTATAACAAAAGACAAAAAGCTATTGACTCTATACTCAAAAAAAGGAAGAATTCTGTCCTTAAATTCCTTAGGATTAAAATGGTTTAGAACTTTCTAATGTTTATGTTGAAAGGCGTTATATTTGATTAAATGCTTTATTGTATTTATTTTATTAATTTTTCTTTTTATTTCCCCCAAGAGAAAAATAGATTAAGGAAATGCGAAAGAGCTCTATCACCTATGAATCAATGACAGGAATGAACTTGCCTTAAATAATTTTGGAAAGCTCTATGATATTTATGTATTTGAATTTTTTCAAATTCTTTTATGAATTTTGTTTTGTCATAACTCTTCAGTACCATATATTAGTGAAAAGTTGTTAGTGATGAAAAGATACCAAACATCATAGAGGTGGTTTATTTTTTAAACAGCATTTCTAGAATACAATCTGGTGAATATCACTCAGAAAAAGAAAAACAAAAAACATTAAATTTTATTTTATCTATGGAAATTATTTTCATTGCTCAAGTTTAAACTTATTACCGAGTGCCTGTTGTTCTACGTTGAAAGGTAAATATTCGTTAATTTCTAGGACCACGAATCACTACGTTGCACTGTAGTCAATACGCGGTATGTGAAATATATTGATATCTCATTCAGTTTTTGCCGACAGATGGCAGTAACTATTAGTTGTCCAAAGTTATCGGATGAAACATGTATGTCTTTTTGGAGTATTTCAAACAATGCTTATGCTGTAGTTGGAGTTCAAGTAGACCAAAGTCGCTCCACCTGGTGAGTAATATCCTCAAAGGAGAGACAGGTTCCGTATGTTTCTATGCGCACGTCCGGACAAATATATCATTTGGGAAGCAATAACGCGGATAAGCTGTAAATGACACTGTGATTAGATAGATTTTATGATTCAATGTAAGTCGATATACGTGTTTGTTTCATCAGAAAATTTATTGAAATCAGTCAAGTGATACGAGTTTGTAAGTAAGTCGGTTGTTTGTACATTATTTTTTGGTGGACAAATGGACCAATGATTAAATATAAGAGGCGGTGATTACATCTTTTCGAGTTTATGTATGTAAGAATTAATGTTTTTGTTCAACTACCTTTCGCCATCTATGAGGCAGCTTCATTATTTCATTGTCTCAAAACATAGAATCTTTCTGAGTGAGGAACTGCCCAAACTAGTTTTTAAAGGATTTCAGTGAATGGAGTTCTTCCCATTAAGAGAATTATGTAGAGACCAAAATAAGTGGTAATCCGATTTGCAAGATCGAGTGAGTATGACAGGGCAGGAGGATATGCACAGCCAAGCTGTATCAATTTCTACTGGGTCTGTGACGTCTTAGGTTGTCCTGATAGAATATGACTACATTTCGGTGTGGACAATTCCAGATACTTTCCATCGACTACTGCTTTTAATCGGTTCAAATCGCAACAGTACCTGTCTGAATTCAACGTCCTTTTTTTGCGAAATGAGTTTGTAATAGATAATGCCCGCCCAATCCTACCAGATATACAGCACAACATTCTTCGTATACAGACCAGTTTCTGAATTGGTAATGGTAGCCTATTTAGTTTTCCTTGGGACTTTTCACTCCCGGTTTGTGATTATTCTTTTAAAAGAAATCGGTAAATTGAGCAGAGAAATCGTAGATGAAAATGTGGTCCATTAATTTTTTCCCCATTAAATCGTATGGCACCCAAATCTTCTATCACTTCCAAAATGTTTTCAAATGCTTTATAACGCTCATATGTGATGTGGAATATTTCTATGATGTCGTTTCTATGATTAGTGGGATTTATTTTTTAAAATACGTGTTTAGATTTGGTTATTATCAACAACTTCTATAGCACCGACACTATAAACCGCATATATTTATGTTTGCTATTTTCCCCTTTCGCTATACTACTACTACTGCTACTAAAAACATAATATTAATGAAAAATGAACCCACTTTTCTGTTCGGTTAAGTCAAAAAATACCTGGCATTAAAGAAACTAGTAACCTACTAAGAGTTTAAAGCTTTTTTGTTTTCTTAACTTTTTTTTAGCCGTAGTTATTTTTGATGACTGTGAAAATACAAATGAAGTGATTTATTCAAGATCAAACACATAATGCAAAATTAATTTATTGATTATTCAGGTATTACGTAACAATAATTACAACCAATGAAATAATTATGAAACTAATTCTCTTTGATGCCGTAAAATAAATGGAATGAAAAACCGAATTTCTTTATCACAACGGTAATAGGAGTGCGTGCGTACGTTTGAAAAATAATATAATATATATATATATATATATATATATATATATATATATATATATATATATATATATATATATATTTACAGTGAAGATTGAACTAAAACGTAGGCTCATAGCTACCGAGTGCAGAATCGAGCATTGAATGATGTCCGTGGTTTCACCAGCATAAACAAGGGAGTGAAGTCAACTAAAATTTACAAAAATACACACACAAGAAAACCGGTCCACACGAAGTTATATAAATGCATGACCTACGAAGAAGGAGAATGACTAACAGCCTCAAAGAAAGGCCCGAGACCACATACATTCGATTCGTTCAATGTTAATTTGAGTCAATTTTCTTACGGATGAAAAATTTCATTTAGTATTTTTATCAAGCGTTATTGTCGTAGTAATATAATTTTTCTTACAATTAACTTTTAGCAATTAGTCGTTCTTATTAATTTACTTAATGTATTCATGGGGTTGTGCCTATATAAATGTATTCATCAGAAGGTGCCTATATAAATGCATTAATGGTGATGTGCCTATATAAATGTATTCATGGGGATATGCACATATAAAATTATCAGTGTACTTTTTATTTTATTTTAACTGCGATTAATACATGACTTTATATATCTTCGTCTCGATTTGTATATAATTTAACATATATGGAAGAGCTAACATATACAATATATATATATATATATATATATATATATGGGGGGGGTTATGTGTGTATGTGAAAGAGAGAGAGAGAGTGAGAGAGAGAGAAAATATAACTATAATATAAATGTGAGTTGGCTCTGTGTGCGTTCAGGATTTTCTCCAATATTGAACGGTAAAGCCATATATTTATATATTCTGAATCCTATCATCCGCAGTAGGCTTTCATAGCATTTATTTGAACATACACACATTCAGAGGCGTAGTACATTTTATTACCTCACCCTATACCAACATCCAACAGCCATCTTTGTACTAGAGGCACATGCGTGTTGTTCTCCAGGGTATTAGGTGAAAGAGCCAAGGGCAAACATATTTGAGACAGGAAAAAACACGCTTTTGAAAAGTATCGCTGTGTGAAAAGTTTCTCCAGCAAATCATAAAAAAAACGACCCAAACTGACTACATTTGTGAACTTCAATGCAGCTCTGTAACTGAACATATGTAAACAAATGACAATGCTATATTCCTAATGCAATTCCATGTCATAATGTAAAATTCGAAAGCAAATAGGATTCTTTTCTGATAAGTGATGGTTGTAGGCTATAACTGAATCTAAATAATCGAATAATAAATTTAAAATCTTAACCCTGTTAAATTAGAATTAAATGTTAGAATCGACTATCTGTCGTTTAACCTAAACAAGCCACAGAATCGACTGTGTCCTTTTACCTAAACAAACTACAAAATCGAACGTCCTGTCAACAGTTTCAAAATTTTTGTTAAATCAAAATCGAAATTAATAATTTTTCCAGTATACATTTCGAATTTATTTAAGATAAAAACTTAGGCTGCATGATTGCTTTTGATTTGTTCAATGGAAATTAAAGTAGACATAACATGATAATTTATTTCAAATATAAATGGTACGTCTTTGAATAACCAGGGTCTGTTTAAAATATGAGCGTCCCATTAAATATATATATTTGGAATCAGTATCATCCGAGGAATGTTTTTATACAATTCATTTGGGACTATTGCAATTTTGATTCACTTAAATCTTAAAAAAATGTTTAGAGAATTAATTTTTTTTTTATCACAAAATCTACTGTAGAGTCAAATTTGTATTTTTAGCAAACATTTTTGGTTTTTACATTTTCGAGAAAATTATTTCAGTTTCCTCGCTCATAAAATTTACATTTTATGGGTTTTGTGTTCGATAGTATATTAAAGGTCACATTATTAGTGTTATTTTTCTGTATATTGGGTCAACTCAAACTGCTGGTAAGTTCTTAAATATATTTGATACTTAGTACACTTTTCTATATAGTATATACGATTATGATTATGATTATGATTTATGTGACAAATGTCCTTAACATCCACCTTTCCCAGGCAATGTTTCATTCAATTACCGAGCATTGGTTAGCTTGCATTTCGTAGATGTGTATACATCTGAAGAAAGTGTCCTTATCTGCTGGGATGAAACGGTAGATAATGACATGTACAAGGACATTGGATTCAATATAAACGTTACCGTCAACAGGAGGTCATTAGCAATGAAAAAACAAGTCACTCGGTATGGAAAGGTATATAATATCAGTCATGAAAACATGGGACAAACAAATACCCAAAATAAATTTGTCAGCAATGTAAGAGATTTTAGAAGCTTTTCTTGTTCAACAAGTTGAATTGCGAGAGGTCAATTATGAAGTCTAACTTCAAACCCAACTTTATAATAGCTAACTTAGGTAATAAAACTTTTATAAGTTTATTTAGTGCTTCAGCTGAAGTCTTAAAATTGTTTTCACACTAAAAAGTATTACTGCGAATAAAAACGTTGTTGACACGAGTTAACTCGTAGTCGACATCATAATAAAAATTGCCGAATATGAGTAATCTCGTGGTTGGCAGTCAATGTATTACAAATTTTTGCAGAGCCTATGAGCGGGCAGTGGCAGCAGATGCGTAGTCATGGTATAGAGTTTTTTCCCCTTTCTCTCTCTCTCTCTATCTCTCTCTCATATATGATATATGAAACTGTATCTATCTATCTATCTATCTATCTATCTATCTATCTATCTATCTATCTATCTAAAATATATAGAAAGAAAGAGAGATTAATACAAATATAACATTTACCACTTTTGATGTTGCCATCAGTATCCTGACTCTAGAATTTCATAGACAGAGCCATCAGAAATCGCTTCGCCCCCTCGTCAGGGTACATCTATCTATCTATCTATCTATCTATCTATCTATCTATCTATCTATCTATCTATCTATATATATATATATATATATATATATATATTGAAGAATGTTTATGAATACAATTTGATCATACAACTAAAATATATTTCAAATAAGATATCTCTGTTATACTGTGATTTTTTTACCGCCAATCCTGATTGCCTACAGTTGCGCCAGTACCCCTTGCATCTTGCCGACAGTAGTTATTTATTCCAAAATTATATCTCCGTTAAATGTGATATTCAGTTTGCCAATTCTTATACTTGAAATTTGTTATACTTTCTGATGGTGCAAATCTTTTCTTAGTAGTCAAATTGTTTTGATTTTTCAATGTTTTTCAAATTTTTTGTATCAGTTTGGTATTAAAACATGTTGAAGTTAAATTGAGTTTTATACTCGATACACTCAGATTGTTGTTAAGTCCGTAACTCAGTTTCTGTACTAGCATCTTCCGAATGCTATGCTTTTCACATACTGACTTGTGCATCTCATTGGTGATCACATAATATCGGGGACTTTACGTTTAACATACTGAAAACAAAAATTTATTTTCTTTAAATAAGAAAGCAAAGTGATATGGCAATTTATGCAATATTATATATTGCATAAATTGCCATATCATTTTGCATATAGTATTGAAATTTGGTAAAATAAATGTTAATCTGGTATGAAGAGCTTATTACAAATCTAGTATCTAATCGATTGGGAAATGATTTTTTTAGTTTTGAAATCTTTGATCAGTGAATATTGATATTGCTTGACTATAAAAACGAGAAAGCATCATTAATACATAGATCTTTTGTTATAATATTGATTGAACCATCGACTGCAATTGATATTACTTAATATCGATACCCTTTTGCTGGGCTTTCTTAAATACATAGCAATGATTTAAAAGAGGAATCATATTTTCAATGAAGATCTGACTAGTTATTACAGGAATGCAATAGCAGATTTATTATTTATTTTATATGCGGTGTCTGGAAATTCAAGTTAAAAAGCAGAATCCGAGGTGCGAGTAAAATATTTAGTCTTTTTTAGATGAGAATTAAACTTTCTTTAATTTACCCTCTCCAGTATTGTGAGATTTCTTCTGTGATCAACATTTGCAACCACTTCAACCTTCAGATATTAAAACACCATTTCTTTCGTCTTTAAATCTATATGCCTAGGTTGAAATTACTCACAAATAATTAAGTGAAACTTGTTCATACAGTTAGAAAATTGTATTGAATTAGTTTGATTGATTAAAACACAAATGTAAATACATCTTGTACATCTGCTTATAAATAAAAACTATTATACACTCACATTAGGTTGTTCATTAAAAATTATAGAATTTATTTTCATCCAGAATATGACCTGTACAGAAAAAATATTAAATAATGAGAAACAGATGTTCACATCATAAGGGTTGCGATTGTAAATCTAATTAATTGCCGAAGTCTCATGATAAATTTAATATTAAAACTAAGAAAATAATTGCTTTCAAATGAGCTAATTTTGTGAGAACACACTTCCAATGAATTTCAATAAGAAATATATTGATATTGAAAACTAAAAATAGACAGGCTATCACAATAACAATAATATCCAATATATTTACATTATACAACTATTATTATTTTTAAATTATTAAAAATAGCAAAAGTTTTGTTTATAGTGCATATATAATTATGTAAGTTGAATTAAACAATAAAGTTCATTTAATATTTATTTCTGCATGCCAAAACATTCACTACTATTAAAAGAGTGTGACGTGACAGAAACCAAAAGCTAAGCGGACTGTAGAACACATAGTTATGATTGAAATAGCAAAGATAGTATCAAAATGCTTATCACGTGATCAACGACAAGCAAATATGCAGAAAAGTGCTGATTGACAATGTTGAATTAAATTTATTTTTAAAATATAATTTTAAAAAATACCGAAAATTAAAAGATGCGAATATGAATAAATCGGTTGAAATAATCGCAAAAGAATACCAACCGATTAATGAAAAATAAACTAGAATTCTGATTTTTTTCAGTCTGAATTAGCTCGAAAATTTACTTTATAAGAATGTGATATTGTTCGCTGAATCTGTGTTCTTCCAAAGATTACGGAGCAATTTTCGCTGTGCTTCTGTTTTTTTTTTTCTGAATATAACGTTTTGTTTTAGTTTTGTTCTTCCAAAATATCGTAATGATGTCCGCTATACCTGTTCTTCCAAAGATAACGTAAGATTTTTCGCGGTAAATCTATTCTTCCAAAGATAACATAATGTTCATTATATTTCTGTTCTTCCAATGAAGACGTAACTTTTTTGCTGTACTTCTGTTCTTCCATAGATGATATAACATTTTTCTCTGTACCTCTGTTCTTCCAAAGATAATGCACCATTTTTCGCTGAACTTTTGTTCATCCAAAGATGACATAAAAGTTTTCGCTTTACCTCTGTTCTTCCAATGAAAACGTAACATTTTTTGCTTTACCTGTTCTTCTAAAGATTAAAAATGATTATCACATCGAATGAGTTAAGGTTAAAACAAATTCTAACAAGAATATTAAATATTCAGCAGATTTCTAGAAGATGAGTAATATTTTCTGTTTCCACTTCTGTTTAAAATAGTGTTTAAAATAAACAAATGTTAAAATAAAACAATATTTAAAATAAACATTAATCCTCCTTTTTCATTGCTCAGGCGCGATTCACAATTATTTCTCGTAAATAACATCTTTCTTAATATCCTATAGAGGAAAGAGTTGTGAAATAACAAGTAAAGGAAAGTTATCTAAAACACTATTTAAATCAATTTCACATGATTTAATTTTAGTTGTATATGACTGCTTTCTTAAAGTGTATAACGTGCCCAGCAGAACGCATCAAAAGAACAGAATAATGGAGAATTAACAATTTAAACTGATTTACTAGTTATGAACGTTTGATGGTTGAACAATAAGTTGAACTGAATCAAAAGGAATGAGTCTGGAGATAATCACACGCCGAAGACAACTTGCGAGAGCTATGCTGAACTATGGGTCAAACGCTAGTACTTGGGTCTGATAATCCAGACTCTATTGAAGCTGACTTATCCGCTTACCTCGATGCTTTTTCGTTCTTTAAGGAAAAGTGCATTCTATGATAAAATCGGTGTAGAAAGCTTATAGTTCTGAGACAGTCGACGTTCAAGAGAGTTTGAACATTACGTACCTCAGATATAACTTTTGCTGATTTGTACAACTACGTTGACCGAGATTAGGATCCTTGCGAGAAAATGACGTACAATAGCGTCCAATTTAATCCACTTACTTAGAATTAACCGATCGATCAATTTTCTTTCTTTCTTTTTATGCCGAATTTATTTTTTGGCTCCTTTTCTTTATCATTTCTCTTGTCTTGCGTCTTTTCTTTTGTCCTCTCTATCATTTTTATTTAATTTCTTCTTCTTTAATTCATTTTCTCTTTATTTTTTTTCCGTTTCATTCATATTTTCTTTTTTTCTCTAACGTTCGCTCTTACTATCCTAATCTATTTCCAACTCCGAAGTAAACCAGATTGAACAAGGTATTGATCAAATCATCGATTTAACGATAAATCAGAATTTGGCAGGAAACAATTGCGCGTATCGCAGCGCGTACTTACGGAAGCAGAGACGGATATCTGGAACGAAAATGAAAATCCAGATTTTCATTCAAAGACAAAAAGGATTAAAAGGAAAAGCAAATAATTTGGTAAATGGTGTTACTATTAATTTATCTTCTTAATTATTGCAAATTTCGTGTGGTAGTAGATAACAAGTAAGCGTGTCACGTCAGATTAGGATAGTTAAGATTTGGCTTAGAGAAGAACGCCATTATGAAACATTCAAGTACCAGTTTATTTTGTTTGACATGGAAAGAAAAAAGAAAAGGAAAGAAAGGGAAAGGAATGGAGGGAAATGAAGAAAAGGAAGGAGAGAAAGGTAGGAAGGAAAGGAAAAAGGAAGGAAAGGAAAGACAGGAAGGAAGGAGAGGAAAGAAAGTAAAGGAAAGGAAGGGAAGGGAAGAAGTAAGGGTGGGGGGTAGAAAGAAAGGGACAGAAAAAGGAAAGAAAGAAAAAAGAAAAAAAAAGAAATGAAACAAAATAGACTAATACAAAGAGAATCCAAGATCAGGAATATCACAAGTATAATTACAGTTGCTCACTTTGTTTCCTATTGTGCTTACACAATCACTGTGGGTTAAGAAACCCATAGTGATTGTTTGAGAAAAACTTGAATCCATCAGAAGTTGTAGAAGCAACTGTGGTAGACCATGAAATCCTACGCTATATGCACTATCCAGAAGTGTTGGAGGAATAAGAATTTCATTGGGTCACTCAATCTAGCTTAGACAAGATTTATTCTCAGTGAATAAGGAGAATAATTGTAAAGTGCTAGATATCGTTCTTACAGTAGAATAAATGAAGGAAAGTGAAAGAGAATGAAAAGCCGCAAGAATTTCTGCTCTTTGACAAAATCGGGGAACGCAGGAATTACTATTGCACCCGTCATTCCTGGAACGCTTGAGAAATCCGTGGAAAAATGGAAACTATCAAGATAATAAAATTATAAAAATCAGCATGACTAATGGGGAGAGTACAAGAGGAGAAAAGAGACTTGTTACCTGATCTTCAACGAAAGTGAAAAAATGCATAAAACTGAAAGGGAAACGGTCTGAAATTCATTCGAATGAAGATTGAAGCAACTACAGTTTCAATATAAAATTAAAACTATATTAGATCCAAACTGAGGAACAGCTTACGCGAATAAACACCAACGTACAGAATGATTGAGTAGAATTTCTATCACTCAATTCACCTTTGGGGGAAAATCTGTAAAAGTACTGCGGAAAGTCCTGGTCTAGTGAGGAGATCAACCGTCACAATAAATGCTAGCAGAAACTAATTGTATGAAAATTCAACGAGCACAAATTAAAATAACTATTCTCTATCCCATGTGTATCCAATAAAATTGTAAAAATAGAGTAATCTGATGTTGGATTTTGTTAATTAAGTTAATGTTTTCACAAAAAAAAATTAATACTAAGCAACCAAAAATTAAAAAAATTTCAGCTCATATTTATAGGCTCAATATATCTTGGGACTTTCAGCTTATGTCAATTCACATTTAAAATGTTAATAACGTGTTTTGTTTATGTCAGGTTTTATTATGCAAACGCACTCTGTTCAACAAATACATATATTAATATGTAATGGGCTCATTGACATTTCGTAATTTTTTTTGATCATGTTGACTTTTGTACCGTTTTTTGAATAAAAACTGTTTTCCATTCTCATGTAAATCTCATTTAATAATGGTTGTTATTATTTTAAGTTTTATATTGGATAAATGCCCAGAAAGAATGGGTAGCGTTCTATCATTTTGGTACCCTTGAAACATATTTCGACAAGGTGAGCAATTGTCAGTTTTGATAAATATGAAATAACATTGTCTTAGAAGAATAAACTCTTTAACATAAAGCTACTTGGTTGTGACTTGTACTACCCAATAACGTCATATCCCAAAAACATAATAATTCTCTGCATTTATCTTGACAATATCAATTTCGAATGGTCCTATACTGTTATTGTTTATAATAATAATCCCCCAAGCATTACCTCACCTCCACATTGTTGTCTTTTAATTCGTGTTCGTTAATGATTTCCATGAAGCATCTAAACTCGAGCCAACCTACCATGTTCATGAAATACAGGTTTACATTCACCGCTAAAAGCTAGTTATTATTATATTATTTGTTCTTTGTTTACATTATACAACACAAAATATTATGTTTACACAATAAACATATGTTTATATAATATGTTTACTTGCTTTTTAATGTTTTCTCAAGTCTATTTAAGTGACACGCAAAACTTGCTAGTTTTTTCTTATCTTGACAATATTTCAATTTTTTGTTATTTCATATTTTTGGCACTTGACAACGTTTTTTTTTCTTTTCTTTTTTTGGCCATTACTCATTATTTTGAAATAACTTGTTTCTCTTTGAGGTCATAGTTTACTTACGAGCCTTCATAAAAAAATCAAGATGTAGATTTATTAAATACCAAACACTTCAAATACCTCGATGAATGGATCAGTCATAAATTTAGCATAGAAGGCATAGAATATGCACTGTGAGGTGTGGTTTCATCAAATACCGCAAATTAATTCATTAACCTAAAATTGACCATCTTCTTAAATAGTCTCCTCATATCAAGACTTTTGTTTAAATCTCCTGCATAGAACCAAACTAGTTCAAATTTATCTAAGTTATACAGAAATCACCGAGATCAATGATTAAAAATAGTTTTGAGCAAATAAAACGTGTTGACCTTAGCGCGAACCATATTTCATGAAACCTCGTGAATTGGCGCTACAGAATCACAAATAACTTTACAAAATAACAGATGCGACATCACTTGAGGACTTTTAATAACAGTCATAACTAATAAACCACAAATAGCTTGAAGATAAAAAATAAAATAATGAAGATATTTGATATTCCATACAACTGCAAATAAAAGGTTAAGAAGGAAGCCTCCATTAATACTGGAAAGAGTGATGACAGCTTGTGGACTGGTTAAAGATTTTATAAATTTCAGCCGAAAGTAGCATTGATTATTTGGTCAATGCAGAGTGTTCCCTGATAAAGAAAATGACTAATATTATCAACTTTCACAATGCTTAATAAGTTAATGTAGGTATAAAATCAGCTATTATAATATGAAATTCACTTACTATATGAAAAAATATAGTATGATCAAAATTTGTTGGTTATTGCAGATTCTATAGTGAAAGAAAATTACTTTGATAGTAAAATCTGACAGTAAGGTCATAAATATATCAGCGAAATCAGTCATATAATGAACAATCTAGAAATAAAACCGTGCTGGCAAGATTCGTCCAAAAACAAATAGAGAAATAGAACTTGGGATGAAGAAATGTGAAGCAATATTAAGTCACAAAGGAGCACAGGAAGAAATTCAACTAACGAAGAGTGAATCGGTAAGGATATTGAATTGGAAAGAGAAAATGTCTTGCAATAGTGGAATGTAAAATAAAAAAATAAATGGAGGTGAGACTAAACTCTAAAGACATAAATTCATGCAATTTCTTTATTTAGTTATGTTACACTCTTGCTTGCTTGAACAGAAGAAGGACTGAAATCTATCGATAAAGGGCCTAGAAAAACAATGAACATGTCCGACATTACAGAAATGAAATGGGAAATAAATTATAAAATTCCGGAAGTAAACAAAATAGCTGGGTTTATTTGCGTAAAAATCATTTGAACAGAAAAATAGGATATTTAATAACAGTAGCTAAGAACAAATGTAATGGAACAGGTTTCATTAAAACAAAACTGGTAAGACCAAAGAAAGTAGCAAATCCTGTCTGAAAGGAGACAGAAACAAAGTTGTAAAATATATCATAACTGAGTATAGAAAATCACCCAAAATAACTACAAAAGGTGACGGTACAGGGATTGATAGAATTGTTCAAACGGCATGTATTCAGCCTTCTATAAATCGGATATAAACCAGAAGCAGGTTTTTCAAAAATAGAATCAGTAAAATAATTTTAGGTGTCGACAATCTAACGATCTAATTATCGTAAAGATAGATAAGACATTCTGCCAGATAGCCTATTCAATGGAGAATAGCGTAAAACAACAAGGCGCTTAAACCTGGACGAATAGTTGACAGGGAAGTAAATTATTGTGGAATATGATAGCAAAGATGTCGCCTATAATTACTGTAGCGTTTCCAAAGATCTATTAAGACAGAGTAGAAGAATTAGAAAGCCAAATTTTAAACTATTCACATTACAGCATTATTGAAATCAACAAAAGTAGTGTAGTGAGTACTGAAATATTATAAAGAATTTAATGTCCAGTAAAAATCACACGTTGCTATTGTATAACGTCATATAAAAGCAAACTGACAATGTATTGCTTTAAGAATAATCAAAATCTATTAAAATAATAAATTCCTAAATATAGTGGGCCAGAAGTTAAACAATTGAGAACAGAGCCGTAATCAAGGCAGAGAAATAGGAAAAGAGAAAATTTATGAAAAAAAGAAAAGAAAGAAAAATGAAAGAAGTCAATAGTATTAGTTGAAGAGGATAGAATAAAATCTTGGTAGAAAGAAAAACAGAAGACATTCTAAAAGAATTTAATTGAATGAAAGAGAATTACGTTCAAATAACAACTAATTTGGAAGACAAATTTGAATTAAAAATAGTTGTCCATTTGAAAAACAGATGAGGTCAGTTGAATACTTGTTTTCCTTAGTGTACACCCACTCAAATCAAATTATATAAAAATTGTTCCACAAATTGGCGCTTTGAAAATCTAAATCGCAGAACAAACTTTTCTTGCCAAAACGCTTCTACAAGTTTATTATACTTCAGAGTTGGTGTTTTCATGTTTTTAATCAAATACTGATCAATGGAAAACCATATCTGCAAGTAATATTTTGTTACTTTTGCTTCTATTTATTTTACAAGCTATAATTATTACCAATGACTTTTTATGTGAAAACTAGTTAATTTCGCTTTCGTTGGCGCCAATGTAATTTTTAATTATTCAAATTTCAGTCCGTTAAGAACATTCATTTTTATATTAATGAAATATCAAATAAAGGAAGGAATTCATTTTAATCAAGAGAACAATAACACGTATTACAGATTTGCTTTATCTATGATAAAAATTGTGAAGAATCTAACGCTGTAAAAGTAGCTATGATCACATTTTTTTTTATTTACAGATGGTAGGAGATGATAGACACATGTAACGTTTCTCCATCAAGTAGTATGACTGTAACAAGAGATGTACATTACAAAAATAACTTCTCTTTGCTCTAGAGGCCTTCGTTGTTGAAACGGTAAAATCACTTGGCTATGAGGTGACTTCCCTAAAGTAACGAAAAATTACAGGTTTAATTACTGACGAAAGTTTTGTATGTCCCTTCAGAACTTAGGCAATCGTGACTCAACATATATTTTCTTTATTGTCTGCGAATTGTCAGGGATTGTCGGGTTTTAAATTTACTTTTTTCTTCTCTTAGATTGGTTGTCATTCAAGACTAGAGAGTCCAGTCTACCCAGGTATTTAACTAATAGCTGGGATGAGAAGAGAGAATTTTATGTATTATCCAATAGCATTTGTGTGTAATTGAAAGCAACAGAGCAGCGTGGAATTGGAACTCAGCTTAGCGAATCGACTCTCCGCAACGATTCACTACCAGTTGCAATACCCACACAGTTTCTTTAAAGAACAGACTATGAAAAGACTACCATACATTTTCTTTAATAAGATTTTAGATGTTTCTGGGCTGGTATATATGAATTTCACTGTTTAAAAAACACAAAGCGATGTCTCGTCAAATATGTGCACCTATTAAAAATAACGTTTATCCTAGCAAGGACATAAAATTAGAAATCTGTCTAAAATTAAAAATCTGTCACAAAAACATCTTTAACCAGTCAAGTGATGTCACAACATACAGACTGAATGATTCCGTAACAAAACGCACATACATGATAAACTCTCCCTTTTTGTTAATTAAAAAATCTATTAAAATTACAGCAGATAATGATGAATTTCTTTATCGATTATTAAGAAACTTATTATTTCATAGCCTTTCACCTGTTATGAAAGGTAAAAAGATTTTAAACATAAAAAAATATTCTGAAATTTGATTAGATGTTTGAAATTATCTTTTTTCTTACAGACATCAAGTTTAGAATATTCAATTAAAACTTTTTAATTTAAAAGTTACCAAACAAATCAGGGTGTATTTATCAGATTTATCATTTCTGATGTAGGGCATAATTTAATACGAAATACCACGCAGTGTGAATATTTTTAAAACAAATAATTAAGAAATTCTTAACAACTAAGTCGGAAAATTTTAAGCAGTTACAATGAAGCAATAAGTAGTTTTTGAAAAAGTTCAAACAATAAAAATACTATCACGCCCACACAAAAGCGTGTTTTCTAATTTTTGTTACATTTAGAACTGTGACTAAAAAAAAACATTGGATTATTTACACTATTTCCCGCTGTCAACGTCTGGCATTTCAGTGATAATTTATCTTGCTAAACGTTTACCTTTACTAATAGATTTAGTACTTTTCATGTAAACATTATTTGAATTTATTAAAATACGAACGGATATTCACCGCAACTGCTAGAAATAAAAAAGCAAAAACATGTTTGAAATGCAAGTTTAAAAATTCACAGCATAACTGACACACCACTTATTATTTAAAATGGATTTTTTTTCAATCCGACACATTTTTATTATTTCAAAAAATATTTTATCCACAAAAAATATAAGTTTGAAATAATAAATAATATATATATATATATATATATATATATATATATATATATATATATATATATATATATATCCAAATGAGTGAAAAAGAACAAATGGAGTAAAAATCCACAGTTTGAAGCATTTACTTTTGAAATAAATGAATTAATAAATTTGCTGATAAAAAAAAAAGCTACATTGAACCAGAGGAGTGAATTTACGCTAAATTTCCGCCAGAGTTTTTTTTTTTTTTAACTTAAAACATAGTTAAATTAAAAAAATAATACGTATTACCATTTCTTACAGCCATAATTTATGAATATATAATGGTCAACCCTCTATGACTAAGTACCTTATTTTGTTTATTCAACATTAATTTTGCTATGTATTGCCGTCCAGTCTTATTAATATCCACATTTTTGATTCTATCTTTAAGAAGCTTCCTGAATATAAAAAAGAAAAAAAAAGTTTCTGTAAACTTTAGTTCTGATCAAACTATCCCTCCCTTCAACAACCTTTCAAAAAATTGAACATATTGTCTACAATCTGGATGCATTTGTCGCTGACATATTTTTCCGTAGTCGTCAATGATGGCCTGTCTGTGTTCTAGTTTATCATGACATGAAGAGATATCTCATCCAGCTCTACCCCTTTGAGCATATATTTTTTATTTAGCGTAGATAGGACATTTATTTGCTTAATCAAGACCTACCCACAAGTCTAACTTTAATTCTGGTCTTATGTTCCCTCTCCTTTTGATGTTAACGGAAAAGAGGTAACAATTTGTTTTTAAATTTCCTTAAAAGTCATTTCATCAACAGTTACTGTAGTCAGGCGATCATGTATCTTTCGATACATGACTGACGAGACAGATTTTTTCCCGTAGTAGGTTGCTATTTCTTTCTGCGGTAGACCAGTTGTCATCCGGGCTATTTAGCCATAGCTGTGGGGAGAATAACAATATTCATACCTTTCCCAGGGTGTTAACAAATACAAATACACAAAATTACAATATACAAATATATATATATAAATTTACATTGAGCACTATTTTGTAAAAATAAAAATATCTATAAGAACACCGGATTATATATCTTACTGTTCTTTTTTATATATATATATATATATATATATATATATATATATATATATATATAAAAGTGAACATTGAAGTCAACACTTAGAGGCGATAGTATATTTCATGCTAGACGCAATCGTCAGGCCACCCGTCAGGCCTTGACTTCAATGTTCACTTTTATATTTACACACGCTCTATCTGTGATATTGAGCACTTTATCCCATAAATATAGTACACATTAAGACTATATTTCTGATATATATATATATATATATATATATATATATATATATATATATATTATTCTTATATTTCTATTATAATAGATTATAATAATAATAAATATATATATATATATTATTCTTATATTTTATTACAAGAGATATAATAAAACACACACACATACATATATATATATATATATATATATATATATATATATATATATATATATATATATATATATATATATATATATACATATAAATAAATTAAGACATGTCTCATTGAATAATTTAGACAAGTTTTGTCTACATACTTTCAATAGGATTCTCTCATATTCACGGACAAGCTTCTTAGTATACTTATTAAAGGAAGAGAGAAAATTACCATGTTGATATATATTCATTTATTCCGAGTACTTTCGACATTAGCACAATGATGTCATCAGGGTGTTGTTTTTTTCCAAGACAAATTCGTTGTGTTCATCTGAAAATTATTTTTTTAAACTGTGAAGTGTAAAACGCTAAGGTTATGTACTGTACGATTTATACTGCACGATGTAAACGTCAGGGCAGTTAACTAAGTTTGAAATGTCCATGTTTTTTTTTTTTTTTGATGGACACAAAAATTAGTATATATATGCTGATTAATATATATATATATATATATATATATATATATATATATATATATATATATATATATATATATGAATATGATTTCAAACATACTACACCTATTCGCTATACCTGTCATCACCTTCTTGGAATGTTTCGCATGTGGTTTAATAAAATATTAACATTTCTAGAGAATGTACATTACTATTTTCCTTATATATTTTCAATATGTGCATGCTTATTAATAATTAAAATAGTCAATTTATCTTATTTCAATCCGTACTTGAAGTTGCTTAGAATTTCTCAGGAGATATTTTGTGATTTGTGTTTATTTACATATATTTTCTTCTCAATATTATAAAACTAATTTAGGATTACGTAAATTGTATTAACATGATTCGCTTAATGACGTAAAATTGATGGATTCATTAAAATTCTGAATTTTTCATTCGATAAAAGTTGTTAATGGAATAGCGATTTTTTTTCCTTTATTATTAATTGAAATTTTGATATTAGATTTTCCAGTAATATCCAATTCAATTGTTTACACAACTTTTGAATGGATTAGTGTGTAGGAAAGTGCGAGAACATTAGAATAGGATTTTGTGTAAAACAGTGACTCTAGTGAAGAGCTACAATTATTTATACAAAATAGTAACATAGCATTAACATGTAACTATTATGTAATGAAAATAGTAGTATTAATCGTTTGCTTATATAGAAACATTCAGCATTAATTGACCAAACAGCTACATTTCGGCTGAAATTAATACGAATACAGGAAGTAGAAGCAAATTGATATATATATATATATATATATATATATATATATATATATAGATAGATAGATAGATAGATATAGATAGATATAGTTATAGATAAATATAGATAGATATAGTTATAAATAGAAAGATATAGTTATAGACAGATATAGATAGATATACTTAAAGAAACAGAGTGATATAGCTAACCACTGTGACATGTGTCCACAGTAGATAAAGGCGTTAGTTAGATCCAGTGACAGGACCCAAAGAGTATGAGTTCAATACCTGGTTAAGGCGGTGGAGAACTTGGAGAGGGGAATTAGCAGGAGATAACTGATAATTGACATCCATTAGACATGGCACGTGGAACTAGAACAGTCTACCCCAGCGAGCGAAATAAAGGTTTCAGTTCGACATTCCAACCACCTGAAGAAGGCCAGAGCGTATAACGGCCGAAACTTTGTGGTAAATATGGCAGCAAATATGAGGATGATAGTCCGAGCAATGTAAATAGTGTATATAATATCTCAGAAATATAGGCAGATATAGCTAGATACATATAAAGAGATATAGTTATAGATATAGACAAATATCTAAAATTATAGACATATAAAAAGATAAAATTACAGATATAGTTATAGAGAGATATAATTAGATAAATATAGATGCTTATAGATACATAGACAGACCGATAGATAGATAGATAGATAGATAGATAGATAGATAGATAGATAGATAGAACGCACATATATATGCGCGTGTGTATATATATTCATAGGCATAGTTTGATAGATATAGATTGATAGATAAACAGATAGATATAAATAGATAAATACAGACAGATTGACAGATATATATATATATATATATATATATATATATATATATATATATATATATATATATATATATATATATATATATATAACGATAGATGAAAATTTGTCGAATTTTACGTAAATGTATCAAAGTGTTTCCCCATGAGTGGCATTATATCATTGCAAATAATGGTGAATATATAATTGAATAAAATATGGTTTCAAGAATAAATTTGATAAACAAAAACGGAAGCTATTTATGACTGAAACCTATATATATAATAAATATTTAATTAACCTTTACTTCAAATATATCCTGTTAATTTAAAACAAATACACAAACATAAATATGAATATATTTAAATTATAAAAAGTAAATAGTGATTTAAATGATGTGATCTATTTTGTAATAAGCAGGTCTTTTTAAATGACTGTATCACTTGTGATCATATCTCGGACAACTGCATCTTTATATGAGAATGACTTGTTCAGATACAAATTCATGTTAAGAAGATTCATTTAGGTATTAGAACGAAAACTGAACCTTGAAGCTAATTGAATTTAAGTTTAATCTTTGTTTTTCATTATGCTTTGTTTGCTGACATTATATTTCGACCTCTACGTCTTCATGTGTATCTGTAAAAACTATGATGAAAATGAAAAGAAATCACTGCTGATAAGGATCCACGTATTGGTGAATCCACGTATTACTGGATCCACGTATCAAATATATTAATCATATTTTCTCCCTTTTTCACCGCATTTGTGTGCTTTTGCATGTTGAGCCGGCAAACGTAAAAGTACGGAAACTGCCGTGATGACTATGTATTTAATAAATTTACATGTAGATTTCCAGAAAGAGAGTACAGAAGACGTAGATTTCCAGAAAGTGATTACAAAAGATGCAGATGTCCAGAAAGAGAGTACAGTCCATGTTGTCTTTAAAATTCAGAGGTGTTAAAATTTATTTTTTATATCCCCAGAGTAAATTGAATCCCCAAATAAGCAACATTTCTATTACATTACATTTCTATTCTCTCTTAAGAGAGTGTCACAGGAATTGAAATGAATTACTGTTTTTCCCTTTTTAATTCTGAAAGATTGGACATCACGCCGGTTTGTAATGGTAATTCTTCCTTCATTTTAAAATATTCAGATTTGTAAAGAAATTTGTTCTAGGAACGTCAGTGATTGAAAATAACGATGTGTTTGTTTCATTAGCTTGAAGCAGTAATTTAAGTTCGTTTCAAATATCGACTTTTGAAGAAGACAACTTTCACAACCTCTAGAAATTAATGCAGTACAATTTAAAAAGATCAAACTTTGTGTCTTTTTGCCCGATCTTGGCTGACAAATATTCCATAAGTTTGTAAGTTTGACTAAACAACATTTTTGGCATTCAAAACTAGTTAGGAAACTCGTTTACAAAATCTTTAACTGTAACGAATTTGATTCTCAATGAGTCACTCATACATATGTCATTGTGCTAGACTAAAGCAATCTTAGTAAATACATATACACACATATAGGGTTAACACATGACATCATTATTGGCTAATTCGAATCTCATTGCTTTAAAATAGGTACCTCCATAAGATCGCTAAAAAAAAAAGAATATAGCATGATGATAAAGATGCCAAACTTGACGAAAACAAATTTTTATCGTTTAAATATTTATGTTATTATTAAGAGGAAATACGGAAAATGTTTTTAATTATTTTTTAAAAATTTCCTTCTTTTTAGAACATTCCAAATTTGATTAAAAAAAACTTGTTTCTCTTTATATCATCGGAACTAGTAAAATAACATTTTTTAATACTTTTTTTGTATGACAGACATTAATTTGGAAAATTTTGAAAAAATAAAAATAATTGTTGGATGTTAATGAATCTTTAAGAAACTATTCACAGATGATGGAAATTATTATAAATATGTTTTTTTTTAATTAAAGTCATGGCAGAAATATTTTTTTTATATTTATTACCCCCCTAACTAATTTTATGAAAACTAGAAATTCAATCGCATGCAGTTTAGTGATTATATTAGTTAAAAGCACAAGGTTTTGAGGAAGCAAATCATTGTTTTTTAAATTGGACCCCATCTACATGAAAATCATCCCTTAATTGTAATATACAAAATTCAATAAAACAAAAATATTTAATTTCAAATGCTTTTATTTGCTTTTAGTTGTTTTTTATGAATATGGACAATATTTTCTGAAAGCAAAAAATTTTTCCGATAAAAAATGAATTTTTAATACAATTATTTGTTATTTCTTTAATTATTTTAGATTTTTATATTCAAGTTGTTAAAATATAAAATTAGTTGAAAGTCGCATTCACTTTCGTAAATGTCCTTATGAGATCATATTTTAGCGCTTTGTAAATTGTATCGTTTCGTCCAATCAGAAGACCCGCAGTAATTAAGAAATGTATTTTTGTGTTCATAAAAAATCGTTAAAATGGCTGTAATTAAAAAGTACGGACGGACACAAGCAATAAAACGTCACGTGGCTTGAGTGTAAGTGTTCTCCGCTGAGCGTCCATTTCATTATTGCAAATTCTTCGTGCGAAACACATGTTGAGCATTTTGAATGTGCTAGGAACGATTAAAAAAATGTAAAAAAAATACCCCCAAAATACTTTGATCTTTCCTCTTAATAATAACATAAACATTTAGACGATAAAGTTTTGTTTTCGTCAAGTTTGGCGTCTTTTTCGTCATACTATGCTCTTTTTTAGCGATCCCATGGCAGTACCTACTTTAAAATAACGGCAGGATATAGCCAGCAGAATCTTGTCTATCATGCTGACAACACTAAAACGGTCGAAAGAACGTAAGCAAAAACAGAACAAAACATGAACACTGTTTATCTCCAATTTTATTTCATTCAAAACTTGCAAAAATACAATAAAAATTAAACCTTGGTGGTTGAATTCAACAAAACTTGGATGTAAATGCGTTATGTACTTATATTGAAAACTAAATGTCAATCAAATACAACATATCGTTTTATTCCGATTAAGTCGGTTTGCAAGTAGAAATTTAATTTTAAAAGTTGCCGATTGCAACTATATATATAGCTCCTATTTCTGTCGAGCACTGTCTATTCTATTCTTATACTATGGATAGAATCAATTTCGGAGTATCACTTAAGAACATTCCCACCACGAGCAAAAGGGATTATTTCGTCCATTTAACTCAGCAAACGGAAAACCTTATCAGAAGAATGAGATGGAAAGCTTATTTCTTTCTTCAAGACAAGGAACCATTGTGTGAACGCGAAAATTATGGTTTTAAAAGCTTAAAAACTGCACCAATTATTAAGCAATTATCTGCTTTTGAAAATGAACTAATGGATATCGTCAAGGGATTAACCTTCTATCAATATAAAAATGCTTTCCAAAAAAATCTTGAAAGTATTGTCAAAGATATTAATAGATCTGGTGATTTATATGTTAAATCCGTTAAAACGGCAAACTTTTATAATCTCCTAAGGATTATGATACATTAGTTAAACCAGATGCTACAAAAAATTGATACAAATCACTTCAACCAAATAGATAAGATTAATAGTATCAGTAAATCAATTACTGATAAACTACAGATTAGTGATCGGGTCAGTAAATTACAAACTAAGGAAGCCTATGTCTTGTTAAAAGACCATAAACCCGAATTCAAAACTAAGCCATCTACTAGGCTTATAAACCCGACTAGACCAGAAATCGGTAGAATTAATAAGACTATCTTGGAAAGAACCAACCACTCCATAAAAACGCCCTTGGGCTGCTACAGTGGATTAATACAGCTGATGTTATCAACTGGTTTAATAACATCCGATATAAGTGCAACTGTACTTTCATACAGTTCGATATTATCGACTATTATCCCTCTATATCGAAGAATCTTTTCACTTTGGCCTTGAATTTCGCCCGGGAATACTCTAATATTTCTGATAGTGAAGTGGACATCATCATGAAATGCCGAAATTCTGTTCTGATCTATAAGGATGAACAGTGGACCAAAAAGTTTTGCAACGACAATTTTGACATTTCAATGGGTTCTTTGGATTCTGCTGAAGCTTCTGACCTGGTTGGATTGTTTCTTTTGTATAATTTAAGTGCTTTCGATTGTCTAGATTCTGATAGTGTAGGATTGTATAGAGATGATGGCTTATTAGTTGTTAAAAACTCCAGTAAAATTAAGGTAGACCTTATTAGGAAAATTATCCATAGGGTATTTAAGGATTTAGCTCTTAAGACAATAGTTACAACTAATGTTAAACAAGTGGATTTTCTAGACGTCCTCCTAGACCTTGCTAACAACACTTTCCAACCATATGTGAAGGTTAATTCCAACCCAATATACGTAAATCCAAACTCCAACCATCCCCCTTCAGTTATCAAACACATACCCTCTTCCATTGGATTTAGAATTAGCACTAACTCTTCTAACAAAGATGTTTTTAATAAACATCCTGATTTTTACAATTCTGCACTCAAAAATAGTGGATACAAAGATATCACTATTCAATATAAAAACCCTGTTAATTGCAACCTTAATAAGAAAAGAAGATCTAGAAAGATCATCTGGTTCATCCCCCCCGTTCAATATAATGGTTAAAACTAAATTAGGACGTTTATTTTTAAACCTCATCGAGAAACATTTCCCCAACCCTGGAACTAACCCACTTAGTAAAGTATTTAATCCTAATACCCTTAAATTAAGCTATAGTTGTGCTGATAACCTGGAGAAAATAATTAAAAACATAACAGCATGGTCTTTAACAAGTATAGGGACTCAAAAAGCTTGATTACTCAACAGGTTACTAACAGCAATACTAAATATAATAACACAAATAACAACTTATGTAATTGTAGGAATCCTAATAATTGTCCACTACAAAATAACTGTAGGATTAGTTCTGTAGTTTATCTTAGTACAATCTCTGCAATTGAAAATCCAAATACAAAAATTTTTTACATTGGTAGCACCATGAAAACATTCAAGGAACGCTGGCGGGGGCATGTTCAATCTTTTAGAAACAGTGACTATAGGTACATGACTTCATTATCCAAGTATTTTTGGAATCAAAAAGAAAAAGAACAAAAGAAAAGAACAAAACACCTACGGTTAAATGAAGATTGATTAAGAAAGCCCGGATATGTAACTCCCTATATGCCCCATGTTACCTAAGGCTGATCTCTTAAATCAAAGATATGAACTAACAGTTAATTGTAAACACCGTTATAAATTTAACTTATTGTCGGGGTCGTATATTTTAAATGATAATGATATGTCGATGTATGTTTAATAGATTATTACTTTTATTGCCTGATGGTCATCCTGACGATATTCATGTGTATTGTATACCTGCATAATGTTATTTGTGTTTGTGTATATGTGTATATATTTATTTGTGTGTAGGTATGTGTGTTTGTATTGCTGAATGTGTATGTTTGTATATAAGTGTATTTATATGTTGGTAGGTTTTGTGTATACATATGTGTATATGTGAGTATATGTGTATATGTATGTTTGTATGTATATATATATGTGTGTGTATATATATATATATATATATATATATATATATATATATATATATATATAAAGTAAGTAGGTAAAAGGAGAAGAAGAGGTGTAAGAAATATTGATGTATATGTGTATATATGTGTATTTGTGTTTGTGTATATATGTGTATATATATGTATGTATATACATGTATTTGTATATGTATATGTGTATATGTGTATGTGTATGTATATATATATATATGTATGTGTGTTCTGTTATATTGTGTATCTAAATTTATATTTACGTATATTTTTGTATGAATGTGTTTATATATGTATGTTAGGGTACATGTATATCGGTGTGGGTTTGTATATTGGTGTGTGTTTATGTATGTATATGTATGTACGTTTATATATGTATTTGGTTGAATGTCGTTGTATTTATGTGTATGTGCGTATATATGTGTACTTTTTATTATAGATAGGTATATTTACGTATATTTATATGTATATATATATATATATATATATATATATATATATATATATATATATATATATATGTATTTGTGGATGTATATACGTGTGTGTTGACACCTATTATATTTGAGATTGTTTGTGTGTGTGTGTAAGTATGGAAACTTTTGTTTGTCATTACTGCCACATGAGTTAGTCTATGTGTGTATATATGTTTATGTTTGTGTATTGGTGTGTGTATATATATATATATATATATATGAGTATGTGTGCATAAATGTGTGTATATATGTGTGTATATATGTATGTATGTGTATGTGTACTTGTTATCATGGAGATGTATATATATGCATATATTTATGTTTATATATTTATTTGTATGTATTTCTATGTATATGTATATATGTATGTATGTATATGTGTGCTGGTTTGTGTTTGCTGCCACGTGTATATATGTGTATATGTCTATGTACGTATGACAGTACACGTATTTCTGTAGGTAGTTCTTTTTATCTTATTTTCCTTCAACTAATATATAATGAAATATCAACTTATATGATTGAAATATATGTTTTTATTGATATTTGTGGTTTTGGAATTTTCGTTTTTTAATATATTAAATAATATTATTTTTAACCATTTTTATCTCTATATATTTGCTCGCTTAAGTTATATTTTAATAAGTGGCTAGCATTTGTTTAATGACACTTTCAGTCTTAAATATTTATTTATTGCTTGTGGTATCTGATTGTCTAGGTCAATGTCTGTGGATGTGTGTACATGTATTTATCGGTGTCTATATGTATGGAAAGTGCATTCACTTTTAATTGTGTATGTATGTAGGTGTTGGTTTTCCACCTCTTTTTTTTATTTTTTATAAAGGGCCGTGGAGATGTTCCCTGTCTCGTCACTTTTTTGCGTGTATATATATCTAAATATGTCTGGGTGCTTATGTATTATAATCTGATTGTGTTTGTGTTGTTTTACGCGTGAGTTTAGGACCCGTTCACACACTTGGGATTAAAATGTATACATATATATTGTCGGATGACCGGATGAAGTAGCGTTTGTTCTAACGTAATTTCAACGAAGAAATAAATTGAATAACATATGTATTTCTTCTTTTCTCCTCAGTAATTTTATAATTTTTAAAATTAATAGTGTTTAAATTTGGATTTTAAAATTGGCAGTTTTTAAATTTAATATCAAATTTTATCATAGAATTTAGTAATTGTTGGTTAGAATAAATTCTTTTTAAATATTACCCGTATTTTAAAGATTTGAATAGCTATTATAACGTGACTCCGTTGTCAAGCGTTTCGAATTTTCCTATACTTGTATTTTGATTGGTCATTCTAGCTTTCGTAACAGCGTTTTCCCCTTGCGAAGGATCGTTAATTAATTTGAAACTTTTAAAACCATTTATTTTGCATTCAACATCATCACTTGATAAGACACCAGGGGTGTTGAAACAAAAATGTCTATTTTGTAGTGATTTTATAACATATTTATGTTATAAATTTAAAAAAAAAAAATATATATATATATATATATATATATATATATATATATATATATAAACACACATACACATTACGCACACACACACACACACACTCTCTCACACATACTCTCTCTCTCTCACACACACACACACACATATATATATATATATATATATATGAAATATACTTAACATTTTGCTTTAATAGAATTAAGTACAGACAAAAAAATTAATTTCATTTCGACCTTGGTAAAATCTACTTTATACGCGTATTTAACGATTAAATGGAATAAAATCAAGACATTAGAGATTTCATGCAATTATCGTGTTTTCGATGTCAATGCCGTAGTCTTCCTAAATTGCTTTTCATTCTTTTGTGATTTCTGAAGTTGTACAGTCTAAAATGTCGGATTAGGAACGTTTCAGGATCCGGTGCTATAATGATGAACTTAAGTTATGATTCTATCATTTTGACACTTGAAATTTGGTTATCTTACTGCTACTCCTCACTTTTCCTATTATCCATTCATCATGAACTTTTTTTTTCACAAGTGAAATTACGTTAACCGTGTTAACGTCATTGATTTTTTTTTCTATAAGTTGGAATCGAGATACGGTGGAATTGAATCATCGAGAAACATCATTTTTCTATTTTGGGAAATAACTACTGACAAACGAGCGTTAGACCGTTGTTTTAGCAATTTCATTCTAGTGTGGAGAATGTTCAACATAAACATCGAGTAAGTCCCCCCCACAAAAAAAAACGTCGTTAACGATGTTTAATTGAAAAAAAAAAAAAATTAAAAGTAGAAAATAAACCCCAAACAATTTCATAACGGTTTCCTGTCATTTGGTTACGAGAGAAAATGTAAAAAAAAATGGACAAATCGATTCTATATAACCGAAAAAAATTGTGTAACAATAATGAGCAATTTCTGAAGAATGCCATATTTGTCTATATTTCTGACTCGTTACGATAAATCGTAAATTCATTGAATCTTATTTTTGTTTGATATAAACTGTTTTACATTTATAAGTAATAATCAAATGTTTCATGTCACATTATCCAGTACTTATTCAACTGCATTCTGTTTGCAAAAATTCTCATGCAAATACTAAACATATACAGTATTTATATTTTCACTATATTAAAAATGCATTTGCAGAGTTGATCAGCGTTTTCAGAGACTGCATTTATTTTTAGAATCTTGTAAAAATGGTTTACCAGAGATTGTTAATGTTGTTATCCATACCTTTGATCATACCATCGGTTCCATTTATTATAGGTATACCGATAGTTTGGAAAGTGACATTTTTAAAATCTAACTTTCAAGATCCCTACATTTATTTATCTTGTTATATTCTTATTTATTTTATCTCATGGCAATATCATATAGAAGACGTTAATATTTAAAAAAAAATCTTTTGACCTTCATTTTTTTTATAATCTCATACGGGTTCATAACCAATGACTGGAGACAAGTCGTTTCCACATAATTAAGTAAAAGACAGCGATTAAAATATAAAAAAAACTTCAATGGACAAAGCTCTTAGCAGGATCTGGCCTGTCCTTGCTAGGACAATTTTGGGGAGATGGTGCACCAGGGATTTTGTTAATTATGGAGTTCTTTTTTGCAGACTCAATGCTCCAACTACATCAGGAACAGTTTCAGTTTTTAAGTACCACATTTTTTTCTATTTTCATCTCAAGGGTTTTGTATTTGATTAATTTTTCAAAATTTTTGTCGATATGATTTGTCACTTGGTAGGCTCGTGTCAATCAGTGTGCAAACTTTTTCTTTTTTGTTTTTGATAATGATTCGATGATTTACTGGTAGTATTTGATCTGTATTGATAGAAAAATCCCAGAGGATGGTAACATCTCCTTCCTCAAGTACAGGTTATTACATACCCAGCATGATAAGGATGTACAAGCCACATGCATCTCAGTAAAATGTGCGTGATATGCTGAGAGGTTTTGATAAAGACAGCAGAAAACCTTACAGTTAGATATGCCGTGATGCCAGGTAACAGTCAGCTGTGAGGGAATTTGATTGAGATTAATCCAAAGTATTTTAAATTTAAAATACAACCACCGCCTTCACGACACCCAGTTATGATGATCCCCCCTCTCCCCCTTACTATCGCTCGTTTAGCTGGTCGATCCAAAAATGCTTGCACGATAGCCAGTGAACAAACTCTTTCGCCTGATTCTTATAATTTTCGGTGTCCAGCTTAGATTTTTAATTATGACATGTTTCGTAAACTAGTCCCTTTTTCTTCGTAGATTATCGTGTAATGTGACGTGTAATGTAGCATGTGGCAAGGATTGACAAATGAGAGAATTCGTCTGACGAGGACATCGGTGTGAACGTTTTTTCCGTGGACTGCAAAGAAAATCGACCCTGCCTTAAACACCTTTTGCAGATCGATCACTGGGTATCTCAAACCAATTACAATAGATAACTTCTATTTGCTTAGTGGTATTGCTCCTTCTTACAGACAGTCTACTCCTAACTCGAGAAGTTGACGCAGGAAATTGACCCTCATCATATACTCCACAGTTGTGAACCAATGACAAAGAGTCTCAACTCAAGACATGCTTTATACATTGAACCACATAGCCCCCAGTCAGCGTCTGCCCCTGTGATGCAGCCACCTTAACTACATAGAACAGGTTCTCTTTCGGTCCTATAGACCCACGTCCTCTGGCTCCAGTAATGCCTGAACCTTCTGATCGTACCTAAATTGCCTCTGAACAACTGTTAGTCACTGTAGAGCCAAACTTCGGAAATGGATGTACGATTCCCAATGCGGACTATTACAAACTAAGGAACATCTAGTTTGCCCCAATCTTGAAGATCCATGTACACTTAACGACCTTGAAGCTTTAACATCCCAGTCAAGTCTCTGTATTCAAAACTGGATGGGTGTGGTGGAGCAATATGATAAGAAGACCAACTTGACATAATTAGAACAGATGAATTCATTGTAGGATTCTGTGGCAAAAAAATATTTTCTCTTTTTAGACATTCTTCTACAGTTGTGTCTAAAATTTCGGTCTTCGATATTCCGATCATCTTATCTTATTTGTATGTAGAATTTTCCTTTAGCATTTTCCTTTTTCTGTTATTTCCTCATTGCTTCATTCTATATATCATTTCATCTGTTGAAATACAGCTTACAGCAGTTGTCAAGTTCTTCCACTTGTTTTTATATAAGCAGTTTAAATCCTATTAGAAGTGGTAGTTGTAGCATAGTATTAGCAAGTAATTACATGGTATTCTGATTCCAGGAAAAATCGACCGGATACAAGCTATTTCTTTATTGTTCGGCTATCTTATTAGCTCAGCAAATTAAATGTGTGTTAAATTATCAATTTCGTATTTACCATAGAGAACAATTCGTAATTCAAGACGGAGATTATTACTTACTAGTTTACAAATGCCGTCAAAATGACAACATATATAAAATGGATATTTATGTCTTTACTATGATTCGAATTATTACTGTACTCTGTCCTTATTCTTCACCTCCCAGATTCGTAATTATATTTTAAGAGTCGGTCTTTGTCACACAAAAAAAGATACTGCCACATAGCAAGGGAGATAATTCCCTATATCAGAAGTTACAGACAAAATATAAGAATAGATATCTTTTCTACTGAATTTCATAAATTGTTATCATTTGTTGAACTAAAACATGAAAGTCTATTCTTATTCCAATATGATATATTGAGGTTTGCACAATAAAAATTATATTTAGGTGTTGTTCGATTCATAGGCAAGGTAAATATTTCAAAAAGGTTAAAAGCTAAGTAAATAAGTTTCTTTAGAGATAATTATCCTCTGAAGTGCCTTAATTTTTGACGAGATTATTACCAGAAACATAGAAGCAAATTGTCTGCATACGGATAGAAAATGGGTTACACAAAAACGGAAAGAAGCGTTAGACAAGGATGCGTCTTCTCAACGGATTTATTTAACCTGTACAACTTGACTGTCCTAAGGGAAATAAAGGTTCCATCAGGATTTCTTATTGGCGGCTACAATCTTAGAAATTAATATACGCAGATGATATTGTATCGATAGAGGACACAGAAAAACTCTATGAACACATAGACAAATTATCATGTGAAAGCGGAAAGAAAGGATTAAAATAAAGTTCAAAATATGGTTGATAGCAATATCTACAGCCTCAGATGCGAGCTACAAATTGGAGATGTTTGAATTAAGCATGTAAAAAATTTAACTATCTGGGAAGTGTTTTTACAGATGACGGAAAATGTGAAAAGAATGTGTCCGAGAAATTTTAACTCATTTTTTTTATTTTGCTATTGAATATAAGTAATTATCCTTTGAGCACACGATCCATGTTCCTATTTATATACTGACATTCATTTAAACATTAGTTTAGACTTTTAAGGACACATTCTCTAGTTAACAAACTATTCTCGCTAGCATACTAAGTTCAGTCCTCGTCGAAGGCCCTATTAATGTCGGCCTGAGTAAAATACGCTTAATATGCTTAAGTTATTATAGTTACAGTCATTATTTTAACTTTCTTTGTGGCAATTTGAGGGATAAAACGCTAGTCTTGATCAGATGCAAGTTTAGCATCTTATTATGTATTTAACATTCACATTGATAACGCATGATATAAAAGTTGTGATCCGAGTAAATGATGCGCATTTGTAATCATATACGATAAAGATTGTTGGAGGGCAATAATGAAGTTGAACATATTGGATTTCCTTAGCAGTAAGCTCATTTTGAAATGCCATCGTACTTTGTTCAACTCATAAGTTAGACATTATATCCATGTTCTTTCTTCCTGACTGGACCTGTTTATAGCAAGCATAGTTCCGTATTTGATGCTGTTTACGCCAATTGCCAAAGTATCGCAATGCATTTATTTCTGGCGAGTGATTTATCGTATTACTCTCGATTAAGTTCGATAGTCGGTAAACACAGAAGTAACAATGAATAAAATTGAACAGATATTGAATATAATGAATTTGATACAAATTAGATACATGTGTGTGTGTGTGTGTGTGTGTGTGTGTGTGTATCTGTCTAGATTTCTGAGATGAGGTATTGTAACTATTTACACTATTTATATTATTTGGACAGTTGTCCTCATATTCATTGTCATATTCACGACGTTTCGACCGCTGTACACTCCGGCCTTCTCCAAGGATACGTGGTCCAGTAGATAAAAGCGTTGGTTAAAGTAATCCAGTGACTTGACCCCAAAAGTTGTGAGTTCAGTACCTGGCCACAGCAGAGATTAACAAAAACTTGGAGAGTTGAGTTACTAAAGGGAGATAACTGAAATCCAGAAAAGGTATGGCACGTGGAACAAGAACAATCTACTGCGCCGGACGAAATAAAGGGTGTGATTCAAAATTTCAACATATATCACCCGAGGAAAGCCGGAATTTACAACGGCCAACAAGTTGTGAATATGGCAATGATGAGGACAACAGTCGGAACAATGTAAATAGTGTAAATAGGGTGAGGCACTTTACTGAAGTTAATCCATATTCAATGCACCTATAAGCATATATAAGAGATAAATAAAGAGAAAGATATCATAATATTTTACGGTCAAGATATCATATAATGTTTTTTTTTTAATAAGAATCCCCCCCAAGCATGGCAATGATGTCAGGGAGTGGAAAAATTAGTAACCATAACATTAATGGTAAGCAGAGAGAGAAGAGAGTAATCTGGTGGATATTAGATAGCGATTGACATTGCATTTAAATTTTTGCAGATTAAAGTTGGCAAGAGAAGAAACTGTTAGCATAGAATTTACGGCTACATCAAGACAGCTCAACTTTAAATTGATGGGATCACGACAACAGATTTGTGCTGCGCTTAAATAATATTTGAATTAATAGCAACAAACGATTGAAAATGTAACAGGGATCCGAAGACACATCGGAATAGTGAAAGGGGCTTCTCAGAAACTAAAAGTGTTAAGAAACAGGAACATTTTTAGAAACAGAAAACAGTATTAGTCATATGTATTTTATTGTATGGTAGGGAATGCTGTAAAATTTCTTTACATATAGAGAAGAGACTCGAAGCGACTCGAAGCGACAGGTGTGTAGTTCTACAGACGGAAGACCATGGACAAAATATGTGAGCAACGAGGCAATTCTAATGAAAATGAGAACACTCGTATATAAAATAAAAAAAATGAGTTAAAATTTCTCGGACACATTATGAGGAAGTATGGAGTAGAAAAGGTAATACTCTCTGGATATATTGAGGGAAAGATGAGTAAAGGGAAACGGCGAGCAGCTTATTTAAGGAGTTTGAATCGATGGGTGAACAAGGATAGGAAAGACAGTAAAAAAGTGCTGCTTAAATCTACGAGGGAGAAGAAGCTGTGGATAGCTATGATCGCTCACGTCCTTCAAGGTACGGCACACAAATGAGAATGAATATTAGGATATGAATTAAGTGGAAACTTGAACCCCATTCTAGTGCCTTCATGAGAAACAAATGTGTTTTTATTATTTTAGAAATAAATAAAATGGAGCTTGTAGTGGTGGCTAAGGTCTATATATATTTCCATCACATCTAATTTTCAGTGTTTGATCCCAAATAGAAGGCAGAATTTCAAATGCAAATTTTCAAGGTAAGCAAAACCGTTCTAATTGAAGGATTGTCGCGACGCAATCTTCTTATTTAACTTTAATTTAAACGGTTTATCTTTGAATCGATAATCATTCCTATTACGTAGAACTAAGTAAATATCATTTAAAGTTGCCTGTCGTGTATTGCTACCATAGCAGCAGTCGGTGTGTCTATGGCAAGATAGCCTAACGTTGCCAATTGCTCTTCAGTCTCGTTTTGAATTCAGAGTTGTCCTTTTCAGACTAGAGAGTCCAGACTTCTTAGCTACTTAAACCATAGATAATTTAAACATTATAGTTCTTCTATGCATTTAAAAGACCATTAGCACGAAATGAATGAAATAGAATCGACCGGAATTAGAACTCGATTCGAAGACGTCACTTTCTGCTCAGATAACCATTATACCAGCCACACATCTATGAAAAGAGGAAGATAATGTAATTGATATGCCGGAAGTGTGCATACCCCCTTCATTTGTCCTGTTTAGATTCTCAATCATTAGATCATCAAACATTTGCATTCAACCTGCGATGAAGTATTTTTAAGATTAACGGTTCCATCTGAAAGGGTATTAGTGCAGTTTATCCAGCAATCTAAGATAAAATGTAAATTCATTCAGTTTTTTCGAATGATGAAAAACGTTAAGCAGTAAGTGTGTAGCTATTAGAAGAAAATTTGATACAATTTTTGCTTATGAAATAGTCGTACAATGTGAGAAATATTTACCACTGAATTAAGTGCAAACGAATTACATTTGAAATCTAAATATGTCTCTCTGGATTTCTGGTGTGACGAGTCATTTTTATTTAGATTCGGACAAATTTCCTCATGTTTGTTGCTATTATCACAATGTTTCCGCCGTTGGGCTCTCCGGCCTTCTTCAAGTGTTTACCCGGGTAAGCTTCAGAGAATTTCGAACTGAACTTTTTATTTAACCTACAGGCGTACATTGCTCTCCCTCCGGTGTTCATGTCTAAGGATATTTTATCTTGCCCTTTTTGCTATTACTCATCATGATCCCATTGATTCCGAACTTGTACTGAACTCCCAGTTACTATGACTGACATCACTTGCACTACATAATATAGTAATCAACGGAAATTCCATATCAGCTAAACAAAGGACACCTAATGATATCTAGAGGGTACTTGGTTCAAATGTTGTGTCTATAATAACATCTATAACAAGCAAGATGAGAACAACAGTTCGAAATAATTCAAGTATAAAACTTTTGTAATAAATACAAATCCTTCATTTTAAAATATCAATTTTTAGTGATGAGTGCAACATTGAATATGTCTCCATCAGTAAAAAGGAGAATATTTGAAAGACAAGTTTTGAACATTTTGCCAACTTTTCAACAAAATAAACTGAAAATTAAGTCTATCCAGTTATGGTATGGGCGTAAATTTTGCCAAAAAGTAAGAGAAACCGAGACATCATTGAAGGTCGGATGTATACAATGACCTGTCTTGGCTTTCGAGTATTTAAATTTTTGCCGTTCAAAAGCTCACTAAGGAAAATCAAGAAATCGGATATTCCAGCTAAGCATGATAATATCTCTGCCTTATGGCACTTTCTGTTTCAAATTGCTTTCTCCAGTAAGCGAATCGGCATTCTCGAATGACCAGCCGAATCTTCCGATTTAAATATGATAGAAAATCTTTGGAGGAATCTTAAGAATGCTTTAGGTACAGAATTGAAAGGGAAACCGATGACTCAGGACTATTTAATAGCAACAATTCAGTCTGAAAAAAAAAAAATAAAACACTACCAGAATGATTCGAGATTACTTAAAGGAGCCATTGTGCGAAACGTTTCACACAACATTGCTAGTTTGAGCACGAAATACTGCCTATATTCATTTTGTAGTAAAAATAGCATTTGCAGTAGTAATAACAATTTGGTTTCATAGAGAACTAAGACTATGTAAAGCTAGCTATATATATATATATATATATATATATATATATATATATATATATAAAAGAATTAGAGATAGATAAAAATCCCTCCCCCACAAGAATGGCCTTTTCGCCCTTCCAACGGGCTTATCAACTCAAGGAGATTTATGAAAAATGAAATTTAAAAAGTGAATCAAAATGCTTGTGTAAAAAATTAAAGGAAAAAAGACCGGAAATTAACAACTAAGAAAATAAAAATATCATTTAAAAAATAGAAGAAAAAGAAGATACAAAATAAGGTAAGAAAAAGGAAAAAAGGAAAAGAAAAAAGAAAAAGAGAAAAAAGAGAATAAGAAAGAAGCAAGTAAGTAAGAGAAGGCTTAAAAATCTTAAAATGAAAATCAAGATGAGAAAATCACCAAATTCGTCTAGACATGGGCTGACCTTGACCTAAATTTTTAAAAAAATTTAAAAATTGAATTGTATATGAAAAATTTTTTAAAATGGAGAAATAAAAATAACGTTATATATTCGTTATAAGTTCATAATAAAAAAAATTTAAATTTAAAAACAAATAATAATAAATAAAAAACAACTTTTCATCTACTATTCAACTTTTGTTTTTGATTTCTTCTTAATTTGCTTTTTAATATTTTTAATTATTTGTTTAATTTTTTCTTCTTTTAATTTTTCTTTTTTCTATAATATTTCTATTTTAAAATTAAAAAAAAACTTTATTTTTACAATCTCCTCTGTATCAATTTTTTTTCCAGCTGTTATTTCTTACTTTGATGAAGATTTTACCTTTAATTTAGGTCAAGGTCAGCCCATGTCTCGACGAATTTGATGATTTTCTCATCTGATTTACATTTTAAGATCTTTACGCCTTCTCTTTCTTACTTGATTCTTCCTTATTCTCTTTTTTCATTTTTCTCTTTTGCTTTTTACTTTTCACTCTAATTTTAAATGATTTTAAAAAAAAAAATTTATTTTTTTATTTGTTAATTTTCTGTCTTTTTTCCTCTATTGTTTTACAGAAGGATTTTGATTCACTTTTTAATTTTCACTTTTCATAAAACTCCTTGAGTTGATAAGCCTATTTGAAGGGTGAAATAGCCATTCTTGAGGGGGAGTGATTTTCATCTATCAGTAATATATGCTCTGTAATAAATACATTGACCTTTTTTCTGTAAATCAGTTTTAATCTTACTTATTATAAAGCGCAAATTGTGTGTGTGTGTGTGTGTGTGTGTGTCTCTGTGTGTGTGTGTGTGTGTGTCTGTAACGTTTATATATTGGATCGGATTTCCTACATTTTTTAGCCGATTTCAACAAAACTTCACAGGACTACATAAAATTACCTTGTGGTGGTTCTAACGGCGCCGAAAATGGGAAAAACACAATAGTTTTTTTTAACAAAATCAATTTGAAAACACGATTAAGACACATCTTGAGAATGGAAGGGGGACAACTCACATCGGGTTAAAAAACCCAGGTTGTTTGTTTGTGTGTGTGTGTTCCTTTATATATGGGATCGGATTTCTTACATTTTTCAGCCGATAAGACAAACATCCACTTTTTTTTTGGCAGGTAGTGTTTCTTATTGTCTTGCACGCTTTTTTCTTTATTTATACATTCAGAATGCTTTAAAAATTCCATTTACAAGACAATTGTTTATAATAAAATTCTAATTCTATTCAATCGGGCGACTCATCATAACGATTGAAAACAATGTTTTTGTTTGAGTTTGGGTTTGACCAATTCGTAAAAAAAAAACTAAGACATGCATGTCCGTCAACCTAAACAATAATCTAACGATCTCTACTGATTGTACGAATTGAAAAATCGGATAATTCTTTATCTTTAGGGAAAGATATTTCCACGTACCTTAGGGCCGTTTTTACAATTCCCTTTGCAATTTGTTACAAGGCAGATGAATAAGGCATTGGTTCTATTTGAAATGAATTCAATATTTAAAAGAAAGTATTAAGAAATAATTTAAAAATGCGGACGTAAGAAATCTGATAGACAAAAAACAACAATATTTCGAAGATGATAATTATTAAGGAAAGAACACAGTACTTGTAATAAATTAATAAACCCAAATAAAGTTAATATTTTTGGTATTAGAAACAACGAGTGGAAAATATATTCAAATCAGAATTCTAATTATGAATCATCCCAAGCAAAATATGCAATTTTTTTTTTACTGTATTCAATAAGTAAAAATCATAAATTGTAAAAGATTACAGATAAAGGCTACCTACATTTTTCAACCGATTTCAACAAAACTTCACATTTTTTTGGCAGGTAGTGTTTCTTATTGTCTTGCACATTTCTTTCTTTATTTTTACATTCAGAATGCTTTAAAAATTCCATTTACAAGACAAGTGTTTATAATCTATTCATCAATCGATAGACTCATAACGATTGTAAACAATGTTTTTTGAGTTAAAAAAAAACAAAACAAAAAAACTAATTAAGACATGCGTGTCCGTCAGCCTTAAACAATAATCTTTGTCAATTTTATTTTTTAGTCTTTATGATGGTCGATACTTGATCTATCTCTTACTGTTACATCCCCGGGCAACGCCGGGCTCTACTGCTAGTATTTTAAATTTCTAGGATTCACTTGGATTACTTATCACGGATTTTGGCCGATATATATATATATATATATATATATATATATATATATATATATATATATATCTGTGTGTGTGTTTGTGATGGATGGAGGGAGGGATGCTAGGGTGTCTAGCTAACCCCTGGGGCACACGCCCGACCAGATATATTTGCAGTTTCTCAACAGTCAGAATTAACCTATGGCCTATACTGCAAATGTGCTGGGAAAAGTTTAGTTAGAGTTTCTGGCAGAGACCACATAATCTGACATGGTCATTAGTTGATCAAGGCTAGTATCCTGAAAATAAGGTCACAATCACTTATAATATATATGCACATATGTCGCTGTCTGGTTGCGCAATTTATGTGAGTGAGGTATTAGACATCTGAGTGTTTAACTTGTATATGAACGATGAACGATTCTGGGGAATCCAAAACACTTCTTTTAATCTATTCCACTATATATTTATGTGATATTCTATCGGTCAGTCTGTCTATCGGACTATTTCATTACTTCTGATGATTTGATAATATCATTCCATTTTCATTTAAACCCACTTGATATTGTAGAGTGCATCAGAAATATTTGCTTGTCCATTCAAATATTCTCCTTTTTAGAAATAACAGTGGAAGAAAAGATATTAAAAAGAGAAAATAGATGAAAACTGACGCATACACACATAGGTAACCATTTACAATTCTCTCAAAAATAAATGGTCTGCTTATTAAAAGTGTCAGCTAATGACACATTTTTATTAAGATTACTCGGTATATTTTCTTCCTTCACTTCTTCTGTTTTATTCCTTCCCCCATTTCCTCTGCAGACGAATATTTTTTTTATTTCGTGTGCGGCATGACTTTTCATTGTGAATTTAAATCTTTTTTGACAGACTAGATATATAGCGATTTATATTGTTTAATATTGTTTAAATTACTTTTATGTATTTTTCTTGGCGAAATACTCAATTTTAAAACTCTCTACATTTTAATAAGTTGGAGCAGAAATCTTTAAAAAATTGGGCAAAAGTTGTTTTAATAATTTTTTTCTTTTCACTGGAAATAGGTGATGAACATTATTAAGCATTTAGCTGAAAAATAGAGGAAAATAATGACGAACATTTTTCTACCTTTACAAAAACTGACTGATAATGCATTTTCATTACGTACCGTACGTGTACGTGAGCGAGTGAATGTTAGACAGAAAGAAAGCGTATTCAAATAGAAATATAGTTTTTATAGTTTTGTTCCTTTTTTATTTAAACAAATTTTCTATTTTAACTTGATAAAAAGATCTATCAAATAACCATTTATTTATGGCCGCCTTATTTCATGTCACAAGTCAGGTCTAAATTCCGCTTTCCTTTTCTGCTATTTATGCATATAAAGTAGGATTCTTTGGCATAACCAAAAACGAAGACACTTTTAATTTCTTCAGATAACAGACGCAGGAAATTAGTCTTCGGTTCACCATTTTGGACGTAAAGAAAAAAATCTTTGGTTTAAATGACCAACATTGCAGGCTTTAGTATAAATATCAGTAGATCTATTAAGTCCAGATCGTTTCGTAAATATGAAAATAAAACGAAAAGAGAAAAGAAAAACAAACTAAAGACTTGCCGATAGGACATTAAAGGACATTGTAATTGCTATGTTGATTTATACGACATGATTTTCAAAAATCGATTTCATTCTTATAAGTTATTTTTTAACACAGACAAAATTTTCTTCACATCCACCGAAAAGAAAAGAAAAAATTATTAAAAAACTCCATCTTATTCAGTGTTTGAAGGATATTTATATTTGTTCCAAATTAGAAAGTAGTGAGTTTTGAAATATAGTATTTCATACAGAAACATATAAACGCAATTTAAACATTGACAATATGAATTGCAATGTCAAAAAAGGTTTAAAATGTTCAATGAAAATTAATTGTCCCAATGAAATAAAATATTTCTTTATAAAAACGTCTGCAGAGAAATTGAGAAAACGAAGCAAATAGAAGAATGCAACAAAATACAAGATATGAATTTAATTTGAATAAAACCATGATATCAGCTATCAATGTAATTAAAAAGATTTTTGAGAGAAATGTAAATGGATGTGCGCATGTATGTTCATTCTATTTCTCATCTTTCTCTGTTATTTGTAAACAGGAGAAATTTCTAAAGATCGATATAGAAAAGCAAATCTATCGATGGTTTGCTGTAAAATAAAAAAATGGATGTAAATAAAGTGGACGGATAAACGGACCAACTAACAAAGGGACTCAAAATGTTTCAGATAGAAAGACACATTGGTACATAAATATTTAAAGGCAAAGTGTTTTTGTTACTCTACAATCATTCAGATGTTCATAAAATCCTATTTGTCTATACGCAATCTTAATCACGTGTATATATATATATATATATATATATATATATATATATATATATGAATAAAAAGACGAGAGGAAAAATATTCTTCGCCAATGCGTTTCGTCCTCTGATGGACAAAATTTTGCCTTGACACAGTCCCTCACAGGACGAAACGTGTCCGCTAATAATAAGTTTTCCTGTTGTGTTTTTATTCATTTTGTTCCTTTACAGATACACAATCTGAAAATAATATATGTGCACACACACACACGCGTGCGCACAACACACACGCAAACATTTATACTTATACGGTAATGTTAAAATGCACAAACCGGGATACCCATTACGACCTATTATTTCTCGGATTCCAACATGCATATAACAACTATCAAAATTTCTCAATGATATTATTACCCCATATCTCCCTACTAACTATAGCATTAAATCTACCCATGAATTCCTCCAAATACTCCAAAGGCCAAAATTTAAAAAAAAATCCACGGCATTCTTCCGTTACTTGATGTAGAGAATTTATTTATTAATCTTCCCGTCTCCGAAACTATTAAATATTATCGTTAATTCGGTATGTAAAAATAATTTAATTCCACCTTAATCAATCGAACCCAATATTTTAAGAAAACTATTGCTTGCTTGCACCACTAGAGTTCCTTTTTATAACCAGAATGGTACTATTTACACACAAACTAATGGAGTAAGTATGGGAAATCCTCTCAGGCCGTGCTTCTCCAATTATTATATGTCTTATGTTGAAAACAAGGTTTTTACTAAAGTTATTAAACCTGAAATATATGTTCGTTATGTAGACGATATTTTTATTTTGGCTGAAAACAAGAAAGAAACAGAAAATCTGAACGCTACATTTCAACAAAATTCTGTCTTAAATTTTACTAATGAACTTAGTGAAAAAAATAAACTTCCTTTCTTGGATGTTCTCGTCGATTTTAGTAATAATATTTTTACAACTTCTGTTTATAAAAGAACAACTAGTAAAGACTCTTGCCATATTAATTTCTCTAGTAAATTCCCTCTTAGATATAAAATAGGTGTTATTAAGAATTTCCTCACGAGAGCGCACGAGAACTCATCCTCTCGCACGCTTTTCTTTAAAGAATTAAAAAATGTAAAACAAACGCTGATTAATAACGTATTTCCTAATCAATTGTTGGATTTCCACATTAGGCGTTAATAGCAACGGCGAGAATAGAAACATAAACAATAATATTAATATTTTTTTATAAAAATCAAATGAACGAAAATTACAAAGAGGATGAATGCAGAATTAAGAACATTATAAAAAAATGCGTAACACCAGCTGACAATAGCAAAAAAATTAGATTAATTATTTATTATAAAAAATTTAAAACCTCTAACCTTATAGTTAAAATAATAATAATTCACCTCCTAGAACAAAATTAAATAGGGCAAATATTATTTACGAATTTAAATTCCCATTAAGGAATTGTATTACTCATCAATCAAAATTCGTGAATATGTATATAGACCACACTACAACATATTTGACATGCAGACTAACTCTACATATTTCTAACAATAGCTCAATTAGATCTCATTTAAATATTCATGGAGACCTACCAGACACTATTCGGAACATACTTGTCGACAACACAAATATAATAGCATCATCTACATGCCAAAAAAAAAAAGGCTAAAACTAATGGAAGATTTATTAATAAAAACAAACAAACCAACACTTCATAATATTAACTTCGAACAGGGATATAATATCTTGACCGTGTTTTGAAACAAAAAAAAGAGAACATTTTATAAAACATACATACAACAAACTATTTCTAATTTTCACAATAAAAATATAATCCTTGAAAATGGCTAAATGTATAGCCGAAAGCGCTCGAATAAAAAGTACATTCAGATAGTTTTTATATAATTTATCATCCGAAAAGAAAAAAAAATATTAGATCGCATAAGGAATTGTCGTTTTCAATGAAATGTGCATGAAAGAAGGATTGCTGCCTAAACACACACACGCACACACACACACATATATATATATATAAGTTTAACTTTCTTAAGCTTAGAACAAAAAAGGAATAATAGATATTTTCAAATAGTGTTGCTTGCGCCTGCATAACTCGAAAATTGGCCATCGAAAACTTGGTTTTTAAACTCAGCTAAAAGTCTGACCATTGCTGCCTTGGGAAATATACTTGTTCAACCCCCAGTCATGTGACTATAGTTTCAATAATTTATCCACTCATCTCCAATGGATATTATATGTATTCCGAATTTCTGCTAATTTTAGGGTTTGTGTTGTGGGTGTCCTTGATTGTTAATTACTGTCTTTTTCTGTGTCTCGCTCCACTTCTCTATCATACACAGATATGAAGATTATCTTAGTATTGCACAAAGTAATAGTAGCAAAGATAAAACAGTAATTATTACAATACGTACACACATACACTTTTAAAGATATTTTTATGTTTATACATTCTTTTTATAGATACAAATATTTAAGTAAATGCTCTGTTTATAATAAACAGTATTAAACAACATTTACCGGCCTGAATGTCCGAGAAATTTTCACAGAAAATATTCGTCCTCCGACAGGATTCGAACCTGTATCCTATACGGAACCGTCATTTAGCTTGACGTGCCTTTAACCGATTTGGCCACAGAGGAACGTTCGGTTAGCAGGGTCGAATTTACTGTATTTGAACTTCAATCTTCTATGAATCTCTCACGTACATTCATATCTGCTCATGGCGTATCAAATGTAAACAAATGACGTCACACATTATGAAATGGACAAAGTCCGACAATTATTTTAAGACATTTTTATCTTTATACATTCTTTTTATAGATACTTATGTATAGGATGCAGGTTCGAATCCTGTCGGAGGACGAATATTTTCTGTGAAAATTTCTCGGACATTCAGGCCGGTAAATGTTGTTTAATACTGTTTATTATAAACAGAGCATTTACTTAAATATTTATATCTATAAAAAGAATGTATAAACATAAAAATGTCTTAAAATAATTGTCGGACTTTATCCATTTCATACTGTGATACATACACATATATATATATTTCTATAGGTATTTGTTTAAAGTAATTATAAGATAAAGTTTTCCTCGAAATTGACGAGTCGTAGCATATTTCAAAAAGTACTCAATACGCAAACTATAGAGCAATATTAAGAACATTTATCTGAAAAAAAATATAATTATTTCACCACGCTACTTTGATTTACGTCTTCGAGCTTCAGGCGGCTTTGTCTATCATTATATCTCACAAATATTTCGTTTGGTAGCCGGAAGCGGAACGGGGGCTGTATATTTAAATATTAAATGGTATGAAGTATAGCCAAAAGTGACCGAAGCTACAAGAAGTGAAATTGTAGTAGAGCATTGGAGTAATTAGATATAAAGTAAAATATATAATGAAACTCGCGAGCTTAATTAAACATAGTTCGGTCGGTTAAGCATAACTCCCGGATGCTGCAGTAATGGACGATGGAAATAATGACTCAAGAAGCTGAAGGCTCTTAGAAATAGCGAGATGTACCTCTTCGAAACTAAGCAAAGTATTAAGAAATAGAAAAAATGTCATGTCACAAAAAATATATAGCTAAACTGCTATGCAATATTTAATCACCTATATGGCAGTTAATAATGGACAATCTCACAAACGGAATAAGTGATGAGTAAGTTTTAATCATAATAGGAACGATAATAAATTAGATACTTGCAATAAAAAAAGGAGTTGAAATTTCTGGGACGCATGCTCAAAGAAAGGAAAGCAGACGGCGAGGGATGGTAACGGGTAAAATGTTAAGTGGTACAACAAAAGATAGGAAGTTGTGAAGCTGCATGATCCTGAAAACACATGGTAGATAAAAAAGAAAAAAATATTGTACCTTTCAGCTGCTTTAGCGGTCAGCAAAAATATTGTTGCATGAAGATACTATTATTAATATAGTAATATAATGTGCTGTGTAATATTACTGCTTCTATATGATAGTGAATGCTTGACAATTACAATATCATCAACATATCAACATATCATTATGTTAGCGGACAGCACTATTGTCGTTGAACGCATTGTGTTTGATAATGAGGCGAACTACAGGAATTAAATAAAAAGAGTGGCTGAATGGATCTTGGAGAACGCCTTAAATGAGCTAGTGGTGGAAGTTCAGAGAAATTTACCAGCATTTGTCCTTTTGGTTATCGGTGGAGAGGGTAGATAAAACTACATTTCTGGTCACGTGCATTGCAGAGGATCCTTTCTTAGACTAGCAATACCATCACATTAGTCAGGAAAGCGAATCAGTGCATCTATTTACTGGGAATTCTAATAAAAAAAAAATTACACAGGGAGCTGCTGATGACCTACCTATTGAGATTGTATGGGCGTACTGCATCACTATTTGGAATGCTAGCTATTCGGCAACGGACAAGAGAACATTTTAAAGGATTAAAGATGCTGCCCAGAAAATAATCAGCTGCCCTCCTTGGAGGACATTTGTAATTTTTGTTGTCGCAGAAATCTATGAAAGACGGCACGTACCACAGGTATCAACGTTTTAGTTCACTTAATTCTAGGAGGAAAAAGTGTTTGAAGGACACATTTTATCCTTGAACTCGTGTAAATTGAACGCTGACACATGCTAGCAATTTTCAACTTATTTTAAATGTCATTAATTTTCATTCGATAACACGTTTTTAATGTATTGGTGCATCTGGGAATTGTTGTTAAATTTCATTGTGCAGTGACAATAAGAAGAAATAAATATACACTCGCTCTTGTGTATAGTTGGTTGCATGATTTTGTTTAGTGGCATATCAAACTCTATGTGTTATTTAATGCCTAAATCTAAATATTCTGAACATTTTTATAGCTTCACCTAAATGTATTTTGCAAACAACTGCATGCTTTTAACCACAGATAAGATCTATTGTTGGAAATTTTACTATAAAATTATTGTTGGAAATATTTTTATATAAAAACAAATTACTATTATTTTTACTGTAAAAATGTATTTTTATACTTTCGTAGTATTTTTTTGTTTGTCGGTTCACTATTTGCCCCTAGCTTGGACCCGAACAGGTGCTACCACCACGGTTTCAAGGTGAACCTAAGAACAACAACAATTAAGAGGTAGTTCCACACTCCACAAAAGCTCCATTCTCCCAGTTAGAGGTCTTGCTGTCGATTGTAGTTTATTTTACCCAGGACTAGCTGTTGTATATTGAAAGAGTGTTAAAAGAGATACGTCTATTAGCAGTATTTTAGTTGTGACGAAGTAGAGAAAATAATGATTGTATTTCAAACAAAGAATCACATGTAGAGTGATTATTTGTAACAAGAGGGCATACAAAAAATGTTGTGAAAGTAAATTAGTTATAAAGAAATGAAATTATCTCTTGTAACCACCACAAGTTCGAGTTTCAATTCATCGACTTGCTTTAGACACATGCAGAACTTCTCTGACGGAATAAGATTGACAATGTCTCTCACATCATGTTAGTTTCACTCATATTAAAAAAAAAATCTTTAATGTAACATGTTCCTTCAGAACGTAGGTGATCATGGTTCTCCACAATTTCCTATCCCTCCTTGTTCTAAAGGTGTAATTCCTTACCATCTCTGCTAGTTCCTATTCTGCCATCCATTTACACAACCTTGTTAGGTAGGTTGCTTGCGATGCTCTCTTTGACTTCACTATGTTTATGAGTGTCAAATTCTTCAATCTCTCATTTCCCACGATGTGTCCCAGGAATTTCAACTGTCTCTTTTTTTTACGTACAAGTGTCAGTTTTGTTACTATCTGTCTGCTAGCTTCCTAGTTGATCACATGCTTCATCCATAGTATTTTCAGCATTATTTTGTTGCCGCATGTTTCCAATTCATCTGTAAGGAAAATGACCAGCTTTCCCAGACTCAGACTTAGAGGAGAATTGATATGACATTATATTCCATCAACTTTTCCTTTATTCGTAAGAAACTTTCCTGTTTCTTAATACTTTTGGAAGAAATATTTCCCTTATTTGTAAAACCCAAATAAAAATCTCTTTTAATCGAGCGGATTCGAAATTACATTTTATTCCCTACAACACACGGTTTTTCTCCTTTTCCTTTTTTGTGCTTTTATTTAGGATTGTTTTCTTTTTGGTTACGGTTTCGATTTTCAATTTTATATATCTTGTTCTTTCACACATTTCCCACTGAAACTCTTTTTCCCTGCAAAATTAATAAATTCTTTCTTTGCTTTTTCTTCTATCAACCTAATTCATTCGTTCCGTTCGTGTTTAATATTAATTTGCCTCTTCAATAAGGTAAATGCGACACAATGTCCACATTAATGTGTCACTCTAAACGCGTTCCTGTGAGTAGAAGTGAATATCTTACCGTTGTTATTCAGATTTTCTTTCCTTTTTCCTTCATTTTTATCACTCATTTTTCCTTTCATACATTCATATTTTCATTCTCTTCGATTTCTTCTTTCACATTCCTCTCTCATTCGTTTGTTTAATACTTTCTTATAAAATTCCTCATATGTTATTTAACAATATATGTTTACATCATTTCCTCATTTATGACACTATATAAACAACCAAAATAATAAAAAGGAAGCAATTAGAGGAAAAGTAAGACTTTGAAAATCTGGTTCAAGTCTACTAGAAAATATTGGTTTGAAACAATTATTTTTCTGTTGCCTTCGTTTGGTCTTGATTTCTACTAAATTAAGAGAAGTAAGTAGCATGGGTTGAGTAGATATACTGAAAAGACAATTATTTGAAAACCTCTGCCTTTTGTAGTAGGTGTGTTACTATCATAATGATTACTGTTGTGAATTACAACCTGAGTGATCCACATTATAGTTTATAGCCTTGTGTCATACTAAGCTAAATTTTCCAATATCAGTATTGTTCCAGAAGTGATGTTCAAGCCCAGATAAAATCCTTTACTTCGAATATTGCTTTTCAAGGAAAGTCACACAATTTTCCACCTCATTTGCCTTCATTTGGTTTTATGCTGTACTAGGTAAAGCTTAGTAAATAGTTGTTACAGATTTTACACGTTATGTGAGGAATAGTTCGAATTTGAAATCTTCAGTGAGTGAGTGAGAGAAAGAGAGAAAGAGAGAAAGAGAGAAAATATTATTGCGTCAAAATCTCTGCATACAATAGAGAATAAATTAAGTTTATGCCGTTTCAGTTGTAATTAAGAAGTATTCACTTATCTAAAAAAATGTTTTCCGAAGACAACTAGAAAAAATCTGAATATATGTTTTCACAACGTCAAAAAATACAACTTAATAATAGAAGAACAATATCATCAAACGTTTTATATAAAAAATTAATTAATATAAATTCTTAATAATAATGGAACAGATCTTTGAATTGTTTTGATCAGGCAGCAAATTCAAATTTCCTTCTGATAAAGAAAAACGCATTCTATCAGTAGATATTATTTAATAAAACTCCACATAAGAAATTGTAAACGAATTGGTTATGATCTCAATGCAAGTAACGAATCACTAGCAATGATTAACTGAATGACTCATGTAAATAAGCTTCCAGTTTGTAAAAAAAATCATTGCATTCTATGTAATATATTTTCTGTTTGTTCAACGATTATCAATAATACATTTTGTGGTAGATACTATTTTATATTCCACAACCACTCATCTCTTTCTAATTGTTATTTGTAATTGCTAGTCGTCGTTACAGTTATTCGGTTTTCAAATGCACTGTTTATGATACTGTCAATATTCATTGGTGGAACCACATGTCGGTCGTTGTCACATACACTATCTCTAATATTCCCGAGATTTTGATTGCTACAAACCTTCTTCAATTGTAGTGAATTCTTCCAGTATTCCCTACCATATATGACTGAAAAAGTTCTCGGTTTGACTAAGAATGGAATCTCAAATAAATACCGATGTTTGGACCTTTAAGAAGTGGGTTGGGCCGAGATGATTTTATCACCTCCTTCAAGGAGAGTAGACATTAGTTTACAGCCCAACTGTTTCCTTAATTTCTAACGTTCTTTATCTATCCTTTAACACCTCACTCAATAAGTAGCCCCTGATTAATTTGGACGTCCCGGATGTCTAGCTTATGCTTTGGCAACTAGCTCATACTTTGCACTGTCCCTAACTATACATTGTTTTATGTTCACCAATTAATGGTTAGTCCATTCATTTTTGCCTCCCTTGTCTAAAATTTCAGTTTTTCTTCTGAGTTTGCCACCAACACAGTGTCATCTTTGTGAGTATGTTATTAAGGTTATGTTCACCGACAAAGAATCATGGCAGGTCTAGTAATTCTCGAAATAGTCGAGTAATCTCATTGTTAAAGTTAAATCCAGTGAGAGAAACACTTGCACTCCCATTTCTATTTTAGTGTACGAACTTAATTTCATGTCTGTTTGCCTAAAAGCTGTTTGTTCCCAGCACCTGCTGCAGACTGTTCATATATCCTTTCTCTGTATATCGAGCTTTGGTAACATTTCAATAAGAGGTACGTCTCTTAAGGTGAAGTCACCATTTCGAAAAGTTTCACAATTGCTTTTGTATAAAGAATGTATCAGTTAAGCACCATGAATATTTTAAGTATTTTTATAGAATCAGTGATTTTTTTCTGTAGTGATAGCTAATTGTCCTGACTGCTTGATAGATATATTTATACGTGAATATAATGACTAAATAACTATAACAGCGTAATTTACTTGTTTAAAAATGTACCAACACATACTAGTATGTATCGTTATTCTATTAACATTTAGGCATTTTAGAGTAGCGAAAATTGAATCTAATCTATTGCTTCCAAGACGCCAATAATTCTGATTTCGTTTTTATTAGATATATAAAAATGTTGCCGAAGAATTATGAAGACAATAATCTTTCAAGATACATCATTATATATACATTATACTTTCTTTAACACCTACAAATACATGGTCATAATAGATAATATTAATTGTAAGTGTGCTCTATTTTTTATCATTAATATCATTCTATATTTTAATATCATTCATTCATTTATACTGTGGCCACCAGAATAAATGAATGAATGATATTAAAAAATAGAGCATACTAAAATTAAAATTATCAATTATGACCATGTATTATGTAGGTATTAAGGAAAGTAAATGGCGTATATTTCAAAAGGCATATATATTTAGAAATTTGAACAAACATTTGACGGGAATAAAAACTTGCCTCAAAGGCAGAAGCAAGTGAGCCTATAAAAAGTCACAACTTTATTTTGACTGACAGCTCGAGTGACAAGTCAAAAATTTAAAAAATAAAAGAAAGATACTTAATAAACTTCAAGATAAATTTTATATAATGCAACGCCGGTGGTGGTGGTGGTGGTGGTGGTGGTGGTGGTGGGGGCGGGGGTGTATTCTCATGTGTATGTAACCTTAAAAATGTTTATATTTTTTTTTAGGTGAACACTTAGCACGTATGACTTTTAATCATAGAAGCAGATCCGTAAATGTCGATTGTTTGAATTACTCGTGTTTTTCTTGGGGAAATTTGCTAAAGATAATTTAGGAAAAATGGCCAGTCTACGCAAAGCTTTTCTAATATTTTCTCCAAGCATCGAGAACTGCTTAAATGCAGAAGTAAAAGATCTGGATATAAATATTTTATTTAACCTTTGTAGTAACATTTTGAGTCTTCTTGTATATACATATACTAATATCTTCAGAAAGACAATATTAAGTTATTAAAATGCCCCAAACTCATTTATATGTAAATAATTAAAAATGTCCAAGGTTCCCGATGAAAATATTACATTGTTTACAAAATATATCTCTTGGCGCAGTTCACTAACACTCTGAACGACAGAGTAGATAATTTATGAAATGAATGATATTGTACACGCTTCACGGCTTTGAAGTATATTAGAAAAGATATTGTGGAATAAAATAAGAATTATGAATGGTTAATTTTGGACTGGTATTAAGTTGGTTATCCCTATCACCACGTGAACATTTGTTACATTCCAAATCGTTGGAATTGCTTTTCATCCCCGCCGCGCACGCGCGTGTGTGTGTGTATTGTTTCAAGGTAAGGCTAGAGACTTTTGTGGTGTGTACATGTCATTAATAGAATAAACGGACGCTGATTATCATTGATGCATGACAGATAAAGGAAACAAAGTCATCAAAACGGGAGTAAATGACAGAGATCCTTCCAAGAACCTGTCACAAAGTGATAAATCTATGCAGAGTAAGCGTCAAATTCATGCATCCTAGAAATCATCACCGTAGTCACCACATACATGTGAAGAAAACAGTGACCAACGTTTTTATATATTTTGACATGACTTGTTCGCATGGTTATTCTCGTAGTTAACTCCTGAAGCTTTGTTGACGAAAACGACGCATCACTCTCTGAAGACATATCTGAAAATTTCCTGACCAGAAACTCTGTAGTTACATATAAGGTTTTGAAATTTCTATTTTGATTTCACAAGAAATACGAACAGTTTTATAAGAAGCAGCACTATTTAATTTGCTATCATGATTACGTAGATAGTATTTTACACATTAGCTTTCTGCTATTGGCTTCTGAACGTGTAAAGTTTGTTATGGTAAATTCTAACGAATATTAATCACAGAAATAAAGCACAAGCCGGTAACTCGGTAATGGTTCAGTTAAATTTAAATTATCGCATAAATTTAAGAGATTTAATAGTAAATATAAGAGTAATATTTCCAGCATGTACGAAATCTATTTAGTGTATGAATAAATACATTAAAAAAATTTAAGATGATTCCTATATTTTTTTATTGTTTTGTGTGTCGATTATGAAGAACTTCCTGTAAATGTTTCTTTTATAAATTATGTGCATCCACGAATGTGTATTCGACGTAATGCTTCATTTACTTGATGAAGTTGCTTACAATAAACATCTGTAGTGATGGACGATAGTTTTCATATTTCACCAGACGCACAGCAAGGAAGAACTAGTTTCAGTGTTGACATTGAATTCTCATTTTGTGATATCCAATGCATATTTTTTAATGCAAAACCTATTTTTCATCACTTGCAACAATGGGTTGATAAAATGATAGTTTGACATTCTTGGTTAGAAGACTACTGCAGATGGTGAAACTGTGTTCAGTTATCCAGCAAAAGTTCAGAAGTTTGAATATCTGAAAATCATACATACGTTTGACACATAATCTGGTGCTTTTACTGGAATCCAATTCAAGAGTCTTTTCAAACGTCTTCTTTCACAGTGGATCGTTTTCCTGAATGAGGCTGATATGTACGAGTCTTCAGTGCATCCATTTACATAGAAGAAATGTTTTTTTAGATGCCTCAATTACCGTATTACCCTTTCAGGATTCATACAGTATGCAATTATGAATCTATTGTTCTTTAAATTTAATATCCCCACGGAGTTAAATTCTGAAATACACTACAAACTGCCGAATGTAGGAGATGATTAACTAATTCTAGACGCCTTTCATATCATTCAACCTGCAATGGTTGTTTGAATAATATATCATGGCGGGGAAAAACGTAATTTCCAAACATCCGAATATAATCATAAAATTGTAAAAGATTGTGCTTCATTAGTATTGCAAGTGAAACCTGCAATGCCAGCTCTGGTGCTCAACATCCGAAATCCTTGATATATTTGAACATTGACTATCATTAGCCACGATAGAAAATAGGCTATTCAGTTCAGAAAGAAGCATATCTGTGTGAATTATACATTACGAGCTGGTAGTAATGCGGAAGATCTGCAAATAATTTTCACATCATGACTAGTTTAGCATTAAATAAACATTTGCTGAAGCCAACAGATTTATGCAGTTAATGTGGTACGAGTCCTAAGAGGCTCAGCAAGAAGCACCTTTAAATGACTAGTTCATCAGTGTGGGTGGACACTTTTCATCAGCATTATATGGACAAATATGAAAACATTTCCGGAGAAGTAGCGATGACGTCAGACCATTAAAAGTATTTAATTAAAATTATCTTCAAGTCAGACGATGAAATTTGAATCTGAAATTCTTATCAACTTTGGAGTAAGCTTTCTTTTATTTTATCATTTTAATTGTATTATTTTAATATAAGACTGCAGGAACACCTTAAAGTTTTAACACGAGGGGAAATAGAAAAATCAGGCGTGGCTGACCATATATAGAGAGGGAAAAGAGAAATCACCTCCCCCTCGCATGGGATGTGGTCGAATAATAGACGAACATCACTGGAAAACACGAAAACTTAAGGAATCAGCGAATATACTAAGCCACAAAAATCTCTTAAGCCGGTCAAGCATCGACATGAATACAACATGGCAACCAGTAATACAGAGTACTAGAGAAAAACAAAGACAAAAAATTTTAATATCAGCTCTGGTAAAAATGAATACTGAAGCATTAGGTTTATAAGGCCCCCAAATTAGTACACTGATGCTTTCAAGGACACCTGGTCTAGTCGATAATCCAATGAAGTGGCCCAAAGAGTTGTGAGTTCAATGCCTGATCACAGCAAATGTGAACAAAACTTGGAATGTTGAGTTACAGGGAAACAACAAACCAAGATATCCGGAAGAGGCATGGCACGTGGAACTAGAACAGTCTACTCCGGTGGACGAAATAAAGGATTCAGTTCGAAATTCCAATCACCTGATGAAATCCGGGCAACAAAGATGAGAGCAACAGTTCGAGTCATCTATCTTTCATTTTATTTCTGTGACATGTTTTATTAGTCTTTACCGCAGGTCTTACATCGTTATTCTGCAACCTTTATGTCACCAGTGTGCATCAGAAATAAAGAATAATTCTTAGGCGGAAATCGAACTCGTTTATGTCTAATTTGACAGTTGCGATGGAAGCAAGAGAAATAAAACAAGTAAAAGATTGTAGAACGAAGTATAATGTAAGAAACTGTGATATGGCTTGTTAGATAAAAGAAAAACACCGTACTTACACCACCACCAATAGAGCTGTCAGATAAAGACCCCCCCACCCTAAAAAATAAAGAATGCGACATCAAATTTTGGTAGATGATTATTCTTTATGACCCACACCATTTACTTACGATCTTAGAGCTATGATAAAAACAAGATGTAAGAAAAAGTAGCCAAAAATAAACAATAATAACTATTCTTAATCTAAAAACTTTAGATGCTATAAAATCTGAAATTTATGAGAATAATTCATTAATATACTAATTTCTGTAAGAGAAGTCTCTAGACTTATCAAAAGCATCGACCCAAAAAAGCCACTGGCACAGACAAAATTTCAGTGGTTGTCCCTTAAGAATATCAACCCAGAATTATCCCCTATACTAGCAAAATTATTTAACAGTTGCTTGTAGGAGAAATATTTCTTAAGCATGTGGAGGGTGGAAAGCGTATGCCCGTTTTTCAAGAACGCAGGTAATTGATCCTTCTCGTCACAGTATAGAACCCATTGGTATCATCAGTAAGTTTTTCGAGACTTAATAACAAGAAAAAATTGAAAATACCGTTTAAAACCACATCAGCTGAAGACTGAAAATTTTACCAAGAAACATCAATGTCGGGATAAAATTGATATTGAAAAGATAAGTAACGTTTTATATATATATATATATATATATATATATATATATATATATATATAAGTAGGATAAAATCCAGAGAGCTCAATGTAAATTTATTACATGGAACCTTAAAGTGGTCTTGTTTTATTTAATATATATATATATATATGTGTGTGTATGTATTAAAGTATATAATTCCTTATAATTGTATACATTCGCAAAAAATGATAAATTTACAATTCATCTCCATATTTTTGGTATATCAGGTCCGTACCGATCCTTCAGAGTCTGTCTATATTTCTGAGATGAGATATTATGTACATTATTTACTTTATTCGGACTATTGTCCTCATCTTTGTCGACATATTTATCACAACGTTTCGGCCGTTGTACGCTCCGGCCTTGGAATGTCGAACTGAACCCTTTATTTCGCTCACTGGGGTAGACTGTTCTAGTTCCACGTGCCATGTTTGATGGATGTCAGTTATCAGTTATCCTTGAGGACATCTGGGTATGAATTTCTGGGTATTATAAACCTAATTTCTGAAGACATTAGGTTTATAATACCCAGAAATTCATACCCAGATGTCCTCAAGGACACATGGCACAGTGGATAAAGGCGTTGGTTAGATCCAGTGACTGGACCAAAAGAGTGTGAGTTCAATACCCGGTTAAGGCAGTGGAGAACTTTCAGAGGGAAATTAACAGGAGATAACTGATAACTGACATCCATCAAACATGGCACGTGGAACTGGAACAGTCTTCCCCAGCGAGCGAAATAAAGGGTTCAGTTCGACATGCCAATCACTTGAAGAAGGCTGGAGCGCACAAACGAAACGTTGTGATAAAGATGACGACAAAGATGAGGACAATAGTCCGAATAATGTAAATAATTTACAATTCAGTTTGGACCTTTATGTTTTTTCTCGTCACATTTACTGATTTTTTTTTACTACTGTGTCTAGATGTTCTGAGGAACGAAATGTTGACATCAGAATAAAGAATTTTTAAAATCCAACTTAGATAACTTGTTCGGACATATATATATATATATATATATATATATATATATATATATATATATATATATATATATATATATATATATATATATAATTATATATTTTGTCTCATTCTGTAAGCGTTCAACTTCTGAATATTAAATTGATATAAAGATTGACACTCACTTGAATTCTAAGTAAACGCTTCAGTTTCTTAATGGAAACTGTCCACATATCTTTATAGTATCCAGCATCTAATCCAAAAAATATCAGTAAAAACATAGCAGAACGTCCACATGCTAAGAAACCTTTTCTTCAAATGTGGATTTTGTTCTCATGTAATCTATAACTCTGAATATGAAATCATCCGAAATTTAAAAAAAAAAAATAAAACCTCCCGTGAGAAACTTTACTTTTGAATTATTAATCGATTCCTCATTTTGACTCTCCTCAGGCGATAAAGGCTAGAAAGATGACAAAATCATCGGAGCGGAAACATCAATGTTACAGAAGCAGATTTTTAATCGATCAGATTGTAGACAATAAATGGTTGCATTTGTCTATTTCTTTTTTTCTACATGAGATTTTCCATCATCTGGAAGTTGGCATACAACTATATTCACATGAAATTGTTCCTATTTTTACTATCAAATATTGTGAATTCATGCTATTTGGAAATTTCCGATTTTACTCGCTCACGATTGAACACTACTGTTATAGTGAAGCTGTAAAATTTGTATTTTGATATCGATGTTCTTACAATAAAACAAAATCTAATGCCTATCACTAAATTTGGTGTGGCCTTAATTTTTTTACAGTAACGTTCAACCTGTACAGGGCCCGTGGGCTACTCGTGGTAGAGGATTACTTTAAGGGGTAGTTTATATGGATAGGAAGTGAAGATAACTGTTGACTCTACACTTGAATAGGTTAAGATTGTAGTGATCGGGGAAAGATCCTCTTGAGAGGCTGTTCCACAGGGAAGTGGTTAGCGAGGAGAAGCTGTTTTAGTGAAATTTATTTCTTACCGATGGAATACGGATGGAATATGAGTGGTTTGATTCTATGTAAGTGGCATGAAGGGTGGTAGCCGTGAATTTTTGACCTGGCGGAACCAAGAAACATAGTTATTCGAGCACTTTCCATGTCAGTAGCGATAAGGCAGTGAGAGACTCGCCACATCCCGCCTTTGAGAGAGGTTGGAGGGTGGAAAATAATTATTCTCCAACAAGGGCTCGGATAAGCTTTTGAACTCTATAAAGACTAAGAAGTGATGTCTGGGTATCTCCCGCATAAATATAAAAACAGTACTTCATTTTCGGCCCTTATTTGGCTTTTATAAAGGTAGAGGATAGAATGAAGAATCAGTTACTTAATGGAGCGATAGAGGGAACTGATCATTTGACCTGCATCATTAGCGATGGATCATATATTCCACTTGAAGTCAGATGTGAGTTTGAGGCTCAATATCCTCTCAAGGCACGAGGCCTCCTTGAAGGGACATCTGTTCATTGTGACTGGCAGTAGTTCGTGTCTGTTCGGTGGTGATGTAATGTAAGCAATTTGGTTTTTGAGGCAATGAATGTAACCAGCCAGTTTTCCCCCACTGAGAAGTTAGTGTTATATCGGAAGAGAGGTCAGCTGCCAATCTCTGATTGTCAAGAGTTTCAGTGGTCGTCCCGAATATCGTCGTAACATCGGCATAGATATTTACAAATGATCGGAGGTAGATCATTTATATACATCAGAAAGTGGGTTAGTCCGAGAAGTGACACCTACGATGAACGCCAGGGCCTCGGAGGACTGGTCGTTAATAACTATCTTCAGGGATCTACCAGTTAGGAATGATTTTATAATCAACAAAACTCTTCCAATGATTCCATAGCTGGAGAGCTTTTGTAGCAAATCATTTGTGCCACATCTTGTCGAAGGCCTTCGAGATATCTAATGCTATGGTCCTTGCAGTGTATGTGTCGTCAAGGGCTTCATTAATTCTGTGTATAATGGTTGTTAAAACGCCAGCAATTGGGTATTGTCGGTTGTTTCTATCTAAGTGCTTGATGATCTTCTTGTTGATAAGTTAATATTGTTAATTTTTCTTCTAAACACAGTCTACAGTTTCTATTGGTAATATTATATAGGGGTACTATTTTTTATAATTTCCCATTGAACTTTTAATAATCAAATTAAATTATTTTAATAAAAATAATGAAATAATGGATCGATGCCGACATATTGAGAAACATTTACTTTGTTACTTTAATAATATAACATAATAAATCAATTAAAATATTAATTAAAAATATTAATTAAAATATTCTAATTTAATTAATAATAAAAATTAACAAATATTACAATTTAATTAATAATATAACATAACAACAACTTCTATATGAACCATAAAAAGATTATTTAATTTCGAAGAAAAAATTTACAGCTGGAAGAAAAATCTACAGGTGAAAAAAAAAAAATGAAAGACGTAAACAAAAGCAAAATTTCATGAACGTGCGCGTCTAAAAGAATGTTAAATTCATGAATACGCAGGTTTACAAAACGGAGTAAAAAGCTGATTGATAAAGACGCGGAATAAAGTGAAAATCTGAAAAAATTAAAAATACCGTTTAAAACCACAAGTTCTGAAGAATGGAAATTTTACCAAGAAACATTTTAATCTATTTTTAATATTATTTTAATATTTTTAATATTATTTTAATATTTTTAATATTATTTTAATATTTTTAATAATTGTGAATTATATATAAAAATATCTGCTGTTCCTTAAATTTAAATCCTATATTTATATATATAAATTATATATATAAAATTGTATATTTGGGCAGCAATATATCTTTTATACAAGTTTCCTTAAAAACGATTGGCGAGGTACTGCGATTAAGTTTTTATGTATTTTTCTTGTATTTTTATGATTTTTTTTCTGAACGTAAATTACCTATACTTTTAGCTATTATAAAAAAACGCTCGGATATTATATATATATATATATATATATATATATATATATGCATGATAGAGATTGCTGACGATGTTATTAAAATGTGTTTTTGGAAAAAGACTTAATACTTTCGTAACTGTCGCTTTTCTTCTTGTCGATCATCATATCCATATAGATAATTTTATGATGTGATTTACTCATGCTCTACATTCGTATCTCTTCAAGATATCATATCCCATTTACCTACACCGCTGTTGGTAATTTTTAAATGAGAATATACACTGTCAAAACAAAATTTGTTGAAGGGAATAGTTTTTTATCTGGTTACACAAGAGCTTGTAGACTTTCAGATTAAGATTAAAATCTAAGCTTTAAACTCTGTAAATAAAATTTAATTTAAAAGTTTATAAGCACTACACTTCCTTAATTTTCTTTAATAGGATTACAATTGAACTAGTTTTCAATAAATTAGAAGTATTCAGTTTAAAAATTAATTATAAAAAGAACATAATTAATTATTATAAAAACAGTTTATTAGAATAAACTATTTGCTTAAAAGATTATCAAAATTTGAAAGTGTATCATAAAGAATTTGAACTTTATATACTTAAAAAGATATCGATTAAAAATAAGAGGAAAATATATGTGAAAATCGGTAAAAGTTTTTTTTTCAGTTGTGAGCTCAAGTAATTTGACAAAATAACAACTTTCAGATAAGCCACTCAACAAATACGATTGTAAATTGTTTTATTTTTTTGTCAAAACATTGTATATAAAACCTGAATTCTTAACTGATTCAGTCAGTTTTGAATTTAAATTCAGGAGTTTATAATTTGTTCCTTTTCTCCTAGTTACAGTAGACATACGCTTTATTCCATCAATGCATAATTTGGCCAATGTCAACATTTCGTAGCTCACACTGTACGTTTTTAAGAGAAGATAATGATAATTGCAAAAATGTTATTGAAAGTGGTAAATCAGGATTCATTAAACAACATTACATATTAAACAAATATACATGTATCGATACTCACAAGAAGTCGAATATTCACACACATTGAAAGTTTGATTTTATAAGTAAATTTATGCAGTACTGAGGAAAACTTACTGAATAATAAGCTGAACACAGTAAAGCATAATGACAAACGGAGACATTTGAAAGAAGGAACATTTGATTGTATCAATTAAGTAGAGAAACCCAATAATAAATATTTGGAATTTTGATTGGTTTCGAACAATAACAGATTGGGAACGATGGAAAATACTCTAATAAGACACAAATGGATCTGAACACAGTTTGCATTTAATCTTTAGTCTGCTTAATTGCTGTTACATTTAAGTAAAAAAATTATAGCTAAGTTTCCGTGTATAATAAACGTTTGAGGACCAGTTAAACACATGTTTTAGATTTGACAATTGATGAAGGTTTAGCCTCACCGATGGTAGAAGTTGATGTGTCTTTTAAACTTGTTTCTCTACTGATTATTTCCTAGGACTTGTGAGATTGACACCTGTTATTTCAATTCTATATTCAAGGTAATACAGTTTTCATAAACTTCATACCAATAGAAAGAAGTGTTTGGTTAATATTCTGATAGAAAATAATATTCATAGAAACGAAAATATTTGTTTGAAAGTTTTTTTTCTGTTATTAAGTATTTAGAATTTAAAGTAGACATCCGATTTTAAAAGAATCCAAAGAAATTCATCTCATTAAAATTTAATTGAAACTTTCTCCACTGATTATATAGACGACTGATTTATTTCGACTTTTTATTGTAAGATTTTTAGTAAAAAATAAAAATAAAATCAAAATATTTTTCTTATAAAAATAACCAACATGAAATCTTATTATAAGTGCCTCTTGACTGTAAATAAATTCTACACTAATAATTAGAAGAAGAGCAAATCTTTAATGTTGTAATAAAACTTAAAACAAAAAGATTCTTCTTTGACTTGCAATTTCTTCTTATTTTTTTTAATCATTTCACTCCAGACAAGGTGACAGTGTCAATAGAACGCAGGGATAAAAAGGAGTGAAAGTCAATGAGAATAAAAATATTGAATATTGAGAACAAGGCAAAGAGGAACAGGATTCAAGAAGACAGAAGATGGCGATTGACGCTTTCATTTAAATTTTTGAAGATTGTAGTTATCAGGGAAACAAGAAGTCGGAAGACAGTTTCACAGGTGGGGCGTGTGATACAAGTAGCTGTTAGGGCAGAAATGGCAATAGTAACACGCTTAAATGCGCGTAGCCGGGGCACCAGTAAAAAAAAGTTCGTCCGAGCATTTACCATAAAAGAATTTATAGAACAGCCAAAGGGAAGCCACGTCATGTCGATGAGATGTGAATGGTTAGTATAGATTGAATTACAGACCCTTCTCTAGATTAAGTCAAAAATACAGCAGGAGCACAAAGCCAGGTATGGCAACAGTATTCTATATAAGGACAAATGGTAGATTTATAAATATACAAGATGGATTCTTACGAGAAAATTTGGCACAACAAAAGACGTGATAATTGACTCAATATAGTCGCTGCACTTCATGTCAGCGGAAAACGTGAAGCCAAGAAGGCGTAGAGTGTCGCTCTCCTGGGGTTCAGCATCAGTCACTCTGATGGTAGGCAGAAAAGATTTTGTGTGGTAATTAAATGAAAGCAGTTTTGTTTTGGAAGCGCTGAAATTTAAAAGTCATTTATTACCTTAGTTAACCACTGATTAGAGATTCCTTTTCAAGTGCAGTTGCCAGGTTTTCTTTGTTGGACCTGTTGGATTTGATACTAAGGTAGAAGTAGATGATGGTATCATCTGCATAAATACCTGTGAACCGATGACATCATGGAAATCAATGATGAAGATCAGAAAGAGCATAGGTCCCCATGTTAGTATGAAAAGATCTGGAAGCATGCCTGTTCAATACGACCTTCATTACTGGATTGGTTAGAAACGATTGAATTAAGCCAAATATAAGTCCTGTGATACCGTAGCCCTCGAACTTGCGTAGAAGGCCAGTATACCAAACCCTGTCGAACGCCTTCGAGATATGTAGAGCCACCATCCGAGCTTCGCCATTCTTATCTAAAGTTTGACAGATAACATCAGAGATGGCCGTTAACCCGTCGAAACGGAAGCCATATTGTTTGTCCGAAACTGGGTCGTACGAACTAAGTTGCTTAACCAGTTTAGCATTGATTAAGGCTTCGAATACTTTGCCTGAAATAGGTAAGAGAATAATAGAGCGATAATTTGAGGGGTCATAAGGTTTCTCAGAGAACATGAACTACGGAGCAGGACGATACATTTGTTGTAAAGTCTGGAGAGAACAGGAACCAGCTTTGGAGCACATTTCTTAGGATGAAGGCATCCATTTGTCTTATTAAAAATCAAAATCATTCTTTGGTTTAAGTTCTAATAAGTAAGACGTAGCCAATGAAATCAGAACTAATGTGAAAATTTCAGTGAACTAATTTTTCAGACAAAAAGCACAAAATTTATGTCATAGTAGACATGATTTTAATCCAACCGAAAATTACTGAAAAACAATCAACGTTGTTTCTATTTCGTTAGTTCCCATTACATATATACGACCTTTTCAATAGAAAACATTATTTAGTTTGAAAAAAGACCTTTTGAAAGGTGAAATGCTTCACATAGAATTTTTTCCTTTTGTCATTCAATTATTCACCATTCATCTGACATATAGACTATATATATCATATCCCCTACATATAAAGAATAAATGGATTTTATTTTTAATCCGACATTTTATTTCTTCAAACTTTATTTTTAGTGGATACCTGTATTAGAGTAGGCAAGCTGATTTTTTTTTATAAACAGGGTTTATTTCGAATACTGGCCTGAGAAAAGAAAACATAAGAACAAGTGACCTTCGACATGATTCGAACCTGCGCCCCACATTTGTAGGAGAAACCCTAGTCTGATCCGGTGTGCTTTAGATCATTCGGCCACAGAGAGCCTTATTAAGCTTTCTCGAGTGCACAGGCCGGTAGGCGAAATAAACACTGTTAAAAAAAACTTCGGATATTTGAAGTAATAATGACACTCATAAACACTTGTGTACATATGGTTATCTTCATTATAAAGGCTACAGACTTATTGATGTTCTTCTATACACACATATAAGGAGAGATAGATAGAGAGGATGTGTTAGAGATATTTATGCACATCCAGGCTTATATATGTAGATTCAGAGAACCCCTTTATTTAGTTAGAAATTTGTTAGCTAGAAGAGAGAATAGTAAGACAAGAAACAAATTGAATAGAGGTACACTGTAGAGCTACATAAGACTATGTATGTTGAGTGTACTATTTCTTAGGCTGAAAATGAATATACACCTATTTAGGTTACCGCTTTTGGGATTGACACTTAATAAATATTCGGATGTAATATTTTAATAGGTATGCTAACTTATGTACAAAAATATTTCTCTCTATATATATAGAGAGAAATGAACATGCTAACTTCGCTAACTTTCAATAACAACTGTCAAAGTATTTTTGTTGGTCACGAATCTTATTGATCTTCCCAATGCCCTAAGAAACACTAAATCAGCTAAACGATCTAGGCTCATGGCATTACGGTAGCACAATTGTTAACAAGCTTGTCTCACAAACTAATAGACGAGTGTAATAGAGTTTTATTTTAATGGATGTTCCATTACAGTGAGGTTATGTCAAATTAAGCTTAATAGTTAATTGGAGCAGTCTAGTGGCTGAGATAGTTGCATACTTTGAATTCCATGTGAAAGCCAAATACAAATCTATATTTCTTAGAAAATTTGATACTCACAGCACATATTGGAGGAAAGAGAAACAGCGCAAACCAACACACAACCTACCTAGCCAGCTTAAATAAATGGATGGCGGAAATAAGGTTTTGAAGAATTAACAAGACGGTTATAATCCTGAATCTGAAAATCCCAAATGTTGAAATCCTGAAATTTAAAATCCCGAATGTATCAAAATCCCAAAAGATCAAAATCCCGAAATTTAAAATCCTGAAAGATCAGAATCCCGAAAAATAATATTTGGGAGAAGTTTGGAAATACTTTAATTTCTAAACATTTACAAAATACTGTTTAAATAGTGTCTATACATTTGAAATATTATAAAAATATAAAACCAGAATATATAAATAATTTTTAATGAAATATTATGAGCAAGAGCCCTAAGATAAGCCATAAGATCTGGTCATTTTTCACAATCGTTAACTATATATTTAAGCCGTTCATCACGATAAAACACACATTTTTTTTTCTTTTTGGACAAGAGTCTCCTCGGAGAATGTGATCATATTTGTTTTCTACGTGCTGCTACTCTTTTTGAAACTCTCCAATAATGCGATAAACACCGACATGAACATTGCCTACTAAATTTTCTCATCGCCTATGCCATATTCTAGTTTTATATTTTTAATGAATTTTGCACGTTTCAAATGTATAAAAACTATTTAAACGCTTTTTTGTAATTGTTTAGAAATAAATGATCTTTCAGGATTTTAAATTTTGGGATTCTGATCTTTCGGGATTTTATAAATTCGGCATTTCAAATTTTGGGATTTTAAATTTCAGGATTTCGACATTCGGAACTTTAAGGTTAGGGATTATGATCAGCAACCGACATGACCAAATTCATTAAGAACTACAAATGAGATGAAATTGTGGAGGGCCATGATCGCTTACTTTCTGAAAGGACACACACAGATTTCTAATACTGATTGACAAATTATTCTCAACGGATGAATGGTACAACACAATCTTTATACTGTTCATTTCCTTCTTGTGCTATACTAGACTAAAAACTAGTAAACAAGGCTATGTCTTTGAAAACCTTTCTAGTAATTAATTTGATAGACTTTGGCGACTAAAAGTAATCAGTTCTTAGCTCTTAGCAGGATCTAAAGTATCGTTTATGAATTCTTAACTTCAGGGATTCCGTTGTAACTATGCAAGAAATATGACGACGACCTAATATTCAGTAAATATAGACTATTTTTGCAATATGTTCGAAATCTTTTGTTAAAATGTAGCAATCGCTAAAGTATTGTGAATATCACTTTCAAAGTGGGAAAAACATTTGTTAAGTAGCAGTTTTTCATTATAAGTAGTTATGTTGTCTACTTTTTATAGGCACAGCTTCAAATGATTCTTGGACAAGACTTAAGGCATTCATTTTTCTGGCATACGATAGGGTTAGAAAAGTACATAGAAAACGTCGAAAAATAATAATTAAAAGTAGTTTATAAAATTTTTCAAATTGTTACAGTCAGCGCAATATATATTAAAATCATATTCTCAGGCAAATGAATACTGATTAACAATAGACTGTCAATAAAAACAGTTTCTATCGCAAAACTTAAAACAATAATGTGCTACCTTAATCAAACACTTATACACAATTGAGAATCAACTGATTATATTTTCATAGAATCAACTGATTATATTTTCATAGAATCAACTGTTTCTATGAAAAAATAGAAGTTTCAAAATAAGTACCAACATTCAATAAAAATGTTTTACATCTTTATCTACATTTTTATCATTATTATATTTTATAATTTTAAAGATCGCGTCATTTAAAAAATAAATAATTTAATATCGATATATTTAACCCCAAATCCATATTTCGCAGTATAATTATTAATGTAACTAAACCTTGCAAATTGTTCATGCCATTAAATTCATATTTTCAAACATTGATAAACATATTTATTTGAATTTGTTTATGTACTGAAAGGAATTCGAACATAATAGACATTATATCAATACCACATAGGAAAAACATTGGCAGTTTAATAACCGTGTGCTTATAATTACACATATTTTTTTCTTATAAACTTGCTATGAGTGATACTGACAATATCTGATGTGAACGTTCGTAATATGTAATCAGTCTTATTTGCAATGAAGTCGTTATCACTTCACTTTATTACGAATGTACGTAAAATGTAAGCCTACGGGCCAAGTAATACTTAATACACTGGTTCCCATCAAATCCCTGCTAAATGCCTATCATTGTTTAGGTGGTGACTATTTAGAGATAGCATATATTTTAAGGAAACTGTATACCAGACTAAATAAAAATTAGTAAGCGTCTACTTCAACATGAATGTACTGTGATACTGTGTAATGTGCAATAACAGACCTTTATTTGGTGAAATTGCTAAAAGAGACCTACGAAGGTTTTCCCCATGGATATAAATTCGAAAATGCCATTAACTAGAAATTCACTTATAGCTGGCAAAATATTTACCAAGCATTGTGTATCTTTTGATAACATGGAATATTTCTTGGTATAGTAATTTTAAGTTTACTGACAACTGCAAGAACAAGAAAGTTATAACTCAGTAGACTGCCAAATATTACTCTTCAGTTATTTTACCGTCATGCCATTGAATAATTAAATGAAATTTATAACAACGAAATCTTCGCTTACATTTGTCTTAAAAATAATGCATTTCATACAATGATTCGTGAATTATATTTTTGAAAATGTTTAGTTTTAAGAGGTGGCTATCTCTACCAATATCAGACATGAGGTTATAGCAAAATTGATTTTAATGAAAATCTGTTATGTCCAAATAAAATTTGCAATGTATATTGGATTTTTCGAAAAAGCGGAAAGGGGGAGGCAGAATAAAAGATCATTCAAATCTAACAAAAGTTTGAAGTAATTGTCAAAAACATAATCCTCATTATTGCCAAAATAGTGACAAAATTTCATAACTGAATCAAGTTATTTCATTCCTTATTGAAAGAATCTGAGAATCTGGACGTAAGGTTTTGATAGAATAAAAGAGATGCTCTCTATGTTTTGAAATATTTTCCCTCATGTAACGTGCTCATTTATCTGAAACCTTTAAAAGGAGTTACATTTGATGAATAGGAATTCTGAAGTAGACTCACCAAAGTTCATTGATTTCATCTCTGGTTATTTTACTGATAAGATGGTTATGCATTTTTAAGTCGCTCTTTACCAAATCAATGTATTTTGCCCAAATCTGTTCTTTACAAGATATTTACAATAATGTTTATTTTTTTTTAATAGGAATGTTTTCCTGTTGTCATTCGATGTGATTGTATTAGACAGAGCACACTATACTCACTCTAATGACTATCTGGTATTTCTACAGAAAGGAACCTCTCCAAGAAATATTTTTTCAAAATTTCTTTTCATACTATCGACTAGGCTCTTCAGATCACGAATATATAAAGGATTATTTTTTTTACTTTTCTAAATTTTAACATGTAAAAGATATTTACAATTAGGTATGTAAGAGGAATTTAAATTTTCACTGTTATATTAAACACAAAATTTTCAACATGAAAAGCTACTGAGGAAAACGGATTTATATAATACCAGAAGTAAGCAATGAATCATAGATGCCAATGAATATCTAAAAAATATATAGGAACTGATTAATTAAATGGTTAATTGATATCTATTTCAGTTGTGAATTCTTTATCTCTGCTTTATATATATATATATATATATATATATATATATATATATATATATATATATATATATATATAAATATATAAAATTTAAAAATAGGAAATCAGCTGATTCCAATACCTTACGGTATCCTCATGCGATCTTTATCAATTGACCTCCTAATGCTGGGAGGTCAATTAGTAAAAATCGGTTGAAGGTACCGTAAGGTTGAAATCAAGGTAGCGGAATCAACTGATCTCTTAATTTTTAAAGTTAAAAGCGCTACATGATATTTTTTATTTTTATTTTTTCCCACAGGTGTATTGACCACTTTTTAGTACTACTGTTTTCTAGTTCAATTCAACTTTGACCATTAACCTTTTATGTATTGTACTCTATATATATATATATATATATATATATATATATATATATAGAGAGAGAGAGAGAGAGAGAGAGAGAGAGTATTATGTTTATGATAATTGAACTGTTTCGTATTCTTGTAATGTTATTACAATCTTCGAGCCAATCCATTCCTATATAGAAGACATTTCTCTTTCTTGGATGGGGGATAGATAATTGACAGAAATCATCATCAGAAGGTGAGAAAGGTGAGAGAGGTAGCAAAACTGGCTTGTCAGGTTCACAATTCAAGTTAATATAAATTTCAGAGTTTGTCATAGGTTATCGGAGAACTCGACCGTGTAGATTTGAATCGCAGTGGGACATGAGTGGCAGAATATGTTTACCGAAATGATCTCATCTCGCTGGTTTGCTTTCTCATCGACCTCACTTGAGGTTAGAGAGTGCATAACTCCGCACCGCAGTTAATTGTTAGCTCCATAATACATGGCTTTACATGGCTATATATTATGTACTTCACTAAGGCTATATACAGTTTTAAATTCAGACATGTCCTTCTCCTAGATAGTTGCCAACCCAGTTCACCCTCCTATTTAACCCATAGCTGAGGATATAAGTGATGTACTCGTATTTTTCTCAACAGTATTAAAATCAAAATGAATGTAGCAAACACTGAATTCGAACTCCACTCGTCGATTTCTCTTTCCAAGCACTACCTACACATCCTGTTCGGATACAAACATTCATCTTTCCGTCGCCATTTTCTGAAAAATTCTGATATTTCTTCTTTTCTTGACAACTATAAACATGATAATGTGTCAAAAATGAGTCGGGCGAAACGTTTTGTTAACAATGAGAACAAAGAAGTTCCGTTGTTCGAATTTGGAATATAATGTATATAATTCTAACAAGTGTTATTTGCACTCTAAATTTTGTTTGGCCAATTAAACTCCTCCTTCATCTTCTTAGAACACAATGGTTCATCCCTAGTCATCCCTAAGGAAAGAAGAAAATCCTATTTCTTCCGGAAAAGGCCGAGAGAAGGAAAATGTATCATTTTTATACCAAACATATCAGGTTATTTCATCAAATCTCGATATACAGAATTAAAGCATACCAACACTCCTGTATTCAGGTGGTTCCAAACTATACATTGAAAAGTTTACCAATACATAATTTGTCAAAATAAATTAATAAATTAATTCAAATTAAAAAAAGTCTACCAAACGGTGCTAAAATTTATACGAATGAATTATGCACTTGGCTGTCAGGTTGATACATTTTGAAATGCTAATGACTTGTCAAAGAGAGATAATTTAATATAAATTCTGGAGGAGATTGGTGCAAGTAGATCATAAGATTAATGTTTAAAAGTAGGTTTTTCTGCTTCCATTTTGAGTAAGATGCATCAGTTTAGATCAAAAAAAAAAAAAAAAGAAAAATTAGAAAAAACCCAAATACGGTATAAAACAGAAAAAAAAATAAGAAGGATGAGCTCATAGAAAACATACGATTGGATTTTTAGAGTAGAACGTATCATCCGCGTGCAAATGGAGATAAATTACAGTTAGAACGTAAGCGTTGAGAAAGGTTATTTTCGAAGAGGTGAGAGAATAAATTAGATTTTGAATATATGTTGCTTTCTAAAGAAAGACGACTGGATTAATTAGGCACAAACAAATTGAATGGCGAACCTATTTAAGTAAAAAGGATAGAGACTGATAATAAATATAAGATAAAATGGATAATGATAAGAATGCACAAGAGTTTTGCATCTTTTCAATGATTTCTTTGATCAATTTATCTCTTTACAGAAATAAACGTCCTTATTTATTGAGAAGGTACCAATCCTCCATCCAGCATCCTAGAATTGAGCCCATTGTAGCTGAAAATAATCGTTAAAGGTCAGTGATAATGCAAGGACAATGTACGACGCAAATACATTGACTAACGGTTTGGGAATTTGCCGCTGGGTATAGGCGGTGGGAAGGCTAAAGATGATGAGAAGAGTTCAGCGTTAAACTAGGTGCCTGGTAAAAAGAGTTAAGTTAGATAAAACAGGTAGACAAATAAATATCCTAAGATCAACACAACAGGTGGAGTAACTGAGTAAGAGTGAAGTGAAGGATTTAATTCAAGGCATTGAACTTAAGAGACTCATATGAACTAAAGAGCGGCATCTCACACAGGCAGAGCTCGCGTTCTATCTACAAGTGATACTATTTTTTATTAAAATATATTTATTTTATATCCTGTATCCTCTTTCGTCATAAGTTGTTTCCAGTTGTGTTGTCTTGACTTAAACGAGCGAGAATCCTTTTTAATAAAGATTTTTTTAATAAATAATATTAAACCCATTGTATAAACAATGTCAATTGAATGTTAAGATCTGAGGCAGTGGCTCACAATTAGAAGCCCAAGTATGATCAAGTGCCACACAGCCAGGAGGTATGGAGTTTCGGTCGTATGCTTATATAGTTCGAGTGACGTTTCGAATAAGTTACGTGTTGCCTGTAGGCAGATGACAAGCCGCACGTCGTGATATAGATATAACAGAAGGACGTCAGGAGAGAATCAACAGTCAAACTGACGGTGAGAGTAAGAGAGATGGGAAGATATAGCCCGTTAGTATGTCGTGAGAAAGGGTAGAAGAAGCAGCAAAATATCCCAAATGTTAACTACCTCACTTCCAGATTGGGACAGGTGAATCCGTGAATAAAAGATTTCAGAATATTGGAAACCGGATTCCTGGTTTATATTGTCGCCGTGACAATATTTCGACTTTCGTACTTGGATAACATCGACGCTAGGGAGAATCAAAACATTATGGGGTGAAGCTATCAAATCGATGAAAGACCGAGCGAAGGCCATTTGATATATTTTATGCACTTTGCTTCGGGGAAAGGCACGAATCCCATAACACTGTCACATCGTTAATTATTTTGACGAATAGGTCTTGTCACTGGCATGTATTTACGGCTAACAAAAAGATGGTGATCGAGTTAATTGAAAATACAATAAAAAACTCACAATTACCTTATTTGATCAGGCAAAAAAGCCGTTAAAAGTTGACGCTGAAGAGTTACCGGTCTGAACAAGAATAATTTCAAAAATAAAATCTAAATCTTAATTTAAAGAAGCAAAAGCTTTTTCTTTACTCCTCCCTTATATTCTCTCATCGTCAATCTCCCTTTATTAATTTGTATTTATTCATTTTATTTTTGTCAAATATTCCATCTGATTAAATTCTCAAGTGTCATTAAATGAGTTGTTATTAATATCAACGTTTGACATCAAATCCTGGCGCCATGTGAAAACAAATCGTTATGTTGTAATTGGAAAAATGATACAACCACATTATTCATGTATCTTCAGGTTTTCTCACCACAAAATATTGAAATTATATTGATGACAATCAGTACCAAGAAATAGATTGAACGCAGGTTTGAATACGGATTTCCTATTTGTATACTATATCAATGCCTATATTATTTTGGGTAACGAAATTGGAGACAGGAATAGTCTTTTTCAGGACCTATTTAAGATCCAAAGGCTACATGTTAATAAAAAGCAAGTAAAAGAATGATAAAAATAAAGATACTGTCAAAATATTAAAAAAATATTTCGTTTCAGAATCTCAAACAATTATAAGAAATCGAAAGACTTACTAAAAACTTTTCCACACACACACACACACACACATGAATTGAGATCAAATATAGATTGGAATCCGACAGAATAATAGGATAGAGAAGAAATAAGAAACATTTATAAATCTAACATATTTCGCTTTTACTAGAGTTTCATCAGAGAATGAAATATGGAGGAGAAAAAGGAAAAAAAAAACTGCTATTTTTAATTTTGTGATTTTTCTTTGGTTAAGCAAATTTCACGTGCATAAGATTTGTTTAGCAGCGTCCGTGTGTATAATTAAGATGTATTATAATTCCATTTTGTTTTTCGCTCTTCTATATAAAAAAAGTAAAATGAAAAATTCCCAGCATCCCTCGTTTGTGCGCGCATATGTAGTTGTTCCAAGATAACAAATTTATTCCGATGAAGCCCCAAAGGACGTCACAAGAAAAACTTTTTTCAATTCGTCAGATATTTTCTCAATATATATATATATATATATATATATATATATATATATATATATATATATATATATATCTTGAAAATATCCATTTAATGGAGTGTAGGAATTGTAATGATCAGTGTTTCTCCTTGAGCAATACTTACGGCAATTAGAATTTTAATGGAACAGCGAATCAGTGTTATAGTTAAAAGAGTTTAATTTCATTGGAATATGATAATGTTAGATTAATATCAACTGATTTTTATTTCTGCCTCTTTTATCATAACTAAACTCGACCGTATCTTGGAAGTGGTAGGCCCAAAATGTAAAACCGAAGCAGAAATGCAATTCATTATTTCTTTAATTAATTATCCCATGTGCTGCACGTGAAACTAATGGCAGTCACTTATTAATTTGATCAATGCTTTAATCACAAGGCATAAGACAATAAAAATTGCCATTTATTACTTAACATTGACTTCGTGGATTGATCGGAATATGACAGTTGTCTCCCATACAATAAGCTTAATCCTTACTTGACGTAGGTCGAGAGAATATCTTGTATAATTGCAATCACAGAGAAGTGGTGGTTCTATATTTAAAAAAATAACTACTGAAAATATAATGTGGAGAGAGCGTCTACGTAGAGTTGTTAAACTCATCTTTGAAGTCAATTCGTTAGTGTATCACTGAAACCTTGAGCTGAGTTTAGTAAATAAATTATATGAGCAAAATTTCGATAATCAGTGAGTAAAAATGATAAGATAATCTTAACCAATTAAAATTAATCCAGCTGTAAAATCACATGTGGATACAATTGATTAACAAGGTGATCGCACTAAAATAATAACCAATGATTACATCTGGTCATCTTGAATGACAAAGGTAGATTAATGAACACTATAAAATAATAGAATGATTATAATATCAAATAATCATACAATACAATTAAATAGAGTATAATTATAACATTAAAGTTATTAATAAAATTATTAAAAGATCCGGGTTTTAAATATAATATTAATTCTTAAACATTAACGTACGAGGGTTTCTCAAAAGATATCTCCCAGAACAAGAAATGATTAAAACTATGTGATGTTTGGTTATTTGTTAAGATTTTTAGAAGTGGGTTGAGTTGAGAACGTTTCTGCAGACACTAGTACTTAACTTACATCCAACAGAGAACATGACTTACTTTTCAGACCCGTTTTCTACGAATGGTGCTTAAAACTCGTTGAATTCCATCAGACACAAATTGGTTTACTTCACTTTCATCTGACTTCAATAGGCTTTTCCAAAACGGTGAATTTTATCCTTATTCTCTTACAGAAGCTTTGAATAGGACATCGTTGTGTCCCGATTTCAGTAGCACTTTATTACGCAGTCGTCTGTTTATGTAAATGGTTTTTGCTTAGAATAAATTTAAATTGTCGTAGAAGAACCATTTCTTGTACATACCCACTGACAAACGGTTTCAGTTCAACTTAAGAATTGTAGCTATTTTGTAATCAATGTTCTGTTGTAATAAATTTCTTCTTTCTAATGAGGATCAATTACTAAAGTAAACTTGTTTAAACTAAAAACCTACTTTATAAGAACTCTACAGGGGCTATCTGTTAATAAAATAATAATGGTTTAAAAGTATACTTACTTTTTCGTAGCAATGTACCCATTTTTGGATGGCAACAAAATTTAAGTACTGTACAGTTTGGTCACATAATACTTGATAATATAGCTTTTGATTATGTATTGTCACCACTATACATAATGTAAGCCCATGGTGTGCTTGCTTTAGAAAAAATACTTTCTATTAAAACAATTACTAAGGGGATACTTTATTTTTAAACACACACACACACACACACACACACACACACACACACACACACACACACATATATATATATATATATATATATATATATATATATATATACAAGGCTGGTCCAAGGGTTTGGTGCCCCTCCCCACTCTACTATAGCTTAATTTTCATAAAGTAGTATCATATAAAATAAAAATTTTATTGTAACATACTTATGTACAGTAATGAATCATATGCAGGATAGGTGAACAATTCAACTTGAAAAAGTTGAAAATAAATAAAATGTATCTAAATACAATTTAGAGATATCTCATAATAGATCATTTCATCTTGGCGGCAACTTTTAACATCAACTTGAGATTTTACTTGTTAAAAAGTTGAATAATTTTAAAATATTCAACATTATGAAAAAAAATAATGAATTTTATATAATGTTTTTTCAAGAAATAGCTTTGAGCAAAAAAGAATTCACGGATTTGAACAAAAAGGTTCCAGAATGACATCAAAATCCACGAAACTCTTTCTCCTTTAATAATAAGTTGTACTTTAATTTGTAATGTATGCAAATGTAGGCAGAAAAAGGAAATTTTGCTAAGATAGCGACGGTTTCACAGGACTGTCTGAGTCCCCCCCATCCGCCGCCAATTAGGCTTGTATATATAGATATGTAGGCAAAATATGAAACAAAGGTGGAGAAAGGGAAAGCAGAAGGAAAAATGTAAAGTAGTCGATCGAAAATTATAACAAAAAAGGAAACAAAAACAACTAAAAAGGAGAACGCTATATATTGTCTATAATTTTTATGAACTAATATACAAACTTATGAAAAAAAAACCTTTATAAGGATCCATATTATATGGAGGTGTTGATTTGAAATAAAAACAAAAATGAAGTTTAAAACATACAAAATGCAGCACTAATTTGAATTTAAAGATCAATATAAATAATTAGCACTGGTTTCATGTAGAATAACGTCTGTCATCATTTTTAAAAACTATTTTAATCAAGTTTGTATTATGGTTTGACAGTTAAAATAATATCGTTAATTTTTTCCATTCTTAATTCCCTTATTTGCAGATATTATAATAAAGTCTCTAACATACTTGACTAGATTGTCAAAAAGCTTAGTGAAATTTTATTTAAGCTTAGAAAATGACATTAAATAAGCTTTAATTATCTTTATTTTGTTATATCTATAAATATAATTCTTTCAAACAGTGGGAAAATGTAAGATAAATGTAAGGTCACAAATAGTGAACGAATGTAGCTTTTAACTTTCAAGTGTATTGATTATTATCTTCCAATGAAACAAATGTCAGCACTAACCTTTTCCAGATCTTTTGACCTTTGCTAAGTCTTTGAATTGTGTTTCCAAAACGTTTTTACCCTGTCAATAATAAATCAGTTTTTTGGTATATATTTATTCTACGGACTCTTAATAAGAAGAAAAGTAAAAGTAAATAAATTTGTGTTTTTACGCTTCATGTCTTGTTCATAAATAGGTAGAAGAATTGAGGAATAAATCAGAGTAGAAAGGGCGACGTATAAAGATACTCAATTGAAAAACTTTAGAATTAGATGAAACAATATTTTCATCAATGGATATACTTAAATCTATGTATTTATATCGAGAAGAATTACTATCTATTTAGAGTATATTTCATTAAATAATATCATTACAAAAAAAGAAGAAAAAGAAAACTACTTCAGACGAAGAAATACTTTTTATGTGTAGGAATGATTTTGACATGCTGAGTAGAGCCACTGAATTCGTGAAAAACGAGATTCAACGCATTTATAGACGTGTTTTCGAGTAATATAAGAAAAGGTATTCCTTACAACTTTCTTTCAAATAAGAAAATAATGGGTATCTAATTCGGCAAATAAATCGGCATCGTGAAACGTCTCATATTTTCAAATCCATATTTCAAAGACGTAAAACATTTTACTAAAATAAACGAAACTATTTTTATTTAACTCAGGGTTATTGGCATTCCTAAGATAGAGCAGATTCGGCAGGTTTAAAAAATATTTGAATTATTTTAGCAAGAATATGACGTAATTAAAATGATATAAAAATGAAATAAAAAAAACAACAACCAAAACAAAACGCTACCCGATGTGCCGATATAATAATAATTACACCGAATTTTAATTTCCATTTAAATATTTTAAAACAACTGTCTATATTTCTGAGATGAGGTTTTGTAACTATTTATATTCTTCGGACTGTTGTCCTCATCTTTATTGTCATATTTACACGGCTCAGTGGATAAAAGCGTTGGTTGAAGTAATCTATTGACTTAACTCAAAGCGTTGAGTTCATTACCTGTTCACAGAAGAGGTGAACCAAAAATTGGAGAGTTGAGTTACTAAAGGGGAATAACTGAAACTCATATATCCAGAAAAGGGATGACCCGTGGAACGAGAACAATCTACCCCAGTGAACCAAATAAAGGGTTCAGTTCAAAATTCCGACGTAAATCACCTGAAAGCGGCCGGAGATGAGAACAACAGTCCGAAAAAATTAAATAAAGTTATTTCAAAACGTTTCTGTGTCGGTGAATGTCAAATCAATCACAGCCAGATAATGAAAAATATGAGGCAGGTCAAGAAAAATTGAGGTCTTAATGACAGATATGATTCTAAACAGCTACTAAAATATATTTTGCGCATAACATAGTGGTTTTAACGCGGAAAGTGTTATCGGCGTGCAGTGTTCGAATTCCGGTCGATGGCATTGCGTTCAATTTCTGCATATATCCTTGAGGAAAATAATGAATACATTTCTTTTCCCCACAAGCAATGGATTAAATAAGAGGAAAGCAGTTGGCAGCCAATGGAGAAGTAAAAATCTGAATTCAAACCAATTCAGAACGGGTGTTTTGGAGACATTGTGTAAAAATTCTGTTATCAGTTCTTACGAAAAGAGTGGCTGGTTCTGCACAAGTCTTTGCCATTAATCAAACCTTATTCATTGATAATGCTAAAACTGAATTGTTAGAGCCTGATACATCGAAGTCGACGAGAGTGTCTCTCTCAGTATCTTACGTATATGTTGACAAGGTCAATTGATACGGGAAAATAAATGCCAGTTACCATGCAGGGTTGCTTTCTAAGTCTATATTGGCTTTATTTATAAATTATTCGACGGATTCTTCCATTAGTATAGCAAGACATATAAAATCTTCAATCAGTCACAGAAAAGATTCTGTTATCTCTGTAAAGCATTACCACAAGCAAGTTTGGTAGTGATTCGTAGATAATAAAGCAGGAGTTTTGTGAAGGAATTAGTGATAATTAATCTGCAGTATAGTTTCATGCAATATGCTGGAGATAAATTGTACAAGTCAAAATAATACTCAATTTTAAACCAATAACGTATCTGTCTAACGGAAAACCAGAAATTTCTTTTCGGGTTATATTTGTAGATATTTTCTTAAAACCGGTAAATTTATAATTTAAACATTTGAAATTTTAATTTGGTAGATTTGTTTTAGAAATGTTTCTCCATTCCAAGAACGTGTCTTTTTTCTGCAATTGAAACTAAATAAAAATGTTTTCTTAAATTCTTTAGTACTGATCAATATTTTGCATCTCAAATAATCGAAAAATATTTTCATTGAACTCTGATTAAAATTAGAAACTTTACAGAAAAATGCCATAATTTGAAAAAGAAATTCTATGACAACTGTCGAAGGAGAAAGTATTTGTTTGATTAGAATTTCAGCGTTTCCAATTTTTAACTTTTTTATAAATTTTAGCATTTCAATGATCGTATATATGCGTGTGTGTTTGGTTTTCCTACTAGAGAATAGAACATTTCCCGCTAAAAGGATTCAATAAATTTCATTTTTTCATTGTTGTGTTTGATTAATTCTTTTGCCTTTTGTTTATTCCTTGTTACATTTCTACCGCTGTGCACTTGTGCTAAGATAAATGTTTTAGTTTTTTTTAAAAATCTAACCTTCTTTTGAAAAATGCGTTTTCCTTAAAGCGATCCTTAACTCAGGCCTATTCAGCGCATGTAGCTCTTCAGGCACTGAGGGCCAACTGCCAATACGCGAAAGTTCGTTGCTCTAATTGGATTAAGAAATTTAATTTTTTTTAAAATAAATTTTTACTTTTTACTTTTGGGTTAAGTTTATTATTCAAGATACTGAAGTAAGTAATGTTTATTTATTTTATTTGAACTTTCAATATTTTATCTTTAAACAAACTTTTTCAGAGCGAAATTCACGAGGGTCAGTAATAATTTTATAACAAAAAATTAATATAAATTAATATTTTTCTCTGTGTCATTGTTCTTCAACAATGACGATATTAAGTATAAAATTAATTTTTTATGAATAATTCATGTTTCCTTTAATAGAACAAACACGTATTATCTTCTTTTTAAAATTGTTGAATTTCGTATTCGGAAATAAATAGAAGACATTAAAAACAAAGGTAACGTTTTTCACTGCGAAATTAATAAAAAATGATACTTATTAAAGAATTTATCATAAAGCATATGTCACAAATTAAATTCAATAAATTTAATATTTTACAACTATTAAAATATACCACAAAAATGTAAAGAAGAAACATGTATTGTCTTGCCAATATCGTCTTTCTTTTTTACACTTTTTTCGATTATTTTAAACAGCGAATTTCACAAAAAATGTGATTAAGAATTTTCTCACAGAAAGTTAATTTAATTTTTGTTTATTATTCTTCATAATAAAGAATATCTTAATTATAAAATTCATTTTTAAGGAATAATTCATTTTTTCTTTATATGATGTAAAGTATGTTTATACCGCCCTTGTAAGAAAACAAAACAAAAATGAATTTAACTTTTTACACGGCTAATTTTCCAAAATTACTATACAGAAATTTGCACATTTGAAAAAAAATTGAATAAAAATTTAATTTAATATTTTTCTATGATATTATTCTTCATAATAAACATTGATTTAAAAAATATTATTTACATACGGCTATTTAAAAAAATGTATGTGTAATTTTACTAGCATTCTTGTTAAAAATGTAAAACAAAAAATTAACCAATTTAATTTTTTTTTCAAAATATACTGCAAAAATACTAAACTGTTTAATTTTGTTTAGATAATCATATTTTATGGGAGAGGAGGCGGTCAATTCGGCCTGTCTTGTAAAATAGGATTATCCAAAATATTTTAATGTGGGAGTTCAGTTCACTGTGTAATGTTGAGGGATTAGCAAAAACAGTATTGGGTATCATGCCATTTATTTAAAATTATTCAAGTTGCAAAATAAGAGGTGGCTTTTTATGTGAAAAATTGTTATATATTGTTGATGTAATCAAACATTCAAGTCATTTCAATTGTATGTGATAATAACAGGACCCATCAATCTTTTTCCCACAAAAAATTAACACTGATTTTCATAATTAAAACTGGCTTGAACTTACCTTTTGATTTTGTCAACGTTTTTAAAAATATTCGGAATAACTGGATTACTGAACCTACTTCTTAATTATTGTTTTATTCTGAAGGTAAAAAGATGACAGCAAAATGGGAAATTTTAAAAAGTCTTTCTGAGTATGAAAAAACTCAATTTGCTAAGCTGTCGAAACTAACTGATGTAGAAGTTTACCCAAAGTGAAAAAAATGTTTCCGATTCTTTAAATGTTTTTTTTTATGATCAAACTGTAGCTGCTATTAAAACCTACCCATTATTAAATTAAGCATTTAATTTCATTGAAAAAAATTAACATTTTGGAAAATTGTATGTGTCTAAGAAATATATGGTGATACTAAGAAAAATCATCCGCGGAAAAAGATTTAGATGATTAACATCTGCCTTTCTAATTCTGGAAAAATGACAAAAAGAATGGGAGAAAATCAAGGAAAAAGAATGAAATTATTAACAAGAGATACTAGTTTAGCCATTGAGTGTACATGCTATGGATTAATTGATGTTTGTAGATATTTGCTAAGTAGTGGGTTTAATTTAGGCTTCCACTTGTCCGCCCCAAGTCATGAATCTCAGTCGCATGGTTGCCAGGCCTGGTATAAGGAGTGCCTTGGCCACATCCCAAGAAATAAACTTTTTAATATCAGGAAGAGACAGCTGAAGTAGGAGGTTTATACTTAATATCAGGAATATGAAGCTGAAGTTTGTGGGACACACAATGCGGGGGGGGGGGAATCTGATACCCACGGGTCGAATAGAGGGAAAGAGAGGCAAGGGAAAACAACGCGTGATATACCTGGCGGACTTGGATGATAGAACATGGTCTGGGGGAGGAAACAGAGGAAGGGAACTTGTTGAGAGCTGCGAGGGATAGAGGGAGGTGGAGATCCATGATCGCCTACGTCTTAAAAGGACCTGACACATAAAAAGAAGAAAGAAAGAAGAATTAGTCACTCTTCTGGATCATTCTGAAATAGGTCTTGGGCTCAATTCCATACTAGACTAGGAAGCCAGAGACATATTTGAACTTAGATGTCCTCCTAGCCGGGGGTAGATAACTGCTATTCACCCGATATCAATGGTGATCTCCTCAGGTGAAAACATCATGAAAACTTCACCTCATATATATGTGAGCGAAAAAAAGTTGAACAGGGGAATATATGAACACCTACCCCAGAAAGGAGTTTAGAGAAGTGTCTCAGACATAGCAAATGAGAAGGTAGGTTTCCCGTTTCCGTCAAAAACTCTGGGTCGCGCGCACGGAAATACTGGCTGAGAGTAAATGATGTACCAAAGTGAATAAGATGTAATGTTAAATATAAGAGAGATGTTACTAAGTGTTGATAACTTCGGTGACACTTGAAAAAGGATGCAATCGAAATGTCGACGAAAGAAAGCGTCAAAAAACAAAATTTAATTTAAAAAAGTGTAACCTAATGTGTAGAATGCTACGTCTAAAAACATATGGACAAAAAAATTTCACTACTTTGAACAGACAAAAATATATCTAACTTCGTTTATGTAACAGTCAAACTATCTTTCCACTGCGATCATTAAATCCTGTTCAATATTCCAGAATTAATATTTTCAGAAGTATTTCCAGCATAATTATCAAACTAAACTCAACCATAAAACTTTTCATAAATGCTATTATTCTAGTAACAGAAATGTCTAAGAAACCATGTATCCTTCCTGAAGCTAATGTTTTGTAAAAATGCAGTTCATAGTTTATCCAGGAAGTGAACAGCCTGGATACATTCTACCTGGAGCAGATCGTAGCACTTTTATATAATAGTTACTGAAATCATTTCTGGTATAGTTTAACATCAAACTTTTTAAATAATCGTTCATACAACTGATAGAAGACACCTTCTGGAATGAGCTTGATACTCACAATTTGCTACACTAGTTTTATATAGTGTATCTCTTTGATATGTGGGTGATCATCGTTCTCCACAACTTCCTATCCTTTGTAACAAATAGTATTTGCCACTTTAATATACCACCCAATCCCTGTTCTGACATCCTTTTACAAAAACTTATTAAGTTGGTTATTCGCTGTTTTCGGTTTGCCATTTTGTTTTCAATGTTCTTTAAGTGTCAAATTCTCTGACTCTGATTCTAACTACAAGAGTCCTTCTTATTTACATTTTCCGTCCTTGTTGACATAGTATTCTTAGCATCCTTTGCAGAACCATATCTCTTTGCCTCAAGTTTCCTCTTGATCTGTCCAACATAGAACATATGATGCGATGGTTAAATTGTCGCCATTTTATATTTTAAATTTCGCGCATTCGCTAAGTTTGTTAGTTTTTTTATTTTTATTTTCTCAACTGTACAGTATAATAGGGTCAGTTGGGCACCGTCCGTAAAAAAAAGAACACCATGACGCAATTCATGCCGCCAGAAATTTGGAAAAGATATGCTCTACTGCTTGGCATTCGAACCGGAAACGCCACTATGAACATTTTAGAGTGTTTGGGTGTCAATATGAGGACAGCGTAGAGGATTCGGAAAGAGTTGGATGGTATATTCAGTCAATATCATGGTGTTTGGAGTGATCACCTTATGCCTTCATTGATCTTCCCACAGGGCCTTAGCCTCCACAGGGCCTTAGCCTCCACAGGGAGGCCTACATCAAGTGCCTTGTGAAGGTAGTACTGTCATGGTTCAAGAGGGTGGCTGCTGGAAGACCTTATGTCTGTTAACAGGACTCGGCACCATGACACACAAACAGGACAACCCAGTCATGGCTGTCAGACAATTTCTGCGACAACATCAGCCTTTATAGCTGGCAACCTAACTCTCCTGACTGTAAACCCCTTGATTATATTATGTGGGGTGCAGTTGAGCGAGCGACCAACAAAATTCCTTGTAACACAGATGAACTGAAGGCAAGGACTATCGCAGCATTCAACAACTTAAACAAGGAGACCGTTCACAAGAGTTGCAGGAGATTCCGAAGTCGTCTGGAGACCAATGGCAATTTTATTGAATGAATTTACTTTTTAGTATTTCAAAATATTTTTGTGTAATTTTGGTAAAAATATCAGTTAAAATGATATATCAGTATTATTTTCATTCTTGCGGAATTTAGACGACAATTTATCCATCGCATCCATTATATACAGATTGATATTACATAGCAGTTCCTCACGCTTTTCTTTGCTGCTAAAAAGATTTTTTTATCAAACTTAAGTCTGTCACAGGTTGTAAGAGCTAATTAAATTTGCTGAGTCTCTAATGTAATGAGTTCAATCCTCATTGGGTTCGCCACACCAGTATCATATTAAACTAAGTTCAGTTAAAAGCAATTAGTTATTGCTGTATATTTCCTATAGAAGAAATGTATTACTTTTGGATTTCAGGCGAAAGTAATTTTTTTTCGAATTCTGATATGCAAAATCGTATCCATTTGTAGATTTGTTCTTCGTAGGCTCTTTCTTCATTCCAGTATTTATTCGCTTCTTACACGAAAGTAAATATGACACAAAGTTGGTTTAATGCCGGAAGGTAGTGCAGCAATCAGCTGTTCATTTTAAGGCAAGGGGGGGTGCCGGTAAGAATTTATAATCTTTGATGACAAAGCACTTCTGCTTTTGTGTACTTTGCTTATCTCCGGTCCTAACGTTCTATTCCCTATTCTTCCCAACTGATGTTGTGCTACATATTAATCTATGTGTAATAAACATAAAGATGGTGGAAAAGCGTGCTTGTACAGATATGCAAATATAATATCACGAGTGCACACGGCTTGTTTAAATTTAATAAAATTAAATACAGTCCTTAACTTTAAACAAAATAACCGATAAGATAATTTTTCCAACGCCGTCAATTATTGATTCTTCACATCAACAATGTTTTTGTTCAGTATTCAGTTTAATGTACTCTTTAATGTTTTAAATGGATGAAATAACTTTCAGCTCAAGTTACAGCTAGTAACACCATGAAATCATATTTCAGTCGCATGTTCTTTATACCGAATCTGTATTTATGGATTGGGTTTACTTATATATTTTATAGATGCAGAACTTATTTATATTTACTATTTTCAGATATTTAACAGAACAGAATTATTCACGGTATTTGAGAAAGTAGGATTATAAAAACGGAAATTAAATTCAAGAACTTATGAGCTTTTATTATTAATAAAATTAATCGATATTTCTTTTCCTTACCCTATATATGTAAGACATAGGTATTAATGTTTAAAATATAACATGATTCATATTAATGATAAGACACACGGACTAATGATTAACAGCAAGTGATACGATTTATAAGATACAGAAATCAATAATAAGACACACACATTTTCGATTAAAATGTAATACGAATTAAAGATAAGGCAAAAGATAAATCATTAGATGATTCGTATTAATGACAAGGCAGATTAAGGATTAATAAGGGATATAAATTAATAATTATATGGGGGATTAATATTTATTACGTGATACGGTTTCATAAGACAATGATTAATGATTAATAACCGAGACGGATTAATGATAACACGCACAGAATAAGGATGTATTATTCTACACACAGATTAATGATTATCAGTGCGATAAATGGTATCAGCGAGCCAGGTTTAAATTTCGGTAGGTTTTGTTAGTTTTGCACTAATGGCCTTGGGAAAAGCACGAGTCCTCGTGGCTTCATAACAAAAATGTAACGTCACGGGCATGCCACAATTCTAGATTGAAAAAGTGTAAGCAAATGGCCACAACTGGAAGGTAGAGGCAAAAATAATGACTTCCAATTTCAACTTTGATAAGAAAAAATTATACACATTATTACAACCCATGTCTAGTATTTGTAAAGTTGGAACAGTGATGCAAATTGAAGCCATGTTTTGGTGAGATTTACATGATTAATTTCTGATTCTGACTTGGTTATCGATTTTAATTAATCTGTGAAGTAAGCATTAGTGATAAAAAACAGCCTTCCCAATGATAAACTTCGTATGTCAAACGTTAATATACTTTCTGAAAATGATTTTAGCTGAATACATTAGGTCTTCATTTACCGAAAAAGTTTATAGTTTTATAAATATTTATTTATAGTTTTGTATCATAGGATACACGGATGATACTGTACTAATGGTGGACTCAGAAGAAAAGTGACAGAATCTCCAAGAAAAGGTAGAAAAGGAAAATGATAAGAAAAGATTAATCATTAGAAAATAAGAAAACAACGTATGACCGTCAGCAGGAGAGGAGGACAATGTAACTATCTGGATAGTGTAATTGACAGATGACGAAAATGTCAGAGAGATCCGAAGGAGTTTCGGAATAGCGAAGAAACATCCCAGACATTAGGCAAAGTATTAAGAATTAGCAGCATTTCGAGAGAAACAAAGATAATTGTGCTGAGCTGCTATGATATTATTATGTGTTCTCCTCTATTGCAGTGAATGCAACACAGTTTCCTTACAGAAAAAACGAGGCACAAGGTGACAGATGTGGTTCTACAGAGAATAAATACCATAGACAGAGCATTTTGCTTTAATTTTACAAATTAAGTTCCGAAGAAAATGAAAATTTCATACCAGAAACAGGCAGTGGAAATTTCCGGGACACACTCTGACAAAATGCGACTGGGGAAAATTTAATACTCATATGAGTAGAGAGATAGTTAATGTGCAACGTAGCAAATATGCTTATGTGAATGGATGGCAGAGCAGTGGGGGAATAAGTGATATTAAAGAATCAATTATTGAGTTGCAAAAGACAGGGCGTTGCTTAGACTTACAGCAAAGGATAGGGCGGTGCATAAACATGCAGCAAAGGACAGGGCGTTGCATAGACTTGCAGCAAAGGATAGGGCGTTGCATAAACATGCAGCAAACGACAGGGCGTTGCATAAACATGCAGCAAAGAATAGGGCGTTGCATAGACTTGCAGCAAAGGACAGAGTACTGTATAGAATCGCAAAGGACATGGTGTTGGAGAGAGCCATGATCGCCAAAGTTCTATCCCATAACACATAAATGGTGGCGTATCGAATCACGACTTATGTGTCTGAGGAGTAAAATTTTGATGTTTGTTTACATTTTGGGTTTGAGTCGAGCTAAAAACTTTTCAGAACTTCATCGTATATTTACGATCAGGTCCTTCAAATTTGCCATACTGACAAAAAAGGCATTTCATGGCAATTTGTCTTATTAATTTCATAGCGTCAGGCTGATTTGTTTCTAGAGATCTTGGAAAAAGAACTAGAAACACAAGTCTCTGGAATATACATTCAAATCTACTTAAATTCTAATTCCTCAGATGAATTAAGTTCAGTAATAAATCGAGGAAAATAAGATTTTAGAAGATTGATTGCGCCAATCTTTAAGTAGAGATGAGTTACTTTTTTTTAAATAAGCAGTCAAAATCTTTGCTTTACCTAGGCTCGAACACCGACCTTCTGTTTGAATATTAAATTAATCAATATTTACCAAACTTTGTACAGCACACGCCCAAATTAGAGGTAATGGGTATTTTTTTATGAATCTCTCAATTGAAGGTTATATGCTTGCCTTAAAAATCAGTATTGGAAACCTCGATTTTTATCTGATCCTGAACATTGACCATTGAGACATTGAAAAATCAGCAACAATTTCAGCTATAAAACAAACCAGAGAGAAAAGTGTATGTGAAAGAAGGGAATAAAGAAGATCAGAAAATGCAATCAAGAAGGGAAAAGAGGAGATTTGATTAAAAATGCAGTAAAAGAGAATGAACAATAAAAATGACGAAAGGAAAAGAATAAGAGACGATAAAGTCTATGAAGAATGTATATGAAGAGGCCGATGAAAACCTAAAACTACAAGGAAAGATAATTAGATGATAGTGATGCTGAAGATTTAATAAGATTAAGGAAATTACGAAAATAAATAAAGAGAGACGTTAAATGCGTTAAGTAAAATCTCGGAGATAAAATAACAGCAAGAAGTGAAAGTTGAATGATTGGGAAAAGCTAAGAAAGTAGCTAAATTAAGATATAAACACAAACAAATTTAAATAAGACTATTAAAAAGCAAAATGAAAGTTAAATTAGAATTGCATCATTAAAAAGTTATTGGAAATAATAATTAAATATTGTAATTACGTCTTGCTTTGTGACGATGGCAAACATGATAAAGGAACGCTGTGGAAGATTCAACAGCTGCGGGCAAGATCCCGTAGAGATGAAATATAAAAGACTCGCAAGTGTTAGCTAGCTCATTAAATCAAGAAAGCGTGTCTTAAAATCATTAATTGGGCTAATTCATCTATGTGACGCATGCGCACGGAACCTCTTGGCACGACACTCTATTAAAATGCAGGGAGATGCAGTACTTCATGAAAAGGCTGTTGAAAAGGCGGAAACTGTGATCCGAGAAGAGGAGGAAATAAAATGTTCATTACCCTACATTTTGTCGTAAACTGAAAAACAAACAAACCAAAAAACACTTGTTTGTTACTTTCATAAAATTTAACAAATATATCTTTAATATTAACATATCACATCACAGACACTGATCATACATTTGTAAATAAAATAAGTTTAAATGTTGTTTACCTTCCAAGTTTACATGCTTCAAATATTACAGGATTTATTGTAGTATAAACTAGTAAGCAGTCATTTAAATTATCTGTGCGATTTCGAAAATGTTAAAACATTCGATTATACAAAGTGTAAAGAAGAAAAGTTTACATAATGCATTTTAAGTATTATACCACAACGTTAAAACTGCAGTAGGATACCAGAACCAACATTGTCGACAATCAAAGAAGCCGGGTTTAAAAGTGAATTCACCTGGAGTCACTACTGGCCACTGAATGTAGAAGCACATATGGATTTGCGAGCGTAGGAGCGAGAATGTTGAGCAGATGGGCATATAAACCATCGCTCCAGGGGTGATTTGGGGCAGTCTATGTCAGACATCACAAAATAATGGAGGGTCCGCGTATCGGATCGAGAGCGACGAGGCCGATCGCACAAGTGTCGCCGAGAGTAAATCTAGTTTAATAAAATCGAGTTTAATAAAATAAGTAATGAAGATTTAAGGCTTTTGTTATTTCATCGGCAGACAACACACTTCATTACAAAATGGGCACATCTAATTACAGTATAGAGTATTGTTTGTACGTAATCTTAATTATATATATATATATATATATATATATATATATATATATATATATATGTGTGTGTGTGTGTGTGTGTGTGTGTGTGTGTGTGTGCGTGTATGTGTGTTTCATTGACTAATATAGACCTATTGTGTTTATTTTTATAATGATCCTTTCTCGTTCTCTAATCAGCTTCTGTAGGTTAAGATGAAATTCATCAAGGAAGGCGCGATGGTTTTTTCTAATCCAAGTACTTTTAATCTTTTACAAGGTCATCTTCAAGGGTAAATTACAAAGGCAAATTTATTGTAACTGCGATAAAATCTGCATTCCGCTGTGATGGTAATTTTTAATAATATGCGTGAATCGGCTCTGTTTGCAAAACAATCGTAGAAGAAATTTTCGCACGTTTAATTATGTTTGTGAAAACAACTATTTTATATTTACGAAAATATTGGTTTTAATAATTAAAATTTACATTACATCAACAAAATCAACGGGAAGATTTTAGCCAAATTTTTCATTTGGATTGTAGCGTTCAAAAATTAGAAAGACAATTAAAAGTTGAATAGACAGATTTCGTGTTATTTAATAAAGTTTGTTATATATATATATATATATATATATATATATATATATATATATATATATATATATATTCACTTTCATACATATATATATAATGAGATGATCTTTTAAATGCAGACATAGAAATCATTTCAATTTAATTCACTACTTATAAAAAAAAAAAAAAATACTATCAGTTATAATATATTATATATAAGCAGTTGTATAGGGGTATTTTAATATACATTCTTTTTTTACCCATGATTTAATGTTGGTATATTTAATGGTGGTATATGCATGTGTAGATATTTATATATGATGGTAAATATTGGTTTATTTTTAAATATGAGGATGATTGCATGCACACATGTGTACGGGTACATAATTGCATGTAATATAAGTATGTATATGGGGTTGCATATGGATATGTGAATTAATTTGTGTTCATAATTAACCTGTAGAAAAAGACAAAATTTATAAAGGAAAAAAGATAATAGAAAAACTAGTTTAATCGACGCATTTCGTCCAATGTGAACTTTTTTTCAAAGCAAAAAAGCGAAATAAATTTATTGAAACAAAGTATCTATAAACAACAAACAAAATGTCGTTAGCAATTAGAAGAGTTTAGAAACGCTATTGTATATTTATATGTCAACTGAAAAATTACGTCATTTACTTTATGTATGAAAAAAATATTTTTACAGGTAGAAATATTGTTTGTATTGACGTATTCAACCGTTTTCTTTTGATTTCTTGATATATTTGTTGAGTACGTTGGTTTGGGAGATTAGTGATTGTGTTAGGAAAAGTGATATTGGGAATTACGGAGCGTAGATTAATATTTGGATAATATTCAGTGGCGGCATTTTCCTTCTGAATGAATTATTTTCTTTTTTTATAAAATCAAAATTGTGGTTGACATTATATCTATGCATGACGAGCGCATTTGTTAAACTGTTATTTATGAGGTCTGTTTTGTACACCTAGATGCGTTTTTTAAAAATTTCTGCTAGTTTCTCCAATTTATTTTATATATACCTGCTTCATAAATATTATTGCTATTGCTGTTTTAGTATCTGATTATATCCGCAATGGTTTTGGAAATGTTTTGTGATTATTTTGATATTATTTAAATGGGATAGGTTGTTCTGGATAGTGGATGTGACGGAGTTGGTCGGTAGTATTATGTATCTGTTCTTATATAATTTATTATTACGGATGATGTTGTTATTTTTGCTGCGGTTGTATATTTTGTATGCCTTTCTTCTTGAGTTGTGGATGAAATGATATGGGTATTGAAGATTTCATCGAAACAAACTCAGTACACTTATTAACAATAGCAAATGGTCCAACTTATCAAAATTACAACAATCGGATACACTATTAGAAGCACTCAGTTTTGGTCAGGAATTTGCCAGCAGAATACCAAGATATGAGACAACAATTTACATAATTAAAAATCATCATCATTATAGATACTTTGCTTCAATAAATTCATTTCATTTTTGCCTTGAAAAAATCCACATTGGACGAAACGCGTTGGCTAAAACAAACTACAGATTTCCTATTGTCTTTTTCCTTTATATATATATATATATATATATATATATATATATATATATATGTGTGTGTGTGTGTGTGTGTGTGTGTGTGTGTGATATGATATGAAAGAACATTCCGTATGTGACACTGCAGTCCAGTCAATGACCTGCAGACAAGTCCATATATTGCGCAACAGCGATGATCTTGGGGCATAACCTCAGGAATATTTGCTGATGCTTTTCGTCGTTGTCCTTTTGTGTCTTAGCCGGTCAATAAGGCTGATTTCGAAATGTCTGATACTTACTCGGGCACAAATTTCCCTATTTTTTTCTATCCAGGGCAAAACTCCTCGAAGTCAGTATGTGGAATATTGACAGCTTGTCTTCATACCTGAGCTACCGCTGTCTAACATTGCTTTGCTGGCTATACATGAGAATCTTAGGTATTCTGTTAATGTATGTATTTATTTTGAACTTTATATGCAAAATTTAATTACGTTTTATTCTATTTTCAAATTTAATTACGTTTTATTCTATTTTCAATTTCCCAAAGGTCAATTATATAATAATCATTAAAATTACCAATAAGCAAAAACAAGTTAGTCTCCCTTAACTTGGTGAAACTACTAATAAATAAGGTAATAAATTATGACAATGACATTAAAACGTTACTAATGAGTGATTAGCGCAATATTTAGTGAAAGGGTATATAGTTTCTGGTACTAATGATGGAAATACAAAAGAACAGAATCTTTTGATGCAATTTGCATATATATATATATTTTTTTATCTCTTTACTTAGTGAATGAGTTCTTTGTAGCAACAGTCAAATAGATACACATTGCAAAAAAGCCGAATACATAAAAAGAGACGTCATATAATCAGAAGCAGACAGGAATACTGTGAGATTGGTTTATACACGCCGAAGGGAATAACTACGAAAGTGTAAATTACGAGTTAGTGTCTGTTTACTTCGTTGTCAGATTCCTCTGAAACTTTGTATAACACCTCGTATACTTATAAACATATATAGATATATACAGAGAGTTCATTAGCAATTTTTTATTGCCTCAATATGCTTCTGTATAAATGTCGCTAATGTCGTTAAGCGTGACCGCATTCCCATTCGAGTATGAATTATGGTGCAGAGAATTGGCTAATGAGTTATCTATATATTAGATCTTCAATTCTGTATTTCCAGAATTTATTGTACCGCATCAAAATGATTAGTAATAGAAACTACTAGGACTCAATTATTCGATTCTTACTAAAAGACTGAGAGGTAATCAGGTGGCATTTCCCTGAGAACTCAAAACCTAACTTCCTGAACTTTATGCGGACAAATATTAGAGGGAGTAAAAAAAGTACGTAGCTGCTATTTTTTTTATGTCGGAAGACGTGAAATTCTTGGAACTCAACTCTCGATGTAACAGCATTTGTTTGATTTAGAAAGCCGATCATTGGCGCCGTTGGCTGGGAGAATGGAACGTGACGATTCACTAAGCAGGCCACGAACTGATTGTTGTCAAGTCTAAGTACGGCACAAGACCACAGTTTAGATGAAAATCTCTTCCCTTCAAGTTCCCACAAGATTAGTTTTTTAGCCATCTCTCCAATGAAGGCTCTCCTGTAAATACATTTCTTTCTACAGTTTTGTTCAGCTGCTATCAGAAAAAACAAGCAAGTCCAATTCATGAACTCCGAGTAATTACATTCTCCAACCGTTAAATTCCAATGATAATTTGTTTAATTATGGTTGCTGCCATTATGAAATTTACGGCATTTTAAGTCAATCCTTGGTTATTATTTTGAAACGGTAGAATAGTTTTAATTTAAAAATTCTTGCATCCAAGTAAAGGCAAATTTCATTACATTGATTGTACAATTTTTGTTTGTCTATTATTTGAAAAAGAAGAAAAATAAGAAAAGTGAGCCTGCATCATGTTTCAGATATGTGAATGCTAATTTTCAAGTTACTTAAACGAATGACACAACACAATGTTCCTACTCGAATGCCTTTAATTTAAACTTGTTCACATCTAAGGCAAACCAAGGAAATATCAACAAAATTTTAGAAGCATTTCCGTTAGAAATTAAAGCCAAAAATATTAGAAAGACAAAAATGTTCTAATCTTCAACATATTAGAATTATATTGAAATAGTTGATGTATAAAACCTCTTCTTGGTCGTATCATGATTTTTTTTACATTTTGTTTGGACTGAGTAATTTTTTTTAGCGTATCTTTCAAGTCTGGAGATGAATTTTCAGTCATAGACAAAAGATCTTCGGCATTTATTTAAGATGCATTTTCATTCTGCCAAGAGTAAGTGAATAGAAGCAAATGAAATCGAAAAACGTGAATATTCAAAATATCAAAGAAACGAAAGAAACAAAATTTTGTAATTAATTGAATACATAACGCCGTGAAGAGTCCATAACTTTTCGGTAGTAATTATAAAGAGAAATTGAGGCCACTTTGTCAAATAAATAATGGCTAATCTAGCAGACCAATACATTCACACAGTGATTACGATCTTCACTGGGTGATTTAAACCTCTGGATTCTGCCAAATTAAGTCAAGTATATGGACGCATGCAGTAGCGTAGTCATTAGCGAACTAGTAACAGAGACCATTACTATTGTATAGTTAGTTATATCCTCACAGGCTACCACGATATCATCGTCCCACGCTGGATTAACATTTGGTAAAATAAGCATGTAAGAGGAAAGGATACTGCAGTTATTTCCGGAAGGTATTAAATCGTTGCCGTGACCAGATCATATTTGGGAAAAAATCTTCCGTTCCTTTTATGCGTCGTGTCCACACAGGACGTGAGCGATAATGATTCTCTATAACTTCATGACCATTGTTTCTATAAGTAACTTTCTCCTTGTTATCCCAACCATTTACATAAACATTAGGTTAATGGCTGTTTCTTTTTGCTTCTCTTGCATTCAGTGTGTTCTAAATACTCTACAGCCATTTTCCCCTTTAAATATTTCAGAAATTTCAACCGTCTCTTTCTGATTGTAAGTATATATTCTTTTAGTTCCTATCTTCCTTTAAACATCATTATTCGTATGTTCAGTCGATAGAAGCACATCTATTGCTTTAAGTCTTATTAATCTGTGGAGAGATCTATGCATTCAATGATAGCGTTTTCAATCTGTATGAAGGCGGCTTCTTCCCAGTAAATGTTACGGATTATTCTAATATCTTTCCTATATAAATCAATCTTTCCTCGCTGTTCTAGTAGGTCCTTGTGTCGTACAAATTTAGACATCAAATTCGTTTCTGTAATATATAACTCTATAAAAGCTAACGGCGCTAGCCTGTGTCCTATGCTATATCCCAACTGTCCATCGCGTCGGACAGCTGAAAGAAATTCATAAAAACATCGATATATTTCTTTCTGCATTTCTAATCGCATTCTGATAAAAAAAAAATAGTATTTCTTGTTCCAACATCTTGAACAAAGCCACACTTCTCTTTTCCTATTTCATGCTTAATTCTGCTACGGGACTTCTTCATTAGAATACTAATAACTGATTGTTCGATCGAGTTCGAGTTCATTTGCACCTGGCTTATTTGGTATCGATATGAAGATGTGCAAATCGTTTAAGGCTGAGAGTATCACTATTACAATTATATCTGGTCCTGATGATGCGTTTCTGCTCATCTCGGCTAGTGCTGATGTTATTCAATATCTTATTACACGTCCTAAGTTTTAACAGAGGATGAAAATGCGGCACCTAAATTCGAACAAACATTAGGTTAATGTACGATGCATTCCAAAAACTAAACAAAGTACTTGAAATAGGAAAATTTTATTAGAAATAAAGAAAAAAGTGATGAACTGCTATGCGATATCAAACGTCTTGCATGGCAGTGAATGCTGGACAATCTATTCACAGATGAAGGGAAAACTGGAGGCAACAGAAATGTGGTTCGACAGAAGGATGCTGAGAATTCGATGGACCGAGCGAGTAATCGTAATAAAAAAGACATATACCCAGAATCAGAAACAGACAGAAGAAAATTCAACGAAATATAAAGAGGAAAGAAGACTTGGAAAACTTAATCCTCGGGGGGCATATCGAGGACAAGACAGATACGGAAAGGCAGCGGATCACCTATTTGACAAGCTTGAGAATGGATGGCGGAACTGGGACGGGAGGCTTGGCAAAGGGAGAAACGCTACTAAGGACTACAAAGGATATGAAGTTGTCGAGGACCATGACCGCCTGCGTCTTGAAGGGAGACGGCATATTTTTTTCTTTCGTCGATTTAGAAGATTTCGTCGATGTATTCGTTACACCTTTGTAATATTTTTTTTATTATGTACATTATCTTTTGGGATTTTATGTCTCTTGTCGAGAAGTATGTACTTTGTCATGTTGTTTCTGTGTTTTATAGTGTTTGTATCTCTGCAAATCTTGTTGAGCCATTTATCATTTGTCTGCTTATATTTCTTTTTGTTTTTGTTTAAAATCTTATAAGCTGTACTCTTCCTTGAAATTGTCTCTTGTGTGAGTTTTAATTAGTTCGAGTATTTCCTCTGTCGTTTACCATTTTTTCATTTCTTTTGATTCAGATGATGCTTTTCCTGATGTCACGAGTACTTCCCATAACGTGTTCTTCCACTGTGAATGAATGCCACCGTCTAAGCTTTTATAATTGTTTTATGTAAGAACAAGTCGTGGGTTGTCCCGAAGTCTTTAGCATCGTAGGTTTATTGTATTTTGGCTTTAGGTTTCTTTAATTTCTGTAATTTTAATCAGATTTTGCATTTGACTCAGGACTGATCGCTCTAACAGTCGGCGCTTTTTTTAAAAAATATTTTGCTAATTATCATGCAGACTATCTGGTTCTTTGTGTCCGCTTCTGGGCTTTTCCATGTCTACCAACCTCTTGTGTTAGGTGTTAGTCATTACTTCGTCGTTCGCTGGGCACTGTTGAACCCAGTTTACGCGTTCGTTACGTGATCAAAGTCGATACATACTGTTTTACTTTTCCTACTTTTACATTTATTGTGATAATAATTCCTGGCTATTTGCATGTCATTTTTATAATATTTACCTTGTTCTCCTCTTCTTTGATATTGGCACGTATAATATTATGATGACTCTATTAAATGGCTTATTTAAGATTCGCTAGAACCCTGCCTCATAGTTGCCAGTATTCCTGAATACATTTCTGCCTGTAATATTAGTCTTACTCTTCTTTCATAGGATGTCGATATTTAGTTTTTCTATTCCCAGTTTGGCATTTTCTAAATTGAGGCATTTTTAGCGCCGTAATATTTGATCTCCCTATTACGATTAGTTGTATAAAATTCATCTAAAACTCTTAAATGTACCTCAATTATTTCGTTATTCATTTTTTATAGGTGTCTTAAATCAAGAAAACTGAGTTGATTTTTAGTTCTTTAAATAAAAATTTGCCAAGTAGAAACAAATTTATTTTATACACCTTCTAGAATATTTCTGTTCGCTCGAGTAATTTAAGTTGCCTGTCAGGACAGGACCCATTTGCTGTATCAACGAAATGTATCCTAATTTTATGTTAACGATGTGGAATGTTTGGTGTAACAAGTTCTTGAAGTTAACTTATATTACTTTATATTTAAAGCATAAATGTTAGGCATTTTAAAGATGACATATGTCACTACATTAAGAACAGAAAATCAAAGAAGGACAGAAGGCGTCACCATTGTTGGTCTGTACTTTAAGAATTACAGCGGCTTTAATCCTAAACAGCTGTGCTATTGACTGACGAAACTAAGCTTAGAAAATATCTAACAGAAAAAAAAATGCCCTAAAAGGAATCAGGGAGTTAAACTTGTAGATATTTTTTCTGCATAATGATCTTTCCTCATTGGTGCATCGACCTCATGAACGTACGCGGAGTAGTAGATTGGCAACTAGATCACATAATGTTACTGTGAAAATTGCTAAATGTAAAAATAAGTTCTATACGAATATTTTCTTCTTTCGCACCTTTTGCCACTTCGAATTTGTTTTCCTCTCAACTACAATCTACAAAAATTTAAATACAACATCACTCCTCATTTTCTGTCCCCACTAAATACTGTTCTTTTTTTCTCCTCTTTAAACTCTCGCGTCTTAGTGGCTTTACAGTCTTGTTTGGAGTTTAAAAAACAAAAAAGTCATTGTCGAAAAGAAATGTTGATCCAAATAATGTGCTAGGGGTGATAGAAATTGACATAACAATTATATTTAATCTTTCAAGGCGCACACAATTTTGAGATGAAAGTGTGACGAAAGGGAAACTTTGGAAACTTCAATGGTGAGTATTATTTAAAAGAAATGAATAGAAAAACAATAGTTCGAATGGGCGTGATTGAAAGAAACAAAAGATGCAAAGAAAACAAATTTTATTTTTGTTGAAATGAAAGAACGAGAAAAAATACAAAGAAAGTTTCAACCTGTTCTAACCCATATATAGTATGGATTAGCTGTTTGGTCAGATTTTTTTAATGTCATTTCCATTGAGGGCGTAGACCATCATGATTATTCACTCATTCATTTTCTTTATTATCTCGGGGAAGATAGTTGAGTGATTTTTTTCCGCTGCCTTTTCCACTGTTTAGACTTCAGAGTTTTCCTTCTCTTAGATTGGTTGCAACCCAAAGCTGGAGATCCGGGAATATAAGTTCGGCTAGTCGATTCTACTTTGTGTGCTGATATCCATTACATTACCCGTACATCAGTTGGTCAGATTATCGGATAAAACAAGACGAAAAAAATCATGCCAATCAGGAAGTTAGATGAAGTAATAATCCTGATACGCTTCTTATACAGATATCGAGTCGTTTACGTAGAGTAATCTCTCCGATGTACAAAAGAATAAATGAAATCTGATGATTAAATTTTCGTTAGTTTAAAAAATGGACATCGGACGATAGAACAGTTATATTATGTGATTCACGCCCAAAATTCCCAGAGGCATCAATTGAATTTAATGTCCTTTGAGAAACATTGATTTCAGACGAGTTGATTCATGGTGATCTCAATATGTAGTGGGTTCATCCTGAGAGATAACAAAGTACGCTTAGTACTCAGTGTCAAAGAGTTAAGTGCAAAATGACTCAACTGGTTTTCTAAGGATGCCTGTGGTTTCCCCAACATAAGGAAGTGAAGCTAATGAAACTTGAACAGCGACATAAAAGGAAGTGATATATAAACTCTTGATCCACGAGGCGGGAGGAATTATTATTATTATTATTATTATTATATGGCTTCATTTTCATGAAAAGATCGAACGTTCGAAGAAAGTCTCCGAAACAGTATATCCACCACGACTGAGATTAAGTTGACGGAGTCCTGAACGGAATAAACAATTATTTTAAGTTTGAAATATTTAGATTCTTATTCGTATCAGAGGTTACTAACATAACATTACATTCTGGTATATTTAAAGTTGAAAACAGCATTTTCCATAGATACAAAAATGTCTGAATATAATAATTAATGGGAATATTGGTTATTTAAAGCCGAGTCATTCCTCGAAAAATTCCTTTTTGCGACTGAATTAATAATGTTAAAAATACCCATGGTCTTTAGTCAGATGCCCTACTATTAAACCCATAACTGGCATAACAATGGTATTTACAAATAATTGACTGTAGCGAAAACGACTGGAATTGAACTCAACTCTGCCAGTTCTCATTCCAGGCCGCTATGACATACGCACATCCTTAATAATTAAGAGACATGAACATCATGATGACATAAGAAAAATCACTAGCGAAAATATAAAATTTGAGACTGAACCAAGAAAATTCGGACAATAATAGGTGTATTTGAATGTTTGATAGCAATTCTATGAATACAACAGAAACGACTTAATATGTCTGTAATTTCTGAAATGATATACCCAAAATAATTCAAAATATTCCATATTTATAAGTCGAAAACACTGCAAGTACTATTTTACGATAAATTTCGATCTTTAATGTATGTTTAAAATTTGGAAAAAGTATGTGCTAGGAAAGATACACGTTTACCTGATTTGATAAACCATTTATTATAAAGTTTGTTTTGGACTTGAAGATTTTTTTTCAGCGAAGATCTTCCTTGCATATTGCTTGAAGCTATTTTATGTGCAGAGATATAATTCAAATAAATTTGATATTGCAGAGGAAGGGTGAAAGAAATTCGCAGGTGATGACGTTAGATTCCGACCCACTGGCTAATTCTCTAGTATGTCTTCTCGAAGTTGCAGACAAAAATCTTCTGCTTTCGCCGAAGAATTATAAAGAACATCAAGCGAAAGAGCATAGTGTTGCTTTTTTAACTCTTTTTATTTTTCTTCAAAATTCTCTTATTACTTTCAGGATAAATGATTTATATTTCTCAACTATAACGTCGTCTCTCAAAAATTATGACTTTAATCGTCGATATTCTTATGAAATGACTAAATACAACAATAATTCTTGTCAAGGTTGGAAATGGGTGTAATGGATTTTTCCTCCAACCTGAATAATAAAAATAGTACTGTAAGAGTTGTTTTGTGTAATTGGTCAAATGTTCATTTGTCACCCATCGCTGCAACAAGATGTTTTTTCTGGAAGTAATTCAGAAAGAAAAGATGGGAATATATAACTATCGGGAAAAAGTTCGTTCCCTTAAATAAAACTTTTACTGACGAACAATATCAATAAGTCTGTAGCCTCATTATATAAAAGTGTTTATTTTACATAAATATGTATGGTTCAATAATATACACTTTAAATACAATTTAACCTAACCTTTTTTTTAATTAATAGCATAAATCGAACATTATACAATGAACATTTATGCAAATATGGTTGATCTCTTATATTAGTGCTAAGAAAACATAAGCTACTTCAACTGAAATTCGAACTTGCTTTGTAGATACTATTTACAGTATTGATAACCATTACGCTGTATTGCAATGCCATTATTGGTTACTTGTACTTCAATAAGCTTTCTGATTTTCTTGTACGTTCCCCAAATGTGGATTTCTTTCTGTTAATTCACCCAAATAATGTAAAGTTACTTATCGCAAATATCAATTTATCACAAGAAATTATACATTTTAAATCAAAGTTTCTTTTTTTTTATTTTTATTAAATTTTTATCACTCTTATGAATATTAAATCAAAATTTGTTTGGCTTGCCTCGCAACAACTCCAACCCTCAGAATGAAAATTTACACAATATTGGGGAATTTATTCACATTGTCGTAAGTGCGGATGATATTTGAGGTACTTACAAGGAACTTTTTACAATTTAAAAAAAAAAGAAAAGAAAAATAATCGTTTTTGGCTTGTTTATCGGGGTTAGTGTGAGCGCAGACCTACATTTGGAAATCGCTCACACGAGTCACCCAACTTTGAGGCGATCGTAAGGATCAACCCAACCAGAGTGCAATGGGAAGGTCTCGCTCTGGGAGAATTTAGTGTGAATTTTATTAAATATATTTTTCTTATTTTGTGGGGAATTAATATTTTGGGGTAAATTAACAGAAAAGATAATAAGGAAGTTACTGTAATATTTTCTTGCATGAGAAAAAGTATAAAATAGATTAGCGTTAAATTTTTCTATACAGGTTGACCATCACTAGTCCGGTAAATTGGAACATATATTGTCTGATAATTTACCGGATTAATGATTGTCACATATCTCTGTCAAACTATAGATGAACCAATGCATCTTAAGCTTCGTATAGACACGCCAATGTCAAGTGGCTTCAGAAATTTTAGCTGACTGGTTATGAACAGCATATGGAGTCTGCGCATCACACTACGAAAAGCATTTCCTGTATTTACTGGAACCATGACTGGAGATAAACTTCATCAGGTTATAACAAAAATGAAAAATAGAAATACCTTACTAGTCTTGAACGTGTTCAGTAACGGCAAATGCAGCAGTTAGCACCCTTAACCTGGAATTTCACTCGGGGAAATGAGTGATGATATTATTGAATGAACCTGATTGATGATGGTCAACCTGTATATAATCGTCTGTCAAACATGAAAATGAGAGGATCACTTCAGTTTATGACCAATACACATAGCTAATCCTAAGAGACGCACGGGTTAGCTGAGTAACGTGTTGGGTAAAACAAAGTTTGTATTGTAATGTCATACATTCTTGTTCAATGGACAAAGATACAAATAACAAAGTTAAACAGAATGAGACTTTTCTCAGACAAGCAAAATACAGCTTTCGTTTTTCCAGATCAACTGTTGATATACTAACGATAATTGCGGAAAGATTCTATCAGGATCTAGATAAAAACGATGAGACCTGGGATTTAGTAGTGGACATTTCGATAGCCTTTGACAGGGTCTGGCATTCAGGTCTCATCCACAAGCTGAAAAACTACGGTATCTCCGAGCACGTTTTTGAGCTGATCCAGTCGTTCCTATCTAATCTTGAAATGAATGTTGTCCTGAACGGTCACTAAGTCGGTTAAATGTTTCGGGTGAGACCGTTTTTCTCACCGGAATCTTTCTTGCATATCTATAAGTCTACCGAATGGTAGACTTATAGATATGGAAGAATGGTAGACTTATAGATATGCAAGAAAGATGCTTAGAATATTACTGCCATATTTGGTCCGGTGCCTCTGCTATTTTCCTGGAGCTTCTTGATAAAATCCAAAAAAGAATCAGCAATATTACTGGTCTTGATCTAGCGGCACGGCTTCAGTCACTTGCCCTCCATCGTAAGGTTGCCTCTCTGTGCCTTTTTAAAAAATACTTTCATGGTAATTGTTCCGATGAGTTCTTCGCTATGGTACTTAGACTTTTTTAAGTACAATACTCGACTAGCTGCGAAAACTCATCAATTTACCTTTGTGCTAGTTAAAGGTAGCCATAAATATTATGCTAACAGTTTCTTATCACGCATTTCTTGCTCGTTGGACTCCCTCCCGGTTCCATGCTTTCAAACCAACTTTAATCTGCAAAAATTTAAATGCAATGTCAGTCGCTATCCACTGTCTTCGTGATTGCTCTTTTCTCTTTCTCCTCATTAGTAATGTTTCTCTTCCTAATTCAGCCACACCCAGAAACTCCTTGCATACTAGTGGCTGTACTGACTTGTTGTGGGTGATACTGATTAAAAAAAATAACGTGTGTACACAACGTCTACATAGATATGCTTGAGCGCTTGTTGATTTAAAAGGGCAACTTTACTAGTTGCGAGAGCTGGTGTCCTACTTTAGGAAAGATTATTGAAACACAAGCAAAAAATAAAAATATAGAAAGTCTTCACATAATATTTTGGTGGGGGTTTACAAAATAAACAATTAAATGTTAAGAGGCATATCATTTGTAGTATTTTATAGATTTTAAAGTGCATTTTATCTAAATACATTTTTACGCTATCCCAAGTAAGAATATACACACCTTTAATGCATGCAGCAAAAAGTGAAATGACACATGTAATACCACTAAGTAACACCAAGAAGGTAAAAATGTCAGAAAACTTTCGCACTGTGCAAAAAATGTTATTTATTTTGATTAACAACACCAACTTCGAGACCAGATAAGCACTCGACGGGAAACGAAATTATTAGATTGCTAACCAAAAGTCTATACTGATTACTCCCAAAGCAACATTTTTATTTACACGAGAAAGTATTGGAAAAGATAATTATCGCATTGCACTATACAGTAAAACTGTAAAAGCTGTTCGCTAACACTTTGAAGGTATGCCAATTTTGTCGTAAAAGCATCAACAATATATTTATTTAATCTTTGACGTGCGATATATGCAAATTTGTAAGTATTAAAGGTAGAATAGAAGGACATACACCAATAGCATACAAAAGTTTACACAATAAATTTATATCATTTCAGTGTAAAAGGAAACTGAATATAGCACAAGGAGACAACAATTGAAATTGTGAAACTTATGGAGGCTATTCTTATTCCTGAGACTATCATCGCAACGACGTATATCTGTTGTTAAAAAAGAAAAGAAAACAAATCTTAACCAATGAGGACCCTTAAAGCAAGTACATTCAAAATGAATTTTAAAAACCATCCTAACTTTTGACATAAAAAATAACACTAAATTTTAGTGTCCAAGAGGAAGATAGACAAACGACCCACTTATCATCCCTTCGCCTGTCGCCTTTTCGCCTTAACTTGTGTGTGTGTATGTGTGTGTGTGTGTGTGTATGTGTGTGTGTGTGTGTGTGTGTGTGTGCGTGAATATCCAGACAACAAACCCTCTTTATTGTTTTGTTCCCTATTTTCTTTTACATGGCTTGAAAATAAATAGCATTTATTCAACTTATTTAACCCATGTTGTTTAAGGTATATTTCATATTTTCAGAGATAAAAAAATATATATTTTGCATCTTATACAATTACCCAGTTAAATACAAAAAAAAGTTAAGTGTGATTATTCCATAATTTTTGTAAGGGGTTGTAGTACATGATGGGAAAGAAGAGATTTGATATGTCCTAACTTTTATCAAACCAGCCAAACAATAGCACATACACATCATTTATTACAGAAGTACAACTAAGATAACTGAAAATAGCTAACAGTTTAAATGAAAGCGTTTGGAATCAAACGTTTGGGCAATTTCTACACTCATCAAGTTCAGAAAAGAAAACACTTTTTCGAATACAATTAAAATATAAACTCATCTTAATTAAACTACCTAGACAGTCTTGTTTAACAAAAGACATATGTTTAGTTTTAATATTTTTCTATTTGTGCAATATATTGCAAATATTAATGTATTTTTATAGCAGTAAATGTAAAATATTCTTAACATGAAATGTTAATAATGCGACTATTTTTATTTACACACTTTTTTCTCCGCTTCTGTCGCATTACAGCCATAAAGATACATCACGTGGGCGATTGTGTGAATGAAGATTATCTTTTCGGTCACTTACCTTAGATAGTTCTCTTTTTATTGCTGTTTGCGTGTTTCTAATTTTTCAAGCGATTTTATTAATTTTCACGTTTCACAACCGTAATTTCATATCTGATATTATGCAATCTTTACAGACTTTACGTTTTAAACATATTATCAAAGACACTTTTCGGTTGGTCTTTATTTTTATTAAGCACTTTCAAAGCTATCGTTAGATGTTTCATTTCCTGGTTTTCTTTAATGTCTTCACCAGTCACAAGTATGACTACACAGAATGAGTGATAATAAATCAGTCATGACAGAGATCAAAGTCTTTTGACAAAGTGTGGCATAAGGGATTGCTACACAAACTATCCATCTAGGAGATGTCTAGAAGAGTCTTCGCAATTATCAAGTCCTTATCAGATAGGTTCATGAAGGTCGTTGTTAATGGCCAGAATTTGAAGCCTATGAGATCAATGCAAGCGTTCGCAGAAGTTCGCTTTTCGGTTATGGCCTCTTTCTGTTTTATATTCAGTTCTGTATATGACCACCTTGCGATATAAATGGTTTTATCTCTGAACTTGATCCCCACAAAGTGGACTTGATGGCATCTCTTCAATAGAGCTTAATAAATGCGCTTCTGTACAGGCTCCTGTTCTCTCTTAACTCTACAATAAATAGTTTGCTGCTTTTTGCTTTCCCGCTTAATGGAAATCCTCTTTTGTAGTTCCAGATCTTTAAAAACTTAGGCAGGACGTCTGCTCCTTTTATCGGCATTAGTTAACATTGATATTCAAACATTTATCAATCGTTATCTGTTTTAATTCCCGTTCTTTTATTATTTTCTATCCTTAATGTCTTCTTTTCCCATTTACTCACACTTAATAACCCATTGCGTCTTAGTGTTTTTATTGTTTTGCTTGAGGTGAAATGATTAAAAAATTAATTACAGATATGTATGAATAGAGACATGAATAGAGACTTGTTAAAAGGAATGCATTTCAGTCAGCCTACTTCAAGCATTTAATTCCCACCAGCCCGAGTTGACACTCCAAGAGCAACGTTTGTACCGTTATGTATTGTGGATGCTATGCCGTCTGCCACTGTTGCCAGTACGCAACACTCATCTTGGCGAACGTCAATATTATGTGACCGTCAAGAAATTGGTCTGTGCTCGTAAGAATGTTCATTTGACTATTGTTGTTACTATCGAAGCATCACCAATGCGTTACACTCAATAGGCACAGTAACATTTAAAAGAAAATTCAGCCGATTGAAAAACCACGATTTAAACCGTCTCAAGATGATCTAATTGTATAAAATGTGTTTGCGTAGTATGATACCTACTTACTTGAAAATTTTCATCATACAAAATATTTATATATAAGCACCATCGTCTAAAACACAGACGTCATAATTTGGTTGGAGAATGTCAGAATATTTACTAACTCACAGACTGCACATATTCTACCCCAACAAACAAAAATTGGCAACGTCCTTCATAGTGTTTTGATTTTACTTCCAAGCAGTCTCTCTCGCACTCATATATATATATGAAAGGAAAGTGCTCAACACCATACAATATGCTTTACGAAACAAAGAATCATCTTTCATGTGTACTGAGTTCGATCGCTATCATAAGTTTCATGCCTTTAAGCAATCGTCAGGAAGTCGGAATATTTATTGTACAATCTATAAATGTTGCACATGGTCTAAATTGGAGATGGAGAGGGCTGCTCATCATCCCTCTTAAACTTAAACTTAACTAGCCACAATCATTGACCCAAACAGACTACAATATTCTTTGCGCCCAAAAACCACATTCTTCGATACCATTCTTACTGCACCCACCATAATACCGCATTGAATTTCGCCCTCCCCCTGTTAAGGAAAGATCCTTACGGGACCACAGACGAACTGTAGCCTTAGCCTTCTCCCGCACCTCCAACCAATTCATTTCCAATAAGAGATCGGTACCGAAACAGACGCCTAGTATGTTGACCAGCCCATCTGTGCAGAGCGAAGGCACGGGAATAGAAACTTCCTTCCACGCACCCAGCCACAAGCCAACAGAATTATTGATATTAGCCCCTATCACTGTCTTGTACACTGTGATTTCTTTGCTGACTTCGTCAATCTCGGCTTTACTCGATACAAGAACCGAAACTTAGTTAGAATTGGCGGAGTACGTAGTTGACGGGGTAGCACCAAGTAGGGAAATTCCGTGCAGGATCGAATTCCTGTTTAACTTGCGGAGGAAAGGCAACAGGGCGCATCCCCACCCTCGTCATTATCGTTCTTTTTGTCTGGAATAACAGTATAGTTCTCCCTACCTACTTTATTATTTGAGATTTGGCCATGACTTGCATTTTGGTCATTATTTGCCTTCATATTTTCCAGTTTTGATTTTTGGCCATTAGTGGCTCCATACTTTTTTCAGTTTCTTTAAGAGCAGGGTATTATTCGTTTTTAATACTCAGAGACTAGCCGTATTGTATTTTTTCTTGTATCAAATAAAGTGAAAGGTGGAGGGGAAATAAAGTATGCGTAAAATTCAAAACAATAAATATATTGGGTTAACAGAAAAACAGATAAAAAATAAAATTAAGTGACAATGAACACAAAATTACACCGAAAGGTTTAAAGAAAATACGAAAACAAACTATAAAATGCAGAAAACTGGTTTGCCCAGCAAATTAAAATTTTAAATCAATTACAAATATATTAACGTAAAAAATTCAAAGAGTTACACGGAAGTTTTTAAAAGATATACCAAAAGTAAGAAAGTATAAAATACAAAATAGTAACTGGTTTGACCAGCAAAAATAAATGAAAAAAACAAATATATATATATATATATATATATATATATATATATATATATATATATATATATATATATATATATATAACCCTGCTGCATTATTCTGCAAATATAGCTTAAATCTTTTGAATTAATTCTTATATAAGATATTGGCAAAAAAAAATCGTTCTTTTTAAATTCTTTATTGGAATCATATTTTCATTTGATAATCCTTATATTGAATGGAATGTCTTGTTAATAAACGTACAAGGATTTAGTTATGTTAGACAAAATTGTTTTTCGAGAAGGTTGGATTTATGCAGAGTAGTTCACTTGGAATGCCACACCCACTATACAAATTTATATATTCCTTTCTTAACTCCATTTCTCGGCACTATTAGTCCATCACACATAAAAAATCCAGTCGACCTTCTAAACAAATTAAGAAACATAGACATTAAAAACAAATATATGGCTGGTTTAGACATAAAATCTCTCTACGCAAAGGTCCCCCATAGGGAAATGCTTAAATCTTAAAAAAAAACAACAGCCTACAACAGCAAAAATTAAAATACCTCTATCTACACATATAATCATAAAAATATGCCAACTAATTACCAAGCAATGTTTCTTTACTTTTGATAACCATCATTGCAGACAGAAATTTGGTTTACCAATGGTGTCTCCTCTCAGCGGCGTTCTTGCTTGTCTATTTTTAGAATTTCTAGAAAATGACCCATTCAAAAATATTCTCCTTAGAAACTCTTCATATTTCAGATAGATAGACGATCATTATTAATATATCAAAAAAAAAAAAAAAAACTAATTTAACGGCTCTTCTCTTCAAACTTAATAAACTTCACTTTTGAAACTGAAACTACACTCTTCGATTCCTGGGCATTTTGTTACATAGAAATAATAACGAACTCAATTTTGACGTTTACAGAAAGGCTGCAAACAAAAATGATCTGATCAGTTTCTACTCAAACCACTCTTCTAAAATTAAATTTGGAATTATTATAGGTTTCTATCTAAGAGCATTAAGAATCTGCAGTTCCCAATATTTACTAAAAAACCTACAATACCCATATCATTTCATCCACAACACAAGAAGAAAGGCATACAAAATATACAACCGAAACAAAACTAATAACATAATCCGCAATAATAAATTACATGAAAACAGTTGCATAATACTACCGACCAACTCTGTCTCACGTCCACTGTCCAGAAAACATATCCCATCTAAATAATCTTAAAATAGTCACAACCACTTCCAAAACCATTATGGATATACTCAGATCTTCAAAAACTAATAGCAATAATATTTCTGAAGCAGGCATTTATAAAATAAATTGCCAAAACTGTACCTCCCAATATATTGGAGAAACAAGTAGAATTAAAAAAAAATGCATTTATGAGCACAAAAGAGACCTCGCAAAAAACAACTTAGCTAATGCACTAGTCATACATAGAAATAAATTCAACCACAATTTTGATTTTAAAAAAGAAAATAACACACTCAGATGGAAAATTCTAGAGCGTGCCGCTATTGAATATTACCCAAATATTAATCTACGCCCAGGCTTTTTTCTCTATTTCACCTTTCTTAACAGAATCACTACTCTCCCAAACAAACGTACACAACAATATCGTGAAATCAAAAAAAAATGGTTGAATTCGTCAACACATCAGTAATAACAATATCTCCACACGTGACAGTAATTGACGCAATTTTCAGTTAACTGTATGAAAATAGCGTTCTCTAAATTCTTCCAGTTGCTAAGGATTTTTGTTGTTTTTGTTATTATTAGTTACTTTGTTTAAATAAATTCAGTTCGTTTTTTGCCTTGAGAAATTCCACATTGGACGAAACGCGTCGCCAATTATTACAGTTTTCCTGTTGTCATCTATATTTATAAAAATTCCTTTCCTTACATATATAAGAGTGATCAATTTCAAATACTTTTAAAAGAGCATTTTAATGCATAAAAACAACTTTATTTTAGATACCCTCTTAGAGCCAATTTTAAGCATGGCAAGTTTTAAAATCTTTGACGCTCTCGAGAAGTATCGCTCTTCCACATTTTTCAAAAGGACAGTTCGAAATAATTTTATTATTTCCGTTTATTAAATCGCCCACATCCTTGAATTCTATGATTTTTAATTTCTCCTCCATACACAGATTGCAATTATCGTATTTCCTTCTATTTTTTTGTTACATATCTTTCTACTAAATGTGATTTCTCTTTCACTTTTAATTCCCATATACAGTTTGAAAACATGGTTTTATATTTATATTTTCGTATTGGAATAATAGAACATGCCTTGTATATATTTATTTAAACCCTTTCCCCATCTATGTGTCTGTGGATGCGTGTGTAAGAAATGTGTGAGTTCAAAACTGTCAATTATTCAACACTGAAATTCATTAAAACTTCCAATATACCAGATAACAACACTTAACCTAAAATGTAAAACAAAACAAGTTATAAATAATAAGTAATCAGTCTGTCATGTCTATTCGATTGAAAGTAAATCGTAACCAGATAACATATTAGGCTCACTTGCTGCGGCGTCACAATTTACCTTGACAAAAATTGAGTCATTTTAAACAATTACTCACAATGCTTTCAGATAGCAAGTTTTCATTATCTTGCTCTTTTTAAATGTAATAGTTTGTTTTGCCTGGAAATTCTCTAATTTTCTTTGAGTCTTCATTTACTGGTACTTTGAAATTCCAGCCCAAAACACATAAAACAAATAAGAATTTTGTTAGTAATTCTCATTGTAAATGATTTTACTGAAGACAAAATTACATAATTGATTCTTCAAAATGTCATTTTGATTAAAATGATTCTAAATCTTGTTAGTGTTACCAATCTTGTATTTATTAACCTTCTTTCAATTAAATTCGCAATAAGTTACAATCGTCAGAGGAGACCTGAAATAGGCAACATAGGAAGAAAGAGAAATAGTTGGTGAATTTGAACTAGGAACTCGTAACGAACATGGAGAAAATTGTGTCAAATGGTGCATGGCGAATGATTAGGTAGTAGCCAATACCTGTTTTCACGAAGACCGAGACATATATTAACATGGAGAAAGCCAGGAGAAACAAATCCACTCTATATGAAATACACATTTATACTGAAAATATACCCAAGTGCCGACTGTGGGAGAGACCACTTTCCGTTGATATGTAAACACAGTGAAACAACGTTAATTAAAGAGGGCCAAGACAGCACACAAGCTGATCAAATATGAAGGAGAAATATATAGACAGTGTTAAAGGCAAATAAAATAAATAAATGAGAATAGACAACTTTAAGCTTTAACGATATCAGCAATCGAGACCATTCCAAAGAAAAAAATGGAATGGATGACTAATGAAATTCTTGACATAATAAAAAGGAGACAAGCAACAATGCCAAGGTACGGCAGAGAATATAGGACACTGCACAAAGAAATTAGGAACAAATATAGGCAGGCTAAAGAGGAATGACTCAACGAAGATTGTGCAGAAATAGAAAGCATGAGTATTACAGAATAAGCAGATATACATAAAAATATAAACATAATATTAGAGAAAGAAAAGACACTTCAGAGATAGAATGGATACCTCGGAGAACTCTTCCAGGACGAAACATGGCAACCAGCAATACACAGAAATATCGACAGAGCAGAAATATTAAAATCAGAAGTGAAATCAGCAGTTGCCAAAATGAACAAAAACAAAGAAGCAGAATTCGATGTAATTGTAATAGAGATGCTGGTAGGGTTAGACGATTTCAGTATTGGCAAGATTATAGATATAATCATTAAACTATACAACAGTGAGGATATACATGAAGACCGAAGTAGATCTATTTTCATAGCACTTCCTAAGAAGCTAGGTACAAATGAATGTAAACGCCATCAAATAATTAGCCTAGTGAATAGAACGCAGCAGAATTACACCGGAAATAAGACAAAAAAAGAAAAGTGCGCGTCCGTTAAAAAAAAAAAATCTTGATATATTTGGGAATTAGAATATTCTAAAATCTATACTGGGAGCATATTGCCTGTATACAGCTAAAAACTGTATTCAGTAAATATACAAAAATATAATTGGAGTGTAAGGCTAAGATTTCTCATCGGACTTATTCAATCTATGCAGAGAGGCGAGTCTGAGTGAGTAGCCATAATCTTAACATAAGCTATGCAGATGACACAGTGTTGAAAGCAGATAGAGCAAGGAAACTACAAGAACCCTTACAAACGGTAGTGAAGGAAAGCGAGAAGAAAAAAGCTAAACTTCAACTGAAAGAAGACAAAATGTATGGTAGACCGCAAAAGGAACAGCCCATATAAATTACAAATTGGAGATACCAAAATAAAGCAAATAGAACAATTTAAATATCAGGGATCAGAAAAGAGTACTTAACTCTTATGTAATATCAGCCATGGTAGTGAATGCTGAAACATCCACGCAGATGAAGAAGAAACTTGAGGCGGTATAAATCTGGTTCTACAGAAGGATGTTGAGAATATCACCAACTGAACACGTGAATTAAGACGAAGTTTTAGAGAAAATGGAAACAAAAAGAACACTGAAACTTATTAGAAAAATCAGTTGAAATGTCTAGGGCACATTATGAGAAAGACTTACGAAAGAAGAAAAACTTAGAAAACTAAGGATGTCAGTATGTCTATAATTATATCTATTTGCTGAAAACATCACGTGTCCCAATACTAACTAACGCTTTCTTAATATCATTAGAATAAAGGAAGTCTTCAATAAACTAATATTAATATCTACATAAATAAAATAAATATTTTTGTCGAAATATATTTATTATTTAATGAAGAGTTAAAAGCATGTAGCATCGTCTCAACAGACGTTACTGGAAATATAAAATTGGAAGAAATCCTATTAACATAGCCTGAAACGTTTACGAAGTATAAATGTAAAATACGCTCATATTCATGTCTCCAAATAAATATATTTTAAGGAAAACGGATGAAAAAAAATCCTCTGCTTCATGCCTGTTCTGTTTGAAAAACTTTTTCCAATTAACTACGAAACCGCACGTAAGAGATTTACTTGAACTTTTTTTGTCTTTAATAAGAATATCTTCCTTCCTTTTATTTTATCCGGTCTCTTTGATTGAATTACTGGAAAGAAGATTAGAAGCAAACAATTTTATTTGCCGGAGTTAATCCAAAATAAGTTCAAGTAATATCTACAAAAAAGTTTTTAACATTCAACCGACTTTCTGTAAGGAACACAATATATACGTATGCCTGTGCGGATACACTTATCTTTGGCGGAAGAATACATATTATGTTTGGCGGAAGAATACATATGTCGAACTGCGGCGATTAAACTGTAAGTGGCACAATAACATCTCGAGGAAAATTTTGCTATGAGTTTTATCTTCAGAAGAAAACAGATAAAAGCTGAAGGTCATATTTTACTTTATGATCAATTCACATAAACCTTTATTTGAACTCGCTGATGTGAGCTGAAACCAAGACACGAGTTATATCTTTAGTAATGTTCAATCTTTTATATACCAAAGTGGCCATATTGCGGTAATAAATGCGGGTTGATTTTTACGCCCCACTTAACAAAATATGACCAAATGACCTAACGCCAGAATTTATTTTGCTATTCTGTGTTGTCAGGCCTAGAAATTTTCAGCAACCCTCGTCGTGTTTATAAAACGACAGTAAATATTTCGAAGAAATGATACCAATGACCAACATGAGAGTGCAATAATAAACTACATTGCAATGATCAATCAAAATTGTGATAAGAAATAACCGTATAACGAATACCATTCCCTTGGTCATCATAAATATCTTCATCCAAGTCAACATCTTCAATGCGCCACTCCCGTTTTTTTGTCTATAAATATATAACTGCTGTCCTCTCTCAGTTTTCACTGACTAGAAAATTACCCCACGTCTGCAGTTAGGTTCTTGGTGTGCACAAAAACTGGGAAAGGCCCGCTTGTACGTTCACAAAAGAAGAAAAACGATGAATAACACCCCAGCGAAAAATGAAAACACGAATTATGTTTCCAATTTGGTTAGTTATTGGCTGTTTGGCTATGTGCATACAGGTGTCTATTAGGACATTTTCTTTGCTGTTTCTGTCTTCTCTCACGACTGACTAACGGAACAAATCTTTCCTTTTGGCCAGCGAGAACAGTTGTAGTTGACTTCTCTTGAACAATTCTCCCAAGTTCTATTTGAGTGCTTTCCATCCAACTATTATTTAAAATTGTTAAAATATAATTACCTGTTCATATATATATATATATATATATATATATATATATATATGTGTGTGTGTGTGTGTGTGTGTGTGTGTGTGTGTGTGTGTGTGTGCGTGTATGTATTATAAACCGTTATATTGGAACATGTAAGTTACCGCGACAAAAATGTATATATGTTTCGACGTCAAAACAAATATGCATTTTTGTCGCGATAACTTGCATGTTCAAATGTAACAGTTTATAATAAATATTTTGCATTAATGTTATGAACGTTTGAATTCATATTCTTTTCGTTCTTTTATATTTGTATATATATATATATATATATAATTTGTATATTTTTCTAACGTATATTAGTGTTCCATTTTAAATATTTTAAAAATGATTTATAATACTCACTAAAATAAACTTTCATTTGGTTAGCAATTTGCAGTCTTTTTCATGTATAGCAAAATTTTAAACATTTTCAACAGATTAACAGGAAAGAATTTAGAGAAAGGTTTGGAAGCCATTTAGTAACACATTCAATATATATATATATATATATATATATATATATATATATATATATATATATATATATATGGAAACTAACAATTAAAGAAGAAAAACCTTGAGTTGAATGGTATATAATGAAAATGATGAAGAGAATCATATACGCAGAAATTTGTATGCTGGAAAATAGAAATTCACAGAATTTAAGAACCGAGATGAAGCCAAATGAATAAAATTATTTCGAACTGTTGACATACTGACGCATTCCTTTTGAAAATTAAGAACGATAGATGTCGGGAGCGTCCAAGATAGACAAACGCCTATTTTCAAAATTTGCAATGCATGAATAAGGCTATTAATGCGTAGGTAAAACATGCATATGGGTTTTGCATTTGTGGTCAGTATATTCGTCTACTTATAAAATCCGTGATATCAAAGAGTATATGTGTAAAATTTTAGTTAGTTGTTATTATTAATTAGTTAGTTGTTATTATGAATCTGTTTTGCAGAATTAATTGCGCTGTTTCTTTATGTTTTATTTATGGTGGCAAATGACAAAATCTCTATTCACGATCGGCGATTTCTTTCATTTTCCAGGGCATTCAGTGGATTCTCTATTTAGACATCTCATGAAAAATAAAATAAATTTAGAAAGTTTAAAAACGTTTACTCAGGAATATTTAGATGGCATTGCAATGAAAGCCTCCGAGGATTTTTATCTTTCTTGCACAAAGATCAAAGTAAAATGAAAGACAAGATTTAAGACAAATATTTTATTTCCTTTCCTGGATGTATACATTCATGCATGGAAACGTTAGTAAAATTAGAAAAATGTGTTAAGGTTAAAATATAAATAAGTAAAAATTTAATAAAATTAAATATATTATCACTGTCAAAATAAACTCATGGTCGCAGTCCATTAAACTCTTTCAAAAATAAGAGACAGAAACATAGCTGTATTAAAAGTTTTACATATTCATTGGAGACCCGTGAATTTTATGCATATTCTTTGATGGGAGACACCTATACAGTGATGATAAATTGTGCGTAACTGCAGGAAAAGATGCTAGATACCCAGTTGGATCGTGGTTATTGATGCCTTTCTCTACGCTTAACTGAAAATGGTTTTATCCTATCTTAACTCGTACTATTATTTTTTATCATTTTGCCATAGTTTTGTCACTATAAAGTCCCGAGAAGAGATTGATCATAATAAGATTGGACCATGATAAGCTTCCATTTTCTGTCCTTTTCCGTCCCTCTATCTCTCGTTTTAATCCAATTTAGACCATAGCGCAATTCCATAAAATGAGGGCCTTCATACAAGCAGAAGAAAAATATTTATTACAGATGCAGCAAAAATCTGCCAGCACTGAGATTCAATGTAAGGGCTTAACTGATATGTCCATATAAAGAAATCTTATTTGGTTTTACTATGAGTAAACAAACTGGTATGGGCCAGCTGCTATCAAACACAGAGTTCAGTCAACTGCAAAAAAACGGAATCATTTGAAATAAATGCAATGTACTTAGACTAGAAATTGGTTTTTGAGCGATCGATCGGGCTAATTTTATCTACATAGATCACCATTCAGAGTTTAAGAATTTAGGCCGCATCAGAGAACCTTACCAACTTCTCTTAATACTATATAAGTTCGTTTCCAGGTAGGAATCAAAGCAAATAAATAGATAAATAAAGCTAGCTAATACGACGTTTCTTTATGTTTTCTTTATAGGAATGCTTCATTGATGAACATGTATATATGTGCGCTTGTTTGTTCCAAAAAGAGAGAGAAAATGATTGAAGAAAATACATAAAAATGTTTATATTGACAAGGCAGTGATAATGCCTATCTTACGTATTTATATTGTAAACTTATGTTAGGCGTAGGCGCAAGTTTTCTGTGCCAAGACTTTGCGGGAAACTGTTTATTTATTTATTTTTTATTTCTACGCCAATATGTAACTGGTTTATGTGTGTATTCTATTTAAGTATGTTTATGTGAAAAATATGTCTGCGTCGTTTTGTATAATTATGTTTGAATGTGGATCTGTGTGTAGACTCGCGTTTAGAATCATCTTTTTTGTTTTCTTATTCGGGTTTTTTTTGAAAATCTGTTTACATGCCAATATATCAGAGAAAAAAACCATCGACGACTTATTTGCAACCAAGAAATTCTAACGTAAATCCATGATTTCGCCAAATATCTTCAGAAGGTAGGTTTATTTTAGAGTTTCTTTTAATCTTTCCTGCTTGGAAACACTCCACAAAAATATGGATTAAGACTATTTCAAATAATTTCTTTTCTTTGTATTTCGAATGAACTTGACTCTTCTCCAATGTTTCAAAGTAGATGTACAAAAGTTAGAATCTCTAGAACAGTAGCAGGATTTACAAGCAATGATCATATTTAATAATACAGCACAGTAGTTAGAACAGAGAGACAGAGAGACAGAGATCAGAATTCTTGTTCATAAATTTAATTAAATTATTAAACTTATTGCGTGAAAGAGCAGCACACCAACAAAGTGACGTTGGGGTAGAAAATATACGAAAGCCGAATAAACCTATCATGACTCCCATTCTATTTAGGGTATCACAGTCAAATGCCGCTTAATATATTGATAGGTTCTGATAAAATAGCGTATACTCTTGCAGGTCAAATTAGAAATAACTATTTCAGGTATCCCAGTCTACTCAGATGATCTCCGATGGAGGAGGAGGTTTTCAAAATTACAACTTTCTCGACACCTGATCAAGATGCTCTCCCAATAATACTGAAAAGAGATGCACAGTATGTCAGACCATATTAAACTGGTTATGGTCAGTCAACTGACAAGTAAATCTGGTAATGAATGGGGGTATTTATTGTTGCCAGTCTCAATTCACCTGATACCTCCACTCAAGTTCAGAAGCTATGAAAGCCATTCATGGTATGGCATCAAGAAACTTAATAATTTTTTACAAGAATTTCTTTATTTCTTTCATCTTATTTTTGGTTATTTTTATCGAAATTGCTCAGACAGTCTTGCGGTAATTGTAATAATTGGCAATGTTTCAAAAAATAATAGTTTCAGATCATATAACTACAATACTACTAGTTGTACACTAGTAGTGGTAGTTTTCATAGGTTAATCGGTAAACTTTCTATCGCGCCAAGGCAGGCTTTCTAAGAAGAAGAGAATACGAGTTCGAAACAAAAAAAAAAAAAAACAAAACTTATTCCTTATTTTAGACCAACGGTATTTACTAATAACTGCCGAATGACAATCTGAGTGTTACGATAATTACAGAAATGAAGATAAAGAAAAGATGAATTATGTTTCAATTTTCTAATGTAATTTCAAGTAACATTGCTGCTAATTCTAATGGTTTATGTAAATATGTATCAAAGATGGTAGTTCGATCCTCACTACTTTCGACCTTGTGCCACATCTAAGCTGCGTTGGAAAATTACTATATTAAAGATGGTAGCATCCAACATGAGAAAAGAAATACAACTAGAGAATTAATTCACATAATATTATTATTTAAACTTATAAAGGACCAGAAACAAACGAGAGATATAAGACTATGGAGTAGGAAGTAAGATTAAATCTGTCTTAAAATAAGAGAATATTCTTAGATTTTAGGAGTATTGCCTTTAAAATTGTTATTTTTAACAATCTTCTAGCTGATATATTTTTCGCTTCTATATATGCGAAAGTGCTGCGCTAAAAATAACTAAGATGAAAACAATAATCTGAAAATACATGGAATAACGAAAATATTTTATCTCACAATCTCGGAAAACAGTCATAGTTTGGTTTTGTGATAAAAAGTTCCGTCTTGAACTTCAGTGTGTCAACGCTATAAACACTACGTAGTCTTAGAGTTATATATATATTTGTTTATTTAAAAACAATCAGTTTTTAAGGAAACATATGAAGTTCAGAAAAAGAATAAATCTATTGATTTTTTTAATATTTTATTCTGTGAACAAAAATATATAAACAGTCCTTGTAGGCTAAAAATATGAGCAGATGAATTTTTAGGATTTTCACTATATCTTTTTAATAACATTTTTTTTTACATGTCCTACAATCAGATGACTATATTATTCATTTTAGTGATATAAAAACCTTTATATAGGTCTACTGTCGTTTCTGTCGCTGTATTCGCTATTGTACTATCACGTGACAGTTATGTATTTCTAGATAACGAATGAATATTGTAATTTTATCATTTACCTTCAAGTCACCGAGCGAGCAAAGATACATAACTAAAAATATCAATTTACATATATCGGCTTCAGGGTGTCTTGAATTCACTCTCACACGCCCAAAAAGTTCATCCACAAGTCAGTAAACTAATACTGGAAAAGAACATTAATTTCATGCCTTTGTTTCATTCTTATCAATGAACTAAATTCAGTTGTGGATATTAATCCCGTAGATAGAATATTATCGTCACATTAGGTAAAGAACGTATTGAAAACCCTCGTACACAAACAAATAAATACGAATAAATTTCAGATCAAAATTCAACTAATAACTACTTGTCAGACTACGGACTTATTGATCCCTCTTCCACACACAAACGCACACATACACACACTCTCACACACACGCACACATATATATATATCTTACAAATTATGTATTTGTTCCTCACAGTTCAATAATACTCTGTACAATATATATATATATATATATATATATATATATATGTGTGTGTGTGTCTGCGTGTGTGTGTGTGTGTCTGCGTGTGTGTGTGTGTGTGCGCGTGTGTGTGTAAGTGTGTGTGTGTGTGTGTGTGTGCCTGTATGTAAATTATTTATATTAATTTATAACGGATCTTTTAAAAGTATTTATGATGAAAGCTGACTTTACAGGCAATTTTCGTTCCTAGAACTCTCATTGAGAGTCAAGTATAATTTCGACCTTTCTATAAAATTAGTTGGGAAAATTATCCGATATGCCCCAATGCGCCTTATATGTTAATTCATACATTTCTATATACAATCACACGACGTATGATATACAATGACATGCAAGGCTAATATGAAAAAATCATAAAACAAATATACAGAACCATCGCTTATAGGACCAAGACGAACAAGACGATCAAATTTTACAGCCGAAACATAGATAATAAATCCTTTTTCAATCTTAACTTCAGATATACGATGAATTCCAGAAATATATTTCGACTTCTTGCACAGTCATAAGGCAGGCATATTTCGATATCATTAGACAGACCTCTCACCATACTAAAACGATTATGCTTCTTAATGAACTTGGTGTCATTGGCGCAGCTACTTGCATATCAGCTGAAGAAAAGCCACATTAAGTGTCCAATATATCAATTACTGGTTTTATAGTTTTACCATGAGAATCAGAAAACTGATTTTTCTGATACACTTTTCAGACAGAGCGGTTTCTTGGCTAATGAAATTGTTCTTATCAAGTTTGAAAATTGACTTCTCATTTTCTCGTTTGATCCTAAGCAACACCTTTCTAAGAAATGCTCAAACAAAATAATTTATCAGTAACAATGATTAAAAGGCTTTCAATTATTTACTGAAATTATGCAGCGAGTCATATGACTTCAACCCATAGTCTCTTATGAAATGCAATTCACAAATAAGAACTTGAAAACTATTATTCCAACGCAAATTGATTCTATTTTCAGTAGATAACTGGGATATTCGTGAAATCCTTCACGATATTGAATGATTAAATAACAAATACGGCTGGATTCTCATGAATGTATTATATCTAATGTCCATTAAAAACAGGATACATTTTGGTTAATGCAAATGTTTCTAGCATATTTCGTTAAAAACATTCTCAGTCAAATCAATGGCAGCATTATTCAGTCATTAAATTATTTTCCAGATTGTCAATTTAAACCACTTTTCATTTGAATTGCGTGCAAAAACATCAAATAATTTTAAATCAATTCGATGAATTCATTAAGGAATTTAAAACATGTATTTGAAACGTTGATCAGAGAAAATGAAACAGGGGAAGAAACAATTTATCGCTTGAAGGTAACAGGTCTGAAGAATATGGTGATTTTCGAAGCGTAGCTTTGACACAAAGCCGAAAGTATGGGGCATCCAGTGAGGATCGAACTTACTACTCAATCGTATAGCGAGACAAGCCTGCTAACCATATCGAGGTGCCCACATCTGGAGAATATGGTACATAGAGAAAAAGTAATAATTTTAGTTCCATTATCTTTCTTTACATCACCATTGTTTTGTCATGCAGCAAATTCGCTGATGGACATTCTTACCCAGGAAAGGTTGTTTTCCATTGCGTTACTCAAACACGACAATTATTAATGGAGACTTGCTCTGTAGCAATCTATTGAGATTCCAACAATTAGTAATATAAAATTATATTTGAATCTCAAACACGAAGTTTTTTTCTTTCCAATAAACTGTTTAGAGGGAAATATTGAAGAGTGGTTAAGATCAACTTACAATATTTATTTTTTTTAATTTGGATTTTCGTAATCAATCTTCACCACATCTGCCTATCTTGCCCCGAATTAGCATTTTCTGAATTAAACATGAGAAGAAAGGTAATTGTTTAAGTGTTGATGTTCCATTTTACCATTTTCAGAAATTTTGCTATGACTTGTAAATGACAAACTAGAGCAGACTGATTAGACAATAAAGAACTTAGTAAACTCTAAAAGTTCACTAACATCGTATAACGGATAACGCTGGGAAATCTAATAAAACAGAGGAATTAATAAAATTGCCTATAAAGTTTTCTTTTTTTGCCTATTTGGTATACATGATAGTTGAGAGTGTAAAGTAACTTCATTCTTTCCTGTCTTTTTATCTCTTTGAGTTCATTTAATAACTTTCATATTATATGATTACATTTTCACGGTTAAAGTAATTATTCCTGTGTGCATTTAATATTTTTTATTGCCTACATTGTGTTTGAATTCTGTTATATTCATTTTCTAACACAAAACACATTTTTTATCCTGATTTTGTTTTCTCTTTATCGCCCCTGTGCGTGAGAATAAAAGGAGAGAATGATAGAAAATCTCCAGAAAGGTTTTCCCTTGTACCTCTGGGAAACTTCACGAGGCTTTCATATGGAAATACCAATAAAGTATTGGATTTTAATTTGATGCATTTGATGTTTAAATCAGAGTAAATACCTGGAAATTTTATGTATTAAATATAAAATAAATACGGAATTATACATTTGAATTAATTATATTTTCTCAGTAGATTTTCAAATTTATTTAATTCGAGCACAATAATGTGAGTTTATAACGAGCAATATCAATCTAGACGTGTCTAAGATCGTATGAAGACATCTGATTACCAGCTTTGTGAATGCAGAAAAAGAAGTCACCGAATTTTGACTAATCTTATTAGTTTAATATATAGTCTAGTATTCGCAACCTATAAACCGATCACTAGTAATACTTTTCAACTGATAATATGATCTGATTTGCTCACAATTATTTTACAATGCAATTATATTTTCAAAGTCTTACATTTTTATCACTAGAAGAGTAGTATTTTAGAATTATTTCCAGGCATTATAATGTAGTGATATTTTTAAAGGCATGCATTTTTATCACTGGAAGAATTGTGTTTTAGAAAAGAAACTATACAGGGCAAACATGTATAAAGTATCACAATCATCTTTCTTCAATATAGTACATTGTAAATTTGATGTTAAAACATAGCATCAGGAATAGAGAAGGTAAATAACTAAGCAAATGTATTTAAAAATGGCGTTCTCATGATATGAGAAAGTATTTAAAACTGTTCAAAATCCATTAAATATCGTTGTCAGCGTTCTAAACTATTCAACTTGATAATATTAACCAGCATTTCCCGAATGAGAATTGTTCCAGGTCATTATTCATGTTTCCAAGTTCATTTGGCTTTCATGTCAATTACACACAAAGAGAATTTTTACCTAAATTAATTATTCGCCATTTTTCCTTTTTATCTTCTGACGAACATGAAAGTACAAGAAACATAAGAAGCCCTTCTGCCTGAAAATGTGTAGCAATGAAAAAACTTATTTGATTAACGCGCTTGTAAGGCATTTATTCTCCATTAAAGAAGCCATTTCATTATTAACCTCAAACGTCCACTCATATATCGTATATTCTTTAGCAAAATATAGATCGGAATAAAAATAGAGGATTATTTTAATTTCAAGTATTCAGTCCAAAAAGTACTTTATCGTTATGCCAAATCTGCACAAGATTTGTTAAGCTAAATATCAAGAATAAACAAGCTAAATACAATTATTTATACTGCAAACTGACTTATACAAAATCTTTTATTCTATTTTAAATTCAAGAAATCAGTATAAATGAAAAACTGTTTTTTAGATCCTGTTGTCAAAAGAATATGGCTCGGCTTGTTACGTTTAGTAGAGCAACAGTTGTAGCCTTTACTTTTCAATCAAAAGGAAAACATTTAACAATACCTTGACTAGTGATATAATTAATATTCTCACAAGATGTAACAAATTCAATTCAGTGTGTTTTGTGAAAAGATAAGACGTTTGTGTCTTGGTATAACTACACATCGAGTAAAATAATTATTTTGCAAATATATAACGGAACTGAGGAATAATGTAGTTTCATTTTATAAAAATTGGCTTGCGAAATGATCACTTGCTATATAGAAATAATCAGATATTACTAAACAAGTTCAGATCATTATTTGCTTGGTACCTGACGGAAAATACTACTATGTAGGCCTGAAGAAATTGATTAATACTTTTGCTATGGAAATTCAAAGTTGTTTTCAAACTTTCTCCTTAGTTATTTCATCTTACGTTTCTTATGAAACCAATTTATGAGGTTCACTAGAGACATGGCATTAATCATGTGGCACAAGTTTTTACTGCTATTTCATATGATATTCTCTGTATGAATATGAGAAATGTTCCCCATGCTAGAAAATTAGCTTAAAAGTGACCAAATGATAAATAGATAATTCTCATTTGGCTTTTTATCTCCGGTTTCATTGCAGAAATACATTTTCAGAAATTAATTTCAGAAGCGGGAAGTCTTGGTTAAAATAAGAATCTTCGTTTGGTTTATTAACTAGAAATCTTATTTATTTTGGACATTGATTTTATTTACATTGATATTTATTATTTTGTTTCACTAGCTTCAGTTATATTTCCAACAATTTAATAATTCCGTCCTCCCAGAAGTTATATATATATATATATATATATATATATATATATATATATGTGTGTGTGTGTGTGTGTGTGTGTGTTTGTGTGTGTGTGTGTGTGTGTGTGAGAGAGAGCGAGAGAAATACTGATATATATTTTCTATATCAAGAACAATATTAGAGAAAATGTATGACAAAGTGAGTATATTTTCTTGTGATGCATTTCGTCGTTTTGGACTTCATCGGACTTTGTCCTGAAGAGCAAAACGCATCACAAGAAAACTTTTATACTTATCATTATATATATATATATATATATATATATATATATATATATATATTATAAATTCATGAATCATTCATACAAAAAACAAATATTCAAAAGGTTCGGGGTTGATGTATCTTATTTATATTGTTTGCGAAGATGCATTCTCGCCATTTAAATCATTAACCTCTATATTTGTTTTTTTGTATGAATGATTCATGAATTTATAAATTATAATTTGCACCTTTAATTGATATATATATACTGAACTTTTTCATTAAAAGAATTCTTGAAGGACTGAAGATACTATATATGAGGAATACAACAGATAATTGAAAGCTTCACAGACCAGCAGCAACAAATTTTGCATAGTCACCAAATGAATGTGTACTTTGACTTGTCTTTAAATTCCAAATACTTCCCATCAACTGCTGCATTTATCACATTTTGAACAGTAATTGTACGAATTAGTCGTTTGGTCCTCCAGAAGAAACTGTTGCCACAATACCAATATATGAAGACTGATTGGCCTTTGATATGATTAATAATCGTTCCTTTTCTTTTCTCCATGATTTCTTGCCTCCCGCTTTGTTGTAACATTTCTACGTCACAATTTATTTTAAAAAATGAAACATTTTGTGTTAGGCTTATGCAATAGACGACAAACATTCTAACAACTTACATAACCAACCAGTACAAATGATTTTCAGCACTTAATTTGAATATTTTCCCGCATACTGGTTATCTTCCGCGTGGTTTAACTTTGATTATACTCAAGTAATCTTTTGATTTAGGCGCCATCGTCCACTGGGAATTCTGCGGCACAAAAGATCGAAAACAACTTTTTACAAACTCGATTATTTACATTACCTCCTTCATAAGGTGCATAAAAATTGTGTTCGAGTTGCATTTTATCTTCCTTAAAATAGAAATACGTAATATATGGAAAATGTTCCCTTTTTCTCCCAACTACAAATATTAGAATCAATAAACGCTAGGTTTTACAATTTAAAAAATGTACGATATGTAAATGCTACATTATCACCAAAAGCGATATTTTTTAATTGTTAACACAAAACGCTTCTTCTGATATCAAAGGTAGAACAAACATTCTGCGCCATACAAATTAAGAAACAATTTCAAGCAAAAGTTTTGTTACTGAAAAAGTGGATAAATGCATGTCTGCATTCCTGCATGTTGACAATCGTCTTCTGTCTTTAAGAACTCAGGTGAATCGTCTGTTCCTTTTAACTATCGGCCTATTAGTCTTCTACCTGTATTTGGTAAAGTACTAGAGGACTTAATCAACTCTGAGCTGGTTAATCACCTCACATCATAGGGTTTTCTTTCAAATAAGCAATATGGCTTTCACTTATCTAGAGCAACTGCTGTTGTTTTAAGGATTTTATCTGAAAAAGTTTATAACGCCTTAAATAAGAATGGTGAAATTTGAAAGCATTTGACTGGGTTTGGCATAGCGGTCTTCGAAAGTTGAAAGGGCATGCTATTTTCGGACGAATTGTTGAACTGGTTCAGTCTTTCTTATCAAATCGCGAAATGAAATTTGTCTCTAACAACAACTCTTCCAGATATTTTTGCATTATTACGGGTGTCACCCGGGGATCTATCTTTGGACCTACGGTGTTTCTAATTTTCATCCTCATTGTCCAGCTCTCATCATCTCTGTATCTATGCTGAAAATAACTATTTACTTCTGTCAGAATAGTAAGTCTGATCGGTTCGATGAGTGGCAGTTGGTCTCAAAAGTGACTTAAAATCTGTTGGTAATTTGGGAGGTAAATCTTTTTAATTTTAACGTCTCCAAAACAAATCTGCTTTCTATTTCTATCATCTGAGTGATGATCCCGTTCTGACTTTCTCATTTTAACCTCCAGGGATATTGACGCGTTGCGCAGATATATGAAAGATTATATTGAATCCATTGCTAGGTTTGCCGCTAGAAAAGTTGGTTCAGTGTCGTGCTAGACAATCTTTCTCTCCAGAATCTATTTTACATATTTATAAGTCTACCATTCGAATATTGCTACCACATATTGTATTGTGCGCTTGCAATATTTAGAGATTCATGATAAAATTCAAAGAAGAATCTGCAATTGGTCATGACCTGGCATCCAGCATCAGGCACTTTCCAACCGCCATAATATAGCTCCATAGTGTCATTTCTATAAATACTTTTATGCTTCTGATGAACTTTGCTCTATAGTACTTAGACATATTTTTTAATTTAAGCGCAGTACTAGATTGGCAACAAGGTCTCATTTTAAAATTGCTAGATGTAACCGAAAGTATTTTTTGTTATTAGTTTCTTTTCTCGAACTTCTCGCCAGTGGAAGTCTCTTCCGGCTTCTTGCTTTTCAGCCAAATTTGATCTTCAAAAATTTGAATGCAATGTCAATTGTTATCTACTGGATTCCTACCTTATTGTTCTTGCAGCTTAATGTTTTTCTTTTCCTTAATCTTTCACACTCAGTAACCCATTATATTTTAATGGCTTTACTGCCTTGCATGGGGTGAAATGATTAAAAATTAGAAACATAATCATCTTCGTGGAAATATCTAATGCACTTTGAGAAATACAAAACTATTTTTAGAAGAACATATATTTTAAGCATGAGCAAATATTTATTAAACATGTCAAGTAATGACCAATTAAATGTTCTATGCACTTGTGAAATAAACAGATTATCAAATTACAAGCATTTGATGTCGGTATTGAAATAAAATATATGATCAATCCTAGTCATGTTGGAGTGTATATTTCATTCCTTCCGATACCGGAAAGTTTGTCAGCATCAAGAAATAAGTAACATTAGGTTTGAACATTAAAATTGAAATTACACTTCAGGAAGCATTTTGCTAAAGTCCAAAATTATTTAATAGACTAATATTTCAATAGCGCTTTTTATCTTCTTGAGTACAGTTCCCTTATGCTGTCAACATTCTGCATGATTTGTGATAACTTTTTGATATTGGCCCCGTATTAGAAGCATAGATGCTAAGGTTTCGCAAAACAATCTATTGAGAAATATTTATAAAATAATTATGTAATAAAATATCATAAATTTTTTATGAAAAAATGAGAAAGTGTTTTCACCAAAGAAAAATTTCGGTGGTAAGGAAGTTGTGAAACAATTCAAATATCTTAGATTATCAGCGAATATTGTTCCAGAATAAAAACAATTTTAAGACCAGCACAGACAATAGTAGCTGTCGCAAAACTAAGAACCATCTAGAAAAAAAAGAACATCTACAGTAAATCAAAGATCGGTCTGTTGCGTGCTTTGGCCTTCTTAATCATTCTGGACGTCTGCGAATCTTGGACACTAAGAGACAGAATAACAGTGAAGAATTGAAGCATTGGAAATAAGATGTTATAGTATCATCCACCATCAAGAAGAGCAACAATCTTTCAACTACCATCCTACAAGGTAACACTAAGTGGTAGCAAAGGAAGACAGTAAGTGGACAGGAAGATCATTCCGAAACTCAGACATTGGCAGGCAACTGAAAAATATGGAAGGAGCTGGTTTGGTGCTCATTCAGTGACCGTACAACCACACCCTGTCATGCGACTCATGATGATGGTTACAAAACACCCCATAGTGCCTCCCTGTAATTCGTCGATAATCAAGCACGTAATACAGGTTTAAATAACATGTCAAGAAAATGAAATGATTTGTTAATTTGACTTCTAACATTTGAAACCGACTACTTGTTACAGTTCAGTAAGCCTTAGTTTTAATGGATAATACAGTCTACACCAGTGTAAAAACATTAAGATAAAAATGGAAGTTTAATGAAACCTCTGAAAATTCTAGGCAGAAACTTGGCTTAATCCATTAAGTCATCTATGATTTTCTTTCTAAGGACTGAACATCAGTTCACAAGAAACTTGGTTTTCAAGCAAGCAGATTTTCATTTCGGATTGGCTGATATAATAGAGACACTGTAAGATGTTTGGACATGATTTCAGTTTACAAATTAGTTATTGCAAAGTTTTATAATGAAATATTCAGTGCATTAATGAATTTTTTGTTGCTTAAACTCAAATGATTAGAAAATGCGGAGCATCAATTATGTTGGACATAATTTAATTTAAAATTAAACAAATTCCTAAACTCTGTTAGTTTTGCTACTTTTTCTTAATTTTTGAATGCTAACTTAATTAATTTGTTTAACGTTGCTCACCGTGAAAAAGGCAAATCAAGAGAAACAGTACAACAAAAGCCAATGTTTTGTGTTTGCTGTTTTGAGCGGCTATACGGAATTTAATCCTCAGTTATTTTCTCACCAACAAATAACAAAGGAAAGTGAAAATTCTAATTGAATATATCACTGGAGAAATGGCAAACAGAGGCAAAGTCAGACAAAAGAGGCTAATTTAATCACTGTCCATTGCCGAGGGGATCGCCAAATAACATGATGTTATTTGAGTTAGAGACTTAACTTTAAACATGCTCAAAGTATACGATTATCTTGTAGCCAAATATAAAGAGAACAATCACATGTTTATTCAGATTCATTAAATAAATCTTTTAATGTTGGTAGCATTTCTAAGCTGCTAATATTGTATTTACCGATTTCACTTCATTCTTTTGATATGAACAAATGTTTTAAATGTTGTTTTTTTATAATTTGTATTCGCATTTTGAGTTTTTGGTTCATTGTTGTAAATGATGTCGAATGGCAAACACTTGAACTTTAATCGTTTAAAATGAAATCGATTGATAAATGATGGTAATCGAATATTTGTCACGACATTCTATACTACATGATTACTCATGGTGCAACTAAGGTCAGAATCGGAGGCCGATGTGAACATGTTTGAATTTCAGAAATTTTGGGAGAAAAGATAAGTTGAAGAACGTTCTTAATAAATAACTTTCTCATTAATTTTGTAGTATAAAAATCTATTATCATCATTTTATTAAAATAACTTTTATAAAGAAAAGATTATTTATAAAAAATTAAATTTTATCAATATATTTGTTATGAATTACAATATCAGAGAAAAATATCTTTGTGACAAATAGGAGTATTTTTAAAATAAATTAAACAAAATCGAGGAAAACATATTTGAAAGAAAAGTCTGTTCGAAGTTAAACATAAAACATTTGAATTCTTGAGAGAGTGTTTGTAATATTTGTAAAAAAAAAACCTATAAAAATCGGATCAACAAATTATTTCATTAAATCAAGTAAAATGACATATTTCGATTAGAGCATACTGCTGTGTCTTGTTCTTTTTTTTTTTTTTTAATTTTGTTAAATATAATTTCTGGTATAAATACAAATTCTGGTAAAAACTAAACATACTTTATGCCTGTTAGAAACAGGAGTACAGATTTCACAAAATGTTGAGGTTTATCATTAGTGGATTTTCCTTTATAATAAAGAATTTCATAGAGGATAATAATCATTTTAAATGATGAAAAGGGTTAAATAAAATTCCAGGTCTCGTAAACTACATTCATTTATGAATCTTGCACGAAAAGTTTGTTTCTGCAATGAATATAAAATAATAGCAATTCTGAAGGAAATAAATATTACACTTACCTCAATTAAATAGGTTAACCTTATTCCAAGTGTTAAAGAAAACATCTCTTTCAATTTCTTAAGCAGATTAAAGAAGTGAAATTCTAAACCGAACTAAAATGCGTGGTTCCCAGTGAAATGATGAACTTTTAAAGTAGTCCACCAGTTATAGCCCTTCATTGAACCATGAGTTTTCTTATATCAGTCAGGTATGTGCCATGCGTGATACATGCTAAGGCGATCATGTATCGTTCGATACATGACTGACGAGGTAGATTTTTCCCACAGTAGGTTGCCATTTCTTTCTGTCATAGACCAGTCCAAGGCTATAGAACCCAGTCTGCCCTGCTATTTATCTATAGCTGAATGGAGAAGAAGAGGATTCATACATTTCCCAAGAGTATGAGAACTTAAGTGAATGTAATGGATTTCGAACTCGGATCTCCGATTCCTCAATCTAAGCCGCTATCCGTTACACCATACATTATTTTCTTATATACAAATCTTTATGAAATTTTGTTTATATTTTTGTCTTCCTGTGCTACATCAGTTAAAATTATATAACCTGAACCTAGTAAATTCTATTTATTTTTTAACAGTGAAGTCTATTTGCAAAAATTAAATTCATATCTTCACATGAGACGAAGTATCAACATGATTCAAAGTTTATTTGTATTAACATTTCAGATTTTGCCATAAATCTTCACAGTACAGCTTCCATTCACTGTGATAAATCTCAACATCTCTGGTCATCGCTTAGAAAGTACATTTATTTTATCTTAATTCTTTTTTTTTTACTCTCGAAGAATTTGACAAAGTAAATCTTGGGAAAATTTGAATAGAACTTCCTCCTTACCAATGGAATACAAAGGGAATGAGGAGTATTCGGCTCCGTTCACGTGGTACGAAGGTTGTAGCTGTAAAGGTCTGAACTGATGGATCTAAGGAATCTAGATTGTCTAAAAATGTGCCATGGAAATAGGTTTCATCTGTGAGAAAAGCGATGTAGGGGTGAAAATAATTAAACACACACAAAAGCCGCGTAAAAGCGTTTGAACTCTGGAAGGTGAAGATTGGATAGATTTAAAATTGATGTAGCAGAAATTCTCCATTTCTGGTCTGATCTGAACCCTATAAAGATACAGCATGACAAGAGGTGTCAGGTACTTTTTAGGGCGTCACTAGAACCAACCATTTTTGCAGCATCTTTAGGAATAGATCTTCTGTGTTCCAAATGAGGTCTAATGAAAGTATTCAAAGTAAACCGCTCCTCATGACATGAAAAAATTCAGGGTATGTTCGATGATGATCGAACGTTAATTGATTTTGAAGGTATCGGATGTTACAAATCAGTCCCCCCCCATTGAGCTAAGAGTTAAATCAGAAGAGAGATCAGCCTCCGGGTTCTGATCATGAAGATTTAACATCATATGTATATAAAAATATATATTTACTAATGATTTGATAATGTTCATTGGCAGATCTAGTAAGATCGAGGAAAGATACTTGAGGGAAGCCTTTATTAATCGTACCGGGTTTAAAAGACTGGCCGTTGACGATGGCATTCAGAAGATTCAAAGTCTGAAATCTCCATAACTGTAAATAGTATTTCATAGTTTCATGTTCAAACTCATTATAAGTATCACGAAAAGAATTAAAAAGGGGCTCCATAGCAAAAACCTTTTTATAGAAAGGAACATAAATACTATTTTAAAGGAATCTAAATATATTGACAATAGTCATAGGGTCATCTAAGTTTTATCTTTTTTGCATACCACACGAAGTTTGCTTATTTTTTGGAATTTGATAGCTGACTCGTTAATGCAAAACGGACTGCATATGCTGTGTTCAGAGCTACGCAAAAATTTGATTTTTTTTCTTTTCGATTTTCGTAATTATAAATTTATTAGTCGATCAGACATTTCACAACATCAATTACACTGAAAATCTACGAGCAACATGAAAGAACGTATTATTGCAAATGACCATTTGAGTTTATCCAAAACCCAAATCTATTCACAACATTAAAATTGGGACATCATTTGAACATTTTAAGTCAGAGGCGGTGTTCCCAAACTGTTCTCACTCGCTTAAAACTTTAAATTCTAAAGGCGTCTGGTTGGGAACCAAAAATGTTATTGATTGTTGATTTAGTGTAAAAAATCTGCTTCCATATGACACCCTTCATATAAATAACGATACGATGTTGTATAGATATAATTAGCTGCATCGTCTGTTTTTCTGCCATCGAAATAAATGTATATACAAAGAAGTAATTTGTTTGCTTTTAATCAACTGTGAAATCATCTAGGTTTCATGTTATCAGCTGTGCTTCCTAGCATTGACGGGAAATAATAAGAAACTATTAATGTTTACTAAATTGGCGTGATCAAATGAAATGGTAACTGCTGCTCGTCTTGCAAGAGCATATTTATCTAGAAAATCAGCATTCGAAATCGTGGTTTTTACATGGGTCCGTGCACTTGTAATTTAGGAAAATCCCAAACTATCTCCTTAACTAGGCAAGTCAGTGATATGAATATGATATGCAAAATTAGAATATTTTATTGATTTGTTCTTCTAACGGCAAAAATACACAAGCTTCCTCAATTATTAAATTCACCGTCGAAGTGACTCTTGAATTAATCTGTCAGATCCAAGAACAAATCCAGAACGATTATGTAGGCTTAAAAATTATCGATGTTTACCCAAGTTGGATATTTTGCTTGATCTCTTTCCCTAAGGCAATGCCATGAAATGACGCGAATTATTAACATGAAAAATTCAATGTACTACATAGTTCACTCATTGACTACTTATTCCCCTTTGTTCTAAACCCTAGAGATCTATAGATTGGAGTGCGTCAAGTTAGGAAAAAGTTGGGTAATACTCAACAAATATCAAAATCACTACGAATTTACATTGTCCAAATTTCTTATGTGGGGCATTTGCTTTATTATTCATTTAAGACGAATTTATATTTAATCATTTTATCTCAACACTAAGGTTGTCTTTTATGGCTGCTTTTAAGCCTGAATCTACGACAATTAATGATCCCTATTCGAGGTACAATGAAATTACTTGCATCGTAAAAAAGAAATGAACATTTCATGTACAATTTTTCAAAGAAAACCAATTTCTTTTTTCTTATTTACACCATTTACATTTAAACTATTGTAATTTTTGTTGTTATTACAACTTTTCTGTCGTTGGACCATTCGGTCTTTAACAGGGAATTCTAAAATGAAGCCACTATTTAATATACGGTGGATAACTGTTCTTGTCCCATTGCCCATATCCAGTCTAGTTCTTATTTTTGATACTTCTCAGTTATTGCTTGCCTTGTTTCCAACGAGCCTAAGTACATAATGCCCAGCCCAAGTATTGAACTCACATTTATTATGCCAATTTAATTCATCGTAACACAATAGGCCGAATGTAAATAGTGTAAATAATGTTAACTCCTCTGTTGTAAAATACGGCAAATGTGTGTTGAGGTTTAGGGAAACACCTAACTGATTGCTCTCCCAAGAACTACGCGAGTAATAGGTAGAAAAGGGAAAGAGATGGGAGGTAACAAAATAACACTGCCTCAGAAACCACAGCACGACATCTTTAAGAAGGAAATGCTCACGGGATCGGTTTCACAAGACACCGAGTCTTGCCAAGTACTGGTTTTCCCGTCGCTTTTATTGGCATGAGGCAGCTTACAAAGACTCGGATCTTGATCAATTGCAAAGAGACCCGTATGTCAGTGCTGCTAGCGGGGGGGGGGAAGTTGGGTAAGAGCTAATGGCATACTAAAACAAAGGATTATTGTGAAATATTAAATGCCAAGTTCAAAGAGTCTGGATCTTTTATCCATGGAAAGGATTCAAAGCATATTTTTAAATTAGTGCAAAAATACCTTCAGGATAAGAATATGAAAGCTTTATTTTGGCTTTCAAAGAGTCTTGACCTGAATTATGTGATGAATTCAAAAAACTTATAAGAGCAAGAAATCTAATTAATCTGCAACAACTTCAATACTATACAGATGAAGCGTGGCAAAATAGCCATGCGGAGATTTCGGCTAATTTAGTAAAGATTACCGAAAAAGATTAGAAAAGATTTTAACTAACTAAAAGTTATGTGCATTTGACTACAGAGTTTCTCATGCATGCCATTATTTCTTTACAATTGAATGTTAAACATTTTTGTTTATATATTTACCAACTTCTTACTTATAAATTTAGTTATTTCTATTTTTATAAAAACTTTACTACTCAATTTTCTCTGTACTTATTTCCAATAACCGGACCGTGCCAATAATTTCAGACAGATGTGTAGTTGTTCATATGATAAAATAGATTGGCTTGCTTTTAAAAGATTTCATTTTATTGATTAAAACTGAAACTTAATGTCTTGCTATTTCATTGTTTGTTGTAAGAAATGAAAATTGTTCCATAATCACATAAACATAAGATTTTCTTCCTAATTCTTTAAAAGTTTGATAAGCAACATTAAGGAAGTCTAGTGCTTAAAATAACTGTACTCAACTGACCTATTAAGGAAAGGTACTTTTACTTTTCTTAACCGAATTTAGGTGCTATCTTGACTACAAATAGCAACTGAAAACTCATTGTAATCGACTTTGCTATGTCAGTTACACTCAAAACTATTGACATGTCTAATAATATAGTTTTATGTGCAAAACAAGAGAAATAACGAGAAATATCAGCGCAATATTTAAATTTATTGTAATTTTTTTATCTTCTAAAGTGACTTTTAAAAAATGTCAAGATGTTATTCATTTCAATGTAAAAATCACATTTATTTCAGCAAATTACAGGCAAACATTTTTGTTTCTTCTAACGAAAAAATGCAATCAACTTTTCAATAAAAATAGGCTTAATTTAGAATTCTTATTGAACTCAAACTCTGATCAATAAAAATTCCAGTAAACGATTCACCATCTTTAAGATGTTTCTCTGGTTCTTTAATAATCGAATTTGCAAATAATAACCCCATAAGTCAAGTTTAGGTTCATTGATCTCTGATGAGATTTTCTTTCTTTTTTCTGCCATTTTTTAATAGAATCATTTGGTCAAGGTTGCGTATTCATATAACGATTTCGTGAATATTGCACCTATTTCCTCGGCCGTTAGGAATAGTAACACTTTAAAGGATAATATCGTGAGTCGTCCTGTAATTTTAATCTTAACTGACAGTGAACCAGAAACTAATCAAATATCGATCTATTGCTAACTTCATAGTTGTACTATCTTCCTATATTGGTGATCGAATCAAAGGTGGAATTTAGAGTGTGACAAATAAATTTGGCGAGTTTAAATTTTACACATATGAAGGAAATTTAAAGTTTAAATGACCAAGAAATTAAAGATTAGCTCATTATCACAAATTGTCATACTTTCTAATGAAGGGCTTTGAACTTTGAGAGCCAATTTTGAATCGAATTAAGAAATAATACGAAAGAAGACACTGCGCGCATCTAATCAAAAGGAAATCAGTTACATGACTTGTTTGAAATCCTGGGATGAATTATCTTTATTTCTCAGGTTTATCTTTCTTCAAAGATGCAAATACTTGTTCGAATAACTAAGACAATGATATCTGTTACGTTGAAAAATTGTGAACATTTCATTTCGTGCTTTTATTCAATTTATTGAAATTAAAATAATTCATTAGAAAGAATTTTTTGAGTTGAATTAGTGACATTCAGAATAAAAAGAATTCATACAACATCAGCCGAAAACTAGTACACTTCTAATAAGGTGTTTCTTTTTAAGAAAATTACTTTTCTTTCTAATCAAACGTAGCAGGACTTAATTATTTATAGTGGAATATTACACCATCAAAACCGTTATTATCGTGTATTTTTATAATCAAACTTCTCAAAAATTGAAACTTTTGCCAAAAATATGAATACATTATGCAAAAATGAATACACTAGTATCAAAACTTAAGACTATTTGCTGTGATCGCCTTTATTTTATATTAATGATTGTACATATCACTATAAAAAAGCCAAACACTTTGGATACTAGCAGAACCAAATAGGTTGATTTTGTCTCATCTGAATACTTAATATCCGTTTTGATTGTGCAATTTTCAGTTCGAAATGATTAAATCCCATGTTTGATTTAAAAGAAAATGAACTTTCCTGGAAAAAGTATAGTTGGCGTTAAGAAATTTATGGGTGATACCTTAGAAAACGCGTTACATTTAGGATAAGACATAAATGTCATTAAAGGTGAGAGCAAAGGTCATTCAACTCTGATTCTTGTGAAAAATTGATTTCCTATTAATTCTTTTAAAATACTTTTCTTATTCACTTTTGGATTGAAGTTGTATCAATGTTCGTAATGCAAAATTCTAAATAAATTCAATTTAATTTACATTAATTTCCTTGCTGCTATTTTGTCTCAAGATCTGATCTCCTTAAATATTTTTACAAACTATTAGTGTGAAAAACTGCATCATATGTGAATAGATTAACGTAATAGATTACTGTGATTGTAAGGATTTCGTTTACAGTTTGTCTAAAATATTTTGAGGTCTAATAATGATTTTTAATTAAATTTGTCTTTACTCAGTTTATGACTACTATGAACTATGAATGAGGCTATATTTATGCAATATTCTCCAGCAAACGCACTTAAAATCTGGTTTTATGACAGAAATATCATCTCTTCTAATGAAGTATATAAAAATAATGTAGAGAAATGTAAAAAAAACTCTCAGCAGAAATAGAAAGAGACTCCTGAATTAATGCCGTTAGGATTTAATTGTCATTAATCTCTTGTCGATATTACTGTTGCATTTCTTTTCAGTACTTTCTGTTTTTCTTGCAGAACACTCTCGTTTACACCAATATCAAGCAGAGGAGAGACGCTTGTTTGCGCACCTCTTTGACAAATATGATTCCCTCTCCCGTCCGGTTCGAAATGCCAGTTCAACGGTTGTCGTAGATTTTGGACTTTCACTCAACCAAATCTTAGACTTGGTAAGTCACAATTTTTATAATTTGAACGTCCGATTTTTATCTAATCTGCATGTTTTCGAAGATTTTGAAATTGTCGAATCAGTGTAGGGAAATAATCATTTCTTAAGCAATTTCTCCGATTAGTGGGCGGAAATAAGAAATGCACAAAATGTAATTATTTCTTTTTCAATCTATAAAAATGACTATCACGACTTTAGGAATGGCATGAGTATTCTTGTTTAATCTTTCACCTTTTTCATTGATATTACTGATTCCGAAGCAAATATGAAAGGTAATTCTTTTGATTAGACCTTATTTTCCCTCTATTTTATGTAGAGAAAATCACATAATATAATAATATTTTGAACCTAATTTACAACACGGTTTGAGATTTTTTCATATAATCAATCAGGTTTTGACAGTAATCTTCGAAAATCTCAGTAAACTTAATTTAGAATTTTCATGAGAATGTCTAATAGAACAGATTTTAGAGGCTCTTCATACTTTACATAAATATATTTTGTATTTAGAAAAATGCATCAAAATATGATTGATAAAATGTGTTATTTAATGATTAAACTATTTTGATTAAATTTTGTTCGAGTGTTTTCGACTCACCATCAACAAGAATAAATGAAAATAATTGCATGTTAAGTTTTAATCGAAACCCGTACATATGTTTGTACAGAATCCTTGCAATATTACCAAGCTGAAAGATGAATGTAAAAAAAAAAAACGGTTTATGTATTTTAAAACTTATACCTAATAATTATAATTTGGTGTATATATAACTAGTTGCCCAAAATTTATATCTTAAATTCATATAATTGTTTCTGAACAAATGATTCTATTCTCTTACACTTTCTGTAGAAAGTGTAAGAGAATACAATCATTTGAACTAATGCCAATATTTTAAAGGTTTTACCAATGTGTATATTTTCTGACTTCTAAACAAAATATTTAATTTCGTATATATATATATATATATATATATATATATATATATATATATATATATATATCTACATAAGACTGTTTCCAAAGGAATTCATATCTTAAATCGCAAATTTGTCAATTGTTTCTTCCAAATTGATTCAATACTCGGACACATTCTGTAGATTTGAACTCATTTTTTCTGTGTTTGAAATATTGAAAACCTATCTTTGAAATAATCATAAGGTCGTGAGTTCCGTAGGAACACTATATGTACAGCAGCCATGGCAGCCTGATGGATCCCTTCCCTATTTGGGGTGGTTTTGAATTCAGATTTTTCTTTCTCCTAGGCTGGTTGAAGCCTCAACGCAAGAGAGGGCAGTCAATCTGGCCGGTGGGAGGAAGAGAAGAGATAGGTTTATACATCTCTAAATGTTATTTGTGTGAAGGTGAACATAACGTCACTTTCCGATTCGATAACTATTGCACCATTCTTACCGCCTAATGATAATGATAATGATAATGATAATGATAAATCAATAAATTATTTATCTTGTTATCTGCATGTCGTTCTTAAAATTTTAAGAATACTACAGTACTACATACGTAATGTAAATTTCTGGTTTATAAACATTGCTATGTTAAAGGTTGCTTCAAAGTATTATTCTGATTAAAGAAAATTGAAATTAAATAAAAGGATTCCCCCAGATAAACAGGTTTGTCGAAAATAGTACTGTTTTTTGAATTGAAAGAGGAGATTGTAAAATAGTAAAATCTTCTTGACCGAGAGCATTTAAAAAACGAAAGATGCAAAGAGATTCCGCTTTCTAAGAAAAATCGATTGGATATGTTGTAGCGACATCTTGGAAAATTTATTTTGCTAGAATTCTGAATAAAGAAATTATAAAAATCACTTAAACAAAATTTCCTTCGTTGTGCTCTTAAAAATTTGCATTGTAAGATAAAATCACACTGATACAATTCATTTACAACTTCTAATACTTCTTTTAATTTGAAGAAGAACCATTTTAAAGGATGACCATTAAATCATTAGCCACATATGGCTATCGCTTAAAGCCTCTAAAATAATGGGAATGAAGAGGTATTTTTGACATGCACCTTTTACCTACTTTTGGGAAAAATACATCCGATGAAATTATTTTATATTATTCAATAAGATTAGATTATAAGAGCAGAAGGCTAGATTATAAGAGGACAAGACTAGATTATAAGAGGACAAGACTAGATTATAAGAGGACAAGACTATATTATAAGAGCACAAGGATTATAAGAGGACAAGACTAGATTATAAGAGGACAAGACTCAGTAGAGGCGATTAGCGATCGAAGAAAATTTATGTTGAAGTATTTCTGCTGTCTGAACTGAAATCAGAATTCGAGATATTAATTTTTACCTAAGCTTGAATATTGACCACTATCTGCAAAGTAGACATCGAACTCCCGCTGTAAATAATCTAACATTAAAATTCTAATATATTTTCGTTATAGGGAATATATGCCGATAGAATCTGCAAGTGCCAATAATACAGACAACTTCATTTTCATTTCATAAAATATGGAAGTTTTTGACAAAAGAGAAATTGCAAAATTTACCGTTATTAGTATTATGTGCTTTGTATAAAAAGTAAAATTGACATCCACCATTAATTAGATTATTGGTATTTAAAAAAAATCTTGAAAAATAACAATATAATTGTTATCGATTTTCCTTTACGTCGATGGCTTCCTGAAACTTGCAAATTCTAAATATTTCTTCTCAAGCTAGTTGTCCATGTTTGGCTTCTTATGATTTTTTTTTCAATTCTGGTCTCAATATTTTCGGTGTTATTCGTTTTATGTCATTTTTATTTTATTTTAAATCTATAATAGCGTTCTGTAAGTTATATTCTTCTCATGGAAAAGTGAGAAGCGCACTAGAATTTATGTTCAACTACTCAGGCATCATAGAGAAAAACGCGTATATTTGTCCCTGGGATAAAACATCAAAATACTGTTAGCAGACACACATCGGAATATACAGGGTGCGATGGATCAATTGTCATCTGAATTATGCCAAAATGAAAATAACGCTGATATCTCATTTTAACAGATATATTTACCAAAATTACACAAAAGTATCTTGAAATACAAAAGAGTAAATTTATTCAAGAAAATCGCCATTGGCTTCAACCACGGTCACAAGATGACTTCCGAATTACCTGCAACTCTTCTGGACGGTTGGTGAATGTTGCTATAATCCTTGCCTTCAGTTCATCTTTGGTGTTACAAGAAGTTGTGTTGGTCTCTCGCACAACTGCGCTCCACACACAAAAATCAAGGGGGTTGAAGTCTATGGAATATAGTGGTCAGATGCAAAGGGAGATGTGGTCGCAGAAATTTTCTGACATGGTGCAAGGTCTTGTTACCAGCCACCCTCTTGAACCAGGGCAGCACTACCACCTCAACACACTTGATGTAGGCTTCCGTGTTGACTCAGGCCCTGTGAGAAGATGAATGGAGGCATAACGTCGCCATCGCTAGTGATCACTCAAAACACCTTCGTAATCACCATTAGACTCTTCCATCTCTCTCCGAGTCGTCTGCACTGTCTTCAGTCTGAAATATTCGTATTGGAACCTCCGAGGCGAATATCAAACAGTACAACATGTTATTTCCAAATTTCTGGTGGGGGTGAATTATGTCATGGTGTGCTCTTTTTTCTCACAGACGGTGCCTAAATGACCCTACTATATTGTGCAGTCGACAAAATCAAAAATAAACAAGGCGTATGCTCGAAATTAAAAAAAATTGACTATGGCGACAATTTACCTATCACATCCTGTATATATAAGAGTGTGCTGAAAATTTCTCAGCTTGAACCACTTCTTAAAATCTAACAAAATGACCAAACATTTCTTTTTCAAACATATTTTTTCTTGGTTCTAAGGAAAGCCATTCAACCTTCCTTAAAAGGGAAAAATACGTATGGAAAAATTCAACTCCGAATTATTCATCCACCTGGAAAATTCGCAAAGACCTCCGCTCTTAACTATGACAGTTGATTGCTTTCAGACGAGAAACGATGATTGCAAATGCTGTTTTCTATTTAACTTCAATCTTGATAAACACACCATACCGCATTACACTAATATTTTTTTATATACTTTTATTTTAAAGATAGAAACTGTCTAACGTAAGAAAAATCACATTACCTTTCATATCGTTCATTTTTTTTCTGCAAGGTATAAGCATTAATTATTTTGAACATAACTTTTCAAAGCAATTTTTCATTGTTTTCTCAATATTCCTGATTTTCTTTTTACTCTTGTCTTTATATTTCAGTATGGGTCAGCATTCAGCTAATGAATATATTTTTAAAAATCACATGTTGTAAGAATATTTAGAAATTCGATTTTAACTGTAAATATCCAAAGCTCAAACTCCGTGGGCTAAAATAACTTTATTCTTTCAAAATATTAACTTCTGTTTACTTGAAAGATCACCTGTTCGAACGAAAAACAAATCTCTTTTGAAATATTGTTTGTTCGTCTCAACATAAGAAATAAATTTAATTTGGAATCGAAAAAATTCAACTATTTTAGATGCAAAACATTGACACGAAAATTAAGGACACTTAATTGTTTTTTTTTAAAGATGTCATTTAAATGATAAAACTTAAAGCAATTGCAAGACTCAATATTATTGTATCTATGAGAAACTAATTTTCTAATTTTATATTTCATTTGGTTGGCGTCTCCGTATTCCAGAAAATTATGAAAATAAATAAGATTGTGTAACGTTTGCTTATTCGGTTATATATTGATGATTTTCCAATCACGCAGATGATCGTAAACTGATGTTCATGTCATGCAGGCTTCCTTCACTTGGAGTTTTGACGCAGCAGAATCGTTCTATTTTCAGTAGACTTTGTATTATATTACACTACATTGAATAAATATCAATAAAGAGGTGGTAGAAGACCGAAAGCAAAGAAATTCTATTTACAGTATTTTATTCTGTTACCATCGCTTCAATTCCAATGCCTTAAAGAATGAATCAAATGGAATTTGTAAAGATTTGAAGAAAAGAAAACAAAGAAACTGATTTTTAATTATACAATGCCTGGTTGCCAAATATAACCTACGTTGTTAATAATTAGATATAAACTTTTTCTAAAATTCTATTGTGTTCGAAATATTCACCCAAAAAGATTTTGTTCTGATACGCCCTAGTTGCTGATATAGCAGTAAAAATTCTCTGAAAAAAAAAAATTGTATCATTTATTCTGCTCGAACAGATCTCAACTTGAGCATGCAGACGTTAGTCATTTCGACTTTTTATGGCTATTTATTCAAACTCTGACAATATTGTATTTCCTTTTTTTCCTTCTTATTCTCTCCTCCCAAGGTTCTCTCCTTCCAAGGTTCTCTCCTCCCAAGGTTCTCTCCTTCCAAGGTTCTCTCCTTCCAAGGTTCTCTCATCTTTTAATGTTCATACTGTTATTATTTTTCGCTATCTTTTGAACATTGTGCCTAGATACTTTTTCGTAATATTTTTCTCTTCCCTTCGATATTTTTTTTATCATTCGCTACTTTATGACTTTTGTATCAGAGCGTTCATTTCTTCAAATGCGTCTTGTCAACTCTTTTTATGCTCGTCATTTTTTGTGTTTGGAAGAGATTTTTCTAGCCTGATACTTCTATTTCCCCTTGTAACGTTATGGCATTTATTCTTTCATTTCATTTAGCTTTTGAACCGATTTCGTTTGTTTTCTTTGTAAATGATTCCCAAGCGCTTTGTCTCGTTGTATTACGTTAGGATACTAACAAATTTATTCGTTATAACCTCACTATCTCAGTTATTTACTAAGCACGTTTTAGTCTGACACAAGGCCACATTAATACGGACACAGAGTAGAATTCATTATATTAACTAATTGACTAATTGACTTGCAGAAGGGGTTGTTAAAAATTATTCTACGCTTGTCGACCTAGAATTATTTACTAGGCGGGTAATTCCGTAATTTGACACATAGTTATGAAATGGATTTTGATCTCTATCACGTTCCTTCTCTGTTGTTAATATTCTCCACTGAATTAAGTGCATTGACAATAAAGAATGTGGCAAAATAAATACTTGTGTAAATTAAAAGCTTTTTTTTGTATTAATGGGGACATGGGATTAATACTGTATCTCTGCCTCCGCATGGTGTTGAATGTAGAATAAAGAGTTTTAAAAATGTTCAAATCAACCAAACACTCCTCAATAGGAGAAACGCTACTATATAAACTACAATGACCAATCAAGATACAAGTATATGATAAGTCAAAAAAATTTAACAACGAATCTTGGTTACAATTATTAATACCTTAATATTAATGTTAGACTAAAATAGAAATCATTCTGATTAATTTTAAATTAAGAAAAAAGACAATTAAACATATGTATGCACATATATATATATATATATATATATATATATATATATATACAAATGAACAGACACAATATATACGCACACACACACACACACACACACACACACACACACACACACACACACACACACACACACACACACACACACACACACACACACACACACACACACACACAAAACAAAATAAGAAAAAAAAAACCTCAACGGCCAAATTCAAATGTCCAGGCAAAATGAAACACGGAAAATGAAACTAGCATATATATAGAAAAGAAAACACATTAACACACAAATATATCGATATACCTTTCTTTTGTCTTTTTTCTTTGCTTTATTCATAGACGAGTATTTGTTTTTCAATTCTACCCCTCTTAACTTCTATCTATTAAAGCCTCTTTTTATCTACATATCTTTGCCGATGTAAGTAATATTTTAATAGTTTGCATTCGTTTATTAATACTTTTAGACTTGAATCTTTTCTGGGTTTGTCTATGTCTATGTTTTTATTAATGTATGTGTGTATGATTACTTGTAGATGCTGTTCATTGTATGTATATATGTCTAATATTATATTCCTTTTTTGTCATGAACATCTATTTCCTGTTTCAACCGTGTTTTTGCGTGTTTATATATCTAAATATGTCTACAAGTTTGTTTATTATAATATGTGTATGTAATGTCATTTGTAAAACTTCTTCCCCTGCCCAAATCATCTGGTTTCAGATCGCTTCAAATGTATCTATGTTGTTCCGACGTTTGAATCTTCTTTGATTAGCGTTTGCTCTAACTGTAAGTTTGGCTTTTCGATTAAAATACTAAATAAATAATAAAATACATGTATATTTTCCTCAGTTTCTTCTTTAAATAATTTTATAATAATTTAAACTTTAATACAGGTTAAATTTAAAATTGATAATTTTTATTTTTCATTTTATAGTAAAATTTAAAATTAATCAGTTAGAATGATTTCTATTTTAGTCTAACATTAACATTAAGGCATTAATAATTATAACCACAGTTTATTGTCATGTTTTTTGAATTTTCATATACTTGTATTTTGATTGGTCATTGCAGCTTATGTAACAGCGTTTCCCCATTGAGGAGTGTTTGGTTGAGTTGAATATTTATAACTTTATTCTACATTCAGAACTATTACTTGATAAGACAACAGAAGTGTTGAAACAAAATGGCTATTTTTTTAGTGACATAATTTTTGAATAAATAAAATTATACACACACACACACACACACACACACACACACACACACACACACACACATATATATATATATCATTTGCACATAAAGTGCTGGTGTCATTAAAACAGTGCTCTCATGTTATATAACAGAGCTATAAATATATATATTAATAAATATGCATATCCCACACCGTTTGCAGTACTCGAAGTTTAATGTCAATTGCAATGACTCAGTATACACACAGTACCTGGAGAGAGTGTGTTTGCTATGAAACTCCGAGTAGAACAAACGGCGTAGTATATGCATACTTATTAGTGTAATAAATTTGAGTATGTAATACGGACAGTGTTATAAGTTATTGACATTTGGAAAAACGTTCATGAAAGTATATTTCGAAAAAAATATCTGATAATGCATTTCGAGTCTAACAGCTTCATCAGATGGATAATGAAAAATGTGTTGTGTGTGTGTATTTGTGTGCCTTTAAAATAATTAAATCTTATATTATTTTTCCTAAGCTGGCGTTGCTCGATACTAAAAGAGAAAGAAAATGAATGACTTTTAAAAAATCGTTTAACATTTTTATATTCTTCGCTTTCAAATGTCCGAGTTTTGAGATGGAAATTCTTGAGAATGGATAGAAAATGAATTAAGGGATTGTTTTTATTCATGCCTTCTCCATGTAGACAGTATGTAATAAATTTGGGTATGTAATCCCGACAGTGTTATAAGTTATTGACATTTGGAAAAACGTTCATGTTCAGGAGTTTGAGAGCCCCTAATTCTTTGCATATTCTGAACTGCCGTTTGATCTGGGTTTTCATTTGCACAGGGATTTCTTTGCTTCGCTGCGGCCTTGGTTCTTTTGATTGCAATCCTGTTCTCTGTTGGCGGGGATTTCTTTTTGCGAGACATACTGCTGCTGTATGCAATAGGCAACAATAGACTACAGAAGAACTCAAAACTGATTGCTGCATTTAAGTATTGCATTAATATTTAACCTTGTCTTTTAAAAGTTCAACGATAATTCTTCTTCTTAATTTAAAGGCAATTCGATGTACGTAAGTCCTTAATTTCCGTACAAACAATTATGTCTATTTCATGGATAACTTTCACTGGATTTCGCAATTAATTTTTATTATTCCCAAATATATTTACAAGTTATAAAAATTATTATCGTACAAAAAATTCGTTGGAAAATATCACGTAAGAAAATCGATGAAAACAATCACAATAATGAAAATTTGGGAATCCCAAATTTCAGGATTTCTGGTCTGGATCTGGCCTGGAATATTTTTAATGAGCTCTTTGAGTCGGCCTGATTTCAAAATGGTATGATATGTTGGGTTATGGCCTCTAGGAGTAAAGTTGGGAAAGTGTGCCACACTGGCACACTGAGAGTCTCATTTATTTATATAGATTACATTTATAATAATTTTCCTGTTGAAAGACCGTCAACCAGGCGATATAAAATTATTAAATATACTTCATTCCTTAGCCCGTTCAAGTCTATGGCCATCCGCTATCTTCCCCACATATCCCATAAACTATGCCTCTTGCTCTGTAACCCTCTACCTCGAGTGGCTCTTTTGAAGAATCATTGTAAAACAAATGTACTTTGAATTTGTTTTCATTAAGCACATTGTAAATTACCAACAGAATTTATAGGTTTGTGCTGTGAAATTTATTTTCAGTAAAGAAGTTACAACGGCAACAAAGATTTCACACGTAATCTCAATTTTTTTTTTAATAGCCATTGAGTATAGTCCATATACAAGGGAATTACTAAAATGATATTGGCCCAGTGAACTTCTCAAAATCTGACCAAATACAATTTTGTGAAATTCATTCTTGGTCGAGTCAATAATTTTTCAGCATCCATCTTATATGGCCTTTCGTTTTATTTAATTGATGTATTTTTACGACTTAAACTTTTGCAGGTTATCTAAAACCAGAAAATATTTTCAGATTGTAAGATTCTTGGAGATAATGGTTTACTGATACAAGTCATACTAATTAACTCAGCTGGAGGGGAAAAGAGTTTAATTCATACCATTTCCCAAGGTTATTTGCGCCTAAGTGAATATAACGAACTCGACTGGAATTGGAACACTGTTCTCCGATTTCCATTTACGAGCCGTTATCCATTACTCCACCCACACATCGAAGCTTACACCACCTGGTATTCGCAGGTCACCCATCTAAATAGTGACCAAGCTCGACCTTGCTTAATTTAGGTGATCGTACGAAAAGCATTTCTTCCACGTGATATGACTGTGAGCTGCTGTACCCTAATACAAAAAAACAACAGGAGGTGAATGTGTGCGTATATATATATATATATATATATATATATATATATATATATATATATATGGGTTGAAAGATTGCGATATAATAAAATTTATTTAAAATCTTTGAAATAATCAATTCATTTTTCATTTTCCTCTGTTCCAAAGTACGGTACTTTTAAGTGCTACTTTTGAATTTATCAATAATGTAAGAATCTGCAGGAATTAAGCGTATTTGAACGTGATATCACATTACTAAACTTTTGCTGTCAATTCTTAAAAACAATGCTGTAAAAGGTGTGATAATCGAACATAGAATCGATGCTATGTCAACACTAAAACAAATACTTTATTTTGATCGATATCTTTCGAACTAGATATCTGTGTCTCGACACAAATGATAAAAGTCAATATTTTCTTTATGAACAGAATATTAAACTTTACGTAAAAACGTATGCCTAAAACGTATGTCTAAAACATATACCTAAAACGTATGTGTATGACTAAAGTGAATGTGCTATAATGGAGAAGGAGTTGACTATTTAAAGGGACGTGCATATTGCTGAGATCAAATACGCATATTTTGCCAGACTGGGGATCAATTGCAATGTCGATTAATGCAGAAGAGTAGGCAGATATCCAATATAGTGACGTATCATGTTATCTTAAAGTTCCGTTCATTATGCGATCAGGTTACATACTGCTTAGCAGAGGCGTATTGAGAAATACAGTAACCTTGACTGAAATTTCTGCGATATCAACAATTTGAGCAAATTCAGTAAGTGCACAAGTTCATGTTTAGTTTCAGATCTGTATTTTAATCATAGATTTTCTTTTACTTTTACGAACATTAATCGAAGTGGCCCACTTTTAAATTAAAATTAAGTTAGCGTCTCTCTTGTTTCCAACAAACAGTGGCTGCTCATTTTTATGTGAGTAAATTTCATATCGCGCGGGAAAGGCAGAAGATAAAAAATGAAACAGGTGATCCTAAGTCTTAGTGATAGCAACACCAACGCATTTCAACAAAAGTAAGGACCTTTGTCTCTTTGACAGCATAGACCGCAAGGTATTGGATAACTTTTTCCCACGTCACGTATGAAATCTGTCTAGACTCTCACATTAAAAAACAACCCTATGTGACATCTACCCTCATGGAGAGGCAGATGAATAAAATATATTTTTAAAATTCGCAAGATCGTATAAAATATATATATATATATATATATATATATATATATATATATATATATGTGTGTGTGTGTGTGTGTGTGTGTGTGTGTGAGAGAGAGAGAGAATTCAGTCAAACAAGTTAAATTCAACGAGCAATGTCGCTTGAAATTTAATATTTCTATTTTATGAAAAAGTTGACAAGTTGTGTAGAAACTGATCAAAGTTCATTTTCTACCCGATTACTTTTTGCCTATTCAATATCATCGAATATCAGAATAGTTGCAGTATAAACCATAAGTGGGCTCTGTGGTTGTTGAACAAACTCATATGCGCCTGAGCGGGCGTTTGCAATATGGATTGGCTAGTCACTCTAGTAGACGGGTATCCTCGAACACGAGTGGTCAGCTATCGTATATATATATATATATATATATATATATATATATATATATATATGTCTATATGCATGTGTATATTGCAGAAACACTGTTGGGAATTCAGACACCATTGCTATTATATATCAGTGCGGATTTGGCTCTCTAGCCTTGGTTTGCAACCCGTGTAGGAGAAGGACAATTCTGAATTCCAAACCCACACTTTGCACCAGTTCCCTATTCTTAATTATTTCGAAAAGTATGGTCATGTTCTGTACAAGCATTACCTATATGATCAAATCATCAGTGTGGGTAGTCTCACATTCTGCAATAAATAGCTCTCATTTGCCATAATCGAAAAGAAGATCCTGACTGACTTGTGTGCGTGTACACACACACACACACACACACACACACACACACATATATATATATATATATATATATATATATATTATCAGGTAAGTTGTGGAGAAGCTGTCTAAAGTTCGTGATGGTTCTTTTGCGTACTGTCTCTCTCTAGTCATTATTATGCGCATTAATATCTGTTACAACGAGGGAAAAATATATTAGCTTTATCCTGGTATTTTTAGAAATATTATATTTCTAATTTAAAAGTACTTTATTTTAATGACAGTTCAGCGGTCCATGATGAACCTTGAGAAAACACCTGGCCGTTTCAGGTGATTCCTTAATCACCTGCGGCAACGCTTATGAGGGCGGAGGCGTTATACCAAAAAAAATAAAATGTTATAAAAATCTTAAAACAGTCGTGTGAAGGATATATGTAATAGAAAACAGAAAAAAAACAAACATTTATT